>PYXC01001720.1:0-162500 GCA_015244755.2 Tenualosa ilisha | reverse complement strand
TGTTACTCTGTATTCATGCATGTGTAATGACAAGAAAGTTGAATCAAATCCAATCTAGTTTATGGAACACGCAAATTGTTAGGTCATTGTGAATGGAACAAAAAAAAGAAAAAAACAAAAAAAAAGGCAGCGCATAGAGCTCACTGTATCCTTTACTGATCTTGTTCATGCTGATGCCTGCTAACTTCACAAAATGACACCACAAAAACCAGAAAAACATGAACTTGGGTCTAAGCTCAGAGAAGTTTCCATTGTGTGTTTGATGCAAATAAATGAAAAGGAGAAGTGAAAACAATTCCATGTAATGTAACTCTGACATTCTGCCCTTGATTTAATTATTTATTTATTTGGTCCTGTTTCAGTTCTGAAAATTTTGCTGAAAATACAGTCTCATAAACACTGGAAAAGCTTTGTGTTCCATCTCACTGTGACAAAAAGCTTATCTTAAAAGAGAGAATTTATTTTCTTGATCTAGTCTACAACTTGTGGTTTCATCCGTAAGGCTGGGGGCTATGGGGGCGCTACAGTTACAGGTTATGGGTTTGAGCCCCACTCTTCCACTCTATCAAAAGGTCCTCAAAGTGACCCTACGTTGCTCCCAATGGAGGGATGGCATGGTGTGTGAATGGGTGATTGTGAGGAAAACAATGTAAAGTGCTTTGAGTGCTTGTAGGAGTAGAAAAGTGCTATGTGAATGCAGTCCATTACCATTTATCATAAAGCAGACTGTTGGACACTGACTAAGAGACAGACTATGTGGGTCTATAGAAGTATAATCTAGTAACAGATCTATTTGTTTGCCCAACGAGAAGGCCCACTTCACGGCTATGGGCCCAGTGTTGTGATGGCCAGGGGTGCCATCCAATTTAATCTGCTGAGCAGGTGAGCCTCATCATGACTCTGATGTGGAACATTGACACATTCACATTAGAGCCTGAAGGTGGAGTGTACTGCCATCCACCCTGTCAGCATGAACTCAAAAAAACTTGAAGAATGGACCTTACTTACATCATCAAGAATACCACACAGCCTTCTCTGATACAGCTGTGACAAACAGGGATTAATCTGTGTTACTTGTTAATCATAGTAGTAGCAATGTGGACCCTGACATTTCAGCCACTGATCAAGGACCAGTTGGACAAAGGGAATTTGGTCTCGTTGTCACCACATGCTGTAGGTCCTCGCACAGTAGTCAGTTATGATTCTTAGAATAACATAAAGAAGGATTGGCTTGGGATGTCTGCAAAGTCAAAAGCCATGACTATATAAAAAAAAAAAAAAAAGAGAGAGAATGAAAATTCTTTGTTTTAAACCTGTAAACATTGGTCACAGCTTGACAACACACGCAGTGCTCACAGACAATCACCAGTGACACTGATGAGAAGTTCTGGTGGCCAAGGTCATTTGCTGAGGAGCACTCATAAACACCTCCTCCCATTGCTACTTTTTAACGGCTCAACTCTTCTGTCCTAAAGTTGGCTGTGCTTTGCTGGAGCAGGTCAGATTCACCTGTGGAATAGTGAATATATCAAGATTCAACATTCAACATTCAATACTTTATTGGCATGCAACTTGTACAAGTTGCTAGGGATTTGCTTCAGTGTGCTCATTTTATCAGCACTTTCAATTTAAGTTAGCGGGCTAGTTTGTAGCATTCTGAAGCATGATGACTACTGTCCACAGCATACACTGGTTATCCCAACCAATGCAATTAAAGGAGAAATCTGGTGTTAATCAATCCATAGCCCTGTTGTTTGAGGTCACCTAGTGCTGTCAGTAGGACAAAAAATGAAAAGAAAATTGATGCAACATAGACCAAATACTAAGTGAATGGAGCACATTAACTTACTTTTAGCTCATTTTGCTATGCCCTATTTAGTTAGCATTAGTTACTGGTTATTTGGTCTATATTGCATCAAATTTTCTGGTTCTTTTTTTTTCCTACAGACAGCATTCACTAACCTTGAACATTTACATTCACATTTATGCATTTAGCAGACACTTTTATTCAAAGCAACTTACAAAAGAGGAAAACAATCAAGCTACAGCACAATGAAAGACTAACAAAGAGTTCATATTGCTAACATGAACTTTGCAGTATTTTGAGATGAAAGTGCAATAGTGTAATAAAAATGCAGTATGGAGAGAGATTAAGTGCATTCCTGGTATTCAGAAATTCAAGCCAGGTGATATTCTTTGTAGAGCTGGGTCTTCTTAAATGGTGGAGGGGGTATTTGTTTCTCTGGCAGCACTTGGAAGGTCATTCCACCAGCGTGGAACAACACATGACAAGAGTCTGGCTTGATCTGCGCAAGGTGTTGGCCGTGCTAGCTAACGTTCCTTGGAGGAGTGAAGTGGCCGGCGGATGACATAGGGCTTTAAGAGAATATTAGTAGCAGGGCTACTGATTGATTTACACCTGATTTCTCCTTTAAGTAATAACTTTACCACACCCCAGCTGAATATGCTGGACAATTACACCTTATTTTCTTTGCCTTAATTTCAATATGTGACATAGACCAGGGCCCCCATTTGTCAACAGTGCGTAAGCACAGTTCGGTGTATAAACACCCAGTGGTACAATTGCAAAACTACAAGTAAAAACCACTGTGAATCTCACAGCATATATGAATCAGTGATTTGCATCTGTCTCGTGTTTCTGTTGATTGATAATTACCAAACTAACTTATTTACTGTAATTTGAGTGAGACAGGATTATTTGAAGCACAGGCATTTGAAAATGTAGCATGGCTCACCTTGCATTACTTGAACACCTAGAATGCTGTGTGTTTTGAGTGAGCGTGCTGATTTCATTCCATGTGTTTTAAATCGATGTATTTTTGAAACAATTATTCGTACCAAATGGATTGTTTCAGAATACAAATTAGAGGAGAAATCCAGTGTGAATCAATCGATGGCCCTGTTGCTCCAGGTGCTTGAATGCTGTCGGTTGGCAGAAGAATGTGAAAATTTTAATGCAGCATGGACCAAGCAGCTATACGGTAACTCAATTTAATTTTCTAGGCTTATCAGACAAGCCTCAGACTAGTCTGAGTTTAATCTTACTTGTGGTCTACTGTAGTCAAAACATGGTACATCCTACTTCTCTGAATCTTTGATTCTCTAATAACAGGTGAAGGCCTACCCATATCTATGTATATTAGGAAGTTATATTGCTCTATAAAAGAAAGGCATGATATCAAGAGGACAGAGCCGAGATATGTGAATTGAACTTCAAAAGACCAGTCTCTTAGGAACTTAGAACAAACCCTTGAACAGATATTTGAAGAATGGCAGATCTCATGAAGCTTCTGAACAGTATTCTTCTTTTCACAATAGCAGGTAACATATTATTATATACATCTTATCGCATATCTCACTCTATCTTTATATTTCACACACACACACACATATATCCCCATCCCCTACACAAAAAACACATATAGTCACACTAGTAGCTGTTTCTGTAAGTTGTTTTTAATTGAATTTAGAGTAGTCCTGACATTCCTATACAAATGCCCATATTAGCTTCTTCATATTAACACATGCATATAGAAAAGATAATGACCAATTCCTATTTATTTATTTATTTATTTATTTATGCATTGGCATCTGCCTTTGACATCATCTTTCTGTTAGAACAATATTCTGCTTTTTTATTTTATTTTAGCAAAACCAGTGATGTAAATGTGTAAAATGATGAAAATCCTTGAAAGATTATTTGTCTTGCATAGTGTCTTACCTTGTTACCTTACCAAATGTTTGTCATTTGTCTTACCCACAGAGTCCTTCCTTTTTCTGTCTCTAAAGACTTCCTTTGCTGAAGCAGGTAAGTCCTAGTGTTAACAGAATTTTTTTGTTTTGTTTTGTTTTATTTTGTTTTTTGTTTTATTTACAATTTTGGTTCTTTATTTCAAAACATTTCACACAATTAACCCAACACCACACAAAAAAAGAAATAGTGTGCTGGACTTTTCTCAGAAATATTGTTAAAGTACTACTACAACAGGGGTGGTCAAACAAAGGTATAAGATCTAATGTGGCCCATTTTTACATTAATCTATTATTATATATCCATGGTGTGGCATTTTTGTCATTCATGTCATTAAACAGCAGCATTAGACAGCCTGCAGTCTCTCTTTCACTTGAAACTGGTTAAAAACGAGGCTCTTGATTTTACATTGGCCCATGGCAGCTTAGATTTTTCAGGATGTGGCCCGCAAACAGAAAAAAAAATGGCCCTCTTTGTACTAGGGGATAATTTAGATGACAAAAATATATTGACAAACCACAACAGACCTTTACACTGCCTTTACACTAAGGACTTTTTTTCTGAACATCAGTTGTTTTTCAGTCATGCTGACATTTTTAAGTTTTTAATCTAACTAAAAGCACATATGCAAAAGGGTCACATATGGTTATATTCTAGAGGCCTTAGGAATAATTTTTATAAGAGTAAAGTGAATGTAATGAAGTTAGATTTTTTTTTAATCAATTGACAGCACTAGTTTTAACCAAAGCTCAAAAAGTTCAGTTCATGTGATGTACTGCACCTCCAGTTTATGTGATATACCTTGGGAGACATTTTGACAATACGTTGAACATGTTTAACTATTTCAGTCATAGATGGCATCATTATTGTTATTGATTTGTGCGTAGAGTTTCCACACACGAAGACAATTTCTACAAAATGTGTTTGTAAGCATTGAGCAAAAACTGTAAAAAGTGTTTATAAACACTTATAAACGTTGCTTTTTTGCTTTGCTAACAGGGTTTTGGTTCTATGGATCTCAAATGAAGAGTTCAGATGCAAAACCCAAAAAAGTCCATCTTCAGAAATATGTTAACACATTTGATACATCAAAATTGTTTATACTTCTGTGAATTCACTGTAAATGAACTTACAGTGTTTTGCATCTGAAATCTTCAAATACAAATGATTGAGACAGTTATGAATTAAAAAAGGTAGTGCAGTCCATTACTGAACCATGTGGTGTCTTTGATGCTAACTTCCTATAATGGCACCACAAAACCATGAAAACATGAACCTGAGTCGAGGCTTAGAGAAGTTTTCATTGTGTTTGTCGACAAAATGCAGAAGTGAAAACAATTCCATCTGTCGTAACTGATATTTTGCCCCTAAATTCAATTGTTCTTGAGGAATCGTGTTGAAAATACACTCTCACAAATATTGGTTCCATGTGACCATGACAAAACAAACACACTTATTTCTGTTTAATGACCTAGGCTACAACTTGAAGTGTACACAAGTGGCACAAATTGTATGCGAAATAAATAAAACCACTTTCTATTATCGGTAAGTATAGCATTAAGTATAAACTACAGACTGATCTGTGTGTTCTCCCAACTAGACGGCCCACACCACACAGCCATCCGTGGGCCTAGTGTGATAATGGCTGGGGTGCCAGCCATTTTCACCTGCTCAGCGGACTGCAACCCGGGGTGTATCTTCACCTGGCAGGTGGACAGGCATACGGTGGTGAGCCCGGCCCTGAGAGTGACGTTGAGTGGTCACCAGGAGCTGCTAAAGTTGGATTGCACCGCCCTCAACCCAGTCACCATGAACTCAGAGGAAGTCACAAAGATTGTGACCAATTCAGAGTGAGTACCTTGTCAAGCATTCTCCGATATAGCCTACTGTGCATCATCATCATAGCCTGGCCATGCCTTCCCAGCACCACTTGATTATCATCTCCTGACTGAGCTAGTCTGGATTTGATCCCATTGAGCTTGTTGTCTCTGAAGGCATTTTAAGCTGTCCAATCAGCAGATGGAGGGAGGTGTTGTGAATGCAGAGCTGTAATGCTATCAGTCAAGGGAAGCTATCAGTCAGAGGCTGATCCAATCTTTTTAAACTTAAACACCTAAAGCAAGTAATCGAATCTCACAACCAAATGTCCAGACCCTCTGTACAAAACAAAAGTGTAGAACAGAGGTCTGGTTTTATTCTCAGGCTATCATCATCATCATCATCATCATCATCATCATCCACTATTTATTCAGGGAAAAGGATGTGCAGTTTCTAGGGATGTGCAGTTTCTAATGAGATTGAATATGACAATTAGTTTCATGCTACAATGACTCAAATAAACATTACAAAGGGAAATCATGATACAGAAAAAACATTGTCCCATAAATACCGCATTTTACCTCGCCCTTAATTACTATGAAGGCATATAAATCAAATATCAAACACCATAACATACACGGGTAGCAGTTGAATATTACAAACGAAGGCAACACTTAAGGACTGCACAAGGCACACTTCAGCTCAGTTCACAAGTAGCATCATTCAGTAACATTGTATGCAAGCACAAACAAAATATGTCACTTACTTGGCTCAATAACACACACAGGGAAGGAGAAACACAAGCAGCAGCTCACAGGTAAGTCCACAGTTTGTCTAAACAAAGAGAGAGGTTGTGGGTACCGGTGTCCTTAATGAGGTCTGTGGTAGAGCATGGGCTGATCAGGCTAAATGGTTGGAGCTGAATGGAGAAGTGAAGGAGCTAGAAAGTGGTGTAGGTGACAAAGTGCCGCAGGGAAAACAAAATTTATTAAAGGAAAAGAAAAAATTCCTTGATCTGCCTTCTTGCATGACTTGTCTCATCCTACAGACCCAGTTCAGGTGAAGGCCAACACTAGCTCCGATCCAGAGGGGGGCCAGAACTTCACACTGACCTGTGTGGGCGCAGGCCCAAGCGTCACCACTGTCTGGTTCAAAGATAGCGATCGCGTTTTTGCTGACGGCCGGGTGAACCTCGGCAAAGACAATGCCACCCTGACCTTCAGCCCTCTGCTACATTCTGATGATGGCTATTATGACTGTGTGGTGTTCAATGACACCTTTGGAGTGACAAGCCGAGGGTACTTGCTAAGCCGTGAGTTCACTTTTGAATCACCTTATTTCAATACTAAATGTTGTGGTAGTAACGATTATTACGGTGGTAAAATCTGAATCTGATCTGAAAAGCACCATGCATTATGTTGAACTTGCTAAGCATGCTGCATGCTATCTACTGTATTCCTCAGTGTCCAAACCAAAGTGTTTATGAAATATGATAGCATAATTTGAACTCAATATAAGTATAGTTGTGTTCAACTTTTGCTTTGTTCACACAGTGGGGATAATAACTGTCAGCATCCTAGGCCCAGACATAGCAGAAGCCGGTGTGGAGCACATCTTCACCTGCCAGGCCAACTGCACCATGGAATGTTCCACCTCTTGGTGGTTCTCTCATGGCTTTCCCAAGGGTTCCATCTCAGTTTTGGGAACCATGATTTGATGGACCCCAGCAGGACCCGGTATGCAAGAGTTCCAGTGTACTGCGGAGAATTCACTGGCCCAGAGATCAGTCCAAGCCAGCAAGAAAGTGACAGTTCCTGGTGAGTCAGTTTTTTTTTTTTTTTTTTTATGACAGCGCCCTCCACAATGGTGTAGCCAAGCCTGGCCATGCCTTTCTAGTAAGTTCAGTCATTTAATTGATTAAATGACAATAAATACCTTTTCCTTTTATGCTTTCAAAATGCATACAAAGAGGATCTACTGATGAGGGTGGTCACTTGTCATTACTTATTGCATTGTGTTTTCTCCACATGAATATGTTTCACGTTGAGGTGGGATTATATTCTATCCTTTCATTTGTAGACAAACATAAATAACAACTATGTTATTTTTTATTCCACCGTATGATCGTCTTATTGGCCAATGGTGCCACAATACTTATAGAGGGCCCTGTATATGGTGCATGGGCAGGGGTCTCATTGTCTAAAGTAAGCAGAAGAAGAAACATTGTCAACACTCATAGAGAGTTATTCATGTGGTAATAATGAGGTGATCATAAGAACTTGTCATGATTGACAAAAGTGGATGCAACCATTCAAAACTGCTGTTTGATAACACTGTGAAATGTTATAATGGGTTGTTACACATCAGGCTGGATTTATGCAATTGTGTGAGAACCTCATACTGCTTTTTTCACTGTTTCAATTTATCAATTTATGACAAACATAACAAAACATTATGGAGACTCTATAACAATTTGTTTTATGGAAGACATAAAGTAAAATGTAACTGGAGTGGACATAATTACTTACTCAAAATGAGCGCAACATTTGAGTTGCAAGTTGTTACAAACAGCAGTAATTGCAAATTGGGTGATTCCCTAGGACTTGTACCTCTTAAAGACAACACCGGCCATTTTAATTTAGATACATCTTTCTTCCCACAGCACGGCCTACCACTCCAGGCCCTCCTACCACAACACATAATGGGTCTGTGATGGACAGACCTGCCGTAGCTCTGATGTTCATGGCCTGCCTGCAGCTGCTGTTTGCCCGGTCTCTTTAGTGGGGGCGCTCCTGTACCACTAGGTGATGTGCAGCAGGGAGTCTTGTTGACAACGATATTCACCCTGGTACTCCAAGCCAAGTCACACGGTTATGGGAAACGGGAAAATGATTTTCCTTGTGTTTCATAGTTACATAGTTTTGAATATAACAAATTTTAAACTTTAGTGCACTAACAATACCCTGTAAACGTCATTGATCCGAGCCTACGTAACTCGGTGAGAGAATACAGCTGGCATCGCATGAGGAAATGCAATAGCTTCATACATTCTTCTTCAAGGCTTTACTGCAATGCTGCTGTAGGCTAGTTTTTCATGTTTGTTTAACCTGGGCCTAAAGAAATTGCTAAACATTGTCAGCCAAGTATACATCAGCAGAGAGGAGAACACTGTAGAAGTTGATGTAAAAAGGCATAAAATGAAAAAAATAAAAGTGTGTGGGTGTGTGTGTGTGTGTGTGTGTGTGTGTGTGTGTTGGGGGGTGGTGGGGGGTGGTAAAAATACAGCGTCACTAAGCGTCACTGAGTTAGCCTAGTCTTGTACAGCCCACAAGGTCCAAGGGCTGACATCTGCAGGATCAGACCAGAACCCCGAGTGAATGCATTCATACTGTCCTTTAGTTCATAAAGAGCACAGATAGAGGCATCTAAGATAAAACTGTAGTGGATCACATGTTGACCACACATCCTCAGGACTTTCTGAAAGTGATTTCCATTGCATAGAATTTTTTTGTTCCATAACATCTAGTATTTTGTGTATTTGCAAAAATCTTACACACACCAATGTCAAGGGAATGAATCACAGGTCAAATAAAACATGGTGTATGCAAGTAGCCATACAGAAAAGGCTGAAAACGAGCACAAGCCATTTTCTTCCTCAATTTATTTTTTTTTCTTTTAGTCACGCTGCATGTACTTGGAATGAAAACATTTTCAGAGAAGAAAATATGTTAAAAGGGCTGTGAAAAAAATTGTAGTCACCAAATAATAATAATAATAATGAATCAAATTTAAAAAAGAAAGAAAGAAAAGACCAAGCAATATAGTCACTTATTCAAAAGAAGGCACCATATATAAGTTTAGTCACATGACTTACTCTCAATAGGTCTGTTTACTTATGCATTGTTTACAAGTGTTTATTGTGTTTACACTTTTACACTTGAGTGTGTTTACACCCAGAGGTTGTGTATGTTTTATGCTTATAATTATGCAAATCTGGGTGGGGTTTGGTTTCTTGAGTGTGGGGCTAATAATGGAATAATTTCTATTTTAGTGTGTAAACAATCATAAAACAACTGTAGCATACATCTATGGTCCAATTGTCATGGGACAGGACTGGTGACTAAAGGGTGCCCAGTGTGATTCCTGATTTGTACAGATGAGGTGATCTTGGTACCTAACCACCCACTGCTCCATGGGGCAGGCTGGGTTAGTGGCTACCCATTCTTGCAATAAGGTCCAGGGTCTAGGCTCTGACAGGCTCATTGCTTTGAGTGTACGTGCACATTGGTCTCCCTCAGAAGGATCAAATGAAAAATAGTGCCTTCTAAATATCAGTCAACTATATTTCATCTCGTGGCCGGAGTTGGATGTACCCAACCTGACTGTGCAACAGACTGCAGCAACACATATGGCTCTACCTAAATATTGCCTACGGCATCCCCTGAAAGACTGTTGCTGGATTGTTGTTTCTCAAAACATGCTCCTAGATAGGTTTGACAGGGTTTGCAAAAAGAGATCAGGCTGTTACATAAACATGTGGTCGCTCACCCCAGGGCATCCCTATCATCATAGACAACCTGTCGTTTTCTTCACAGAAAAGTCCATCTTCAGAAATATGTTAACACATTTGATACATCAATATTGTTTATACTTCTGTGAATTCACTGTAAATGAACTTACAGTGTTTTGCATCTGAAATCTTCAAATAGAAATGATTGAGACAGTTATGAATTAAAATGTAGTGCAGTCCATTACTGAACCATGTGTTGTCTTTGATGCTAACTTCCTATAATGGCACCACAAAACCATGAAAACATGAACCTGGGTCGAGGCTCAGAGAAGTTTCCATTGTGATAAAAAATGAAGAAGTGAAAACAATTCCATCTGTCGTATTTTGATATTTTGCCCCTAAATTGAATTGTTCTTGATGAGGAATCTTGTTGAAAATACACTCTCATAAATATTGGTTCCATGTGACCATGACAAAATAAACAAACTTATTTCTGTTTTATGACCTAGGCTACAGCTTGAAGTGTACACAAGTGGCACAGATTATATGAGAAATAATAAATGGTCTCATCTTGTCAACACATGCAGTGCTCACAAAAAATCACCAGTGGTGGCCAAGGTCATTTGCTGAGGAGCAATCGTACACATCTTCCCCCATTGCTAATTTTTGACGGCTCCACTCTTCTATCCTGAGGTTGGCTGTGCTTTGCTGGGACAGGTCAGATTCACCTATGGAATAGTGAACTTATCAAGATTCAAGAGTTGATATTTTATTATCATGCAATTTGTACCAGTTGCTAGGGATTTGCTTCAGTGTGCTCATTTTATCAGCATTTCCCATTTACATTAGCTGGCTAGTTTGTAGCATTCTGAAGCATGATGACTAGACTACAGTCCACAGCATACACTGGTTATCCTAACCAACACTTAAAGGAGAAATCTGGTGTTAATCAATCCATAGACCTGTTGTTTGATTCTTTGTCAGTAGGACAAATAATCAATTGTCAGTAGGACAAAAAATGAAAAGAAAATTGATGCAACACAGACCAAATACTAAGTGAATGGAGCACATTAACTTACTTTCAGCTTCATTTTGCTATGCCCTATTTAGTTAGCATTAGTTACTGGTTATTTGGTCTATATTGCATCAAATTTTCTGGTTCTTTTTTTCCTTCAGACAGCATTCACTAACCTTGAACATTTACATTTACAGTTATGCATTTAGCAGACACTTTTATTCAAAGCAACTTACAAAAGAGGAAAACAATCAAGCTACAGCACAATGAAAGACTAACAAAGAGTTCATATTGCTAACGTGAACTTTGCAGTATTTTGAGATGAGAGTGCAATAGTGTAATAAAAAGTGCAGTATGAAGAGAGATTAAGTGCATTCCTTGTATTCAGAAATTTAAGCCAGGAGATATTCTTTGAATAGCTGGGTCTTCAAGAATTTCTTGAAGGTGGAGAGGGTATCTGTTGATCTGCCAGCACTTGGAAGTTCATTCCACCAGCGTGGAACAACACATGACAAGAGTCTGGGTTGACCTGCATGAGGTGTTGGCCGTGCTAGATAACATTCCTTGGAGGAGCGAAGTGGTCTTTGCCTTAATTTCAGTATGTGACATAGACCAGAGCCCCCATTTGTCAACAGTTCGGTGTATAAACACCCAGTGGTACAATTGCAAAAGTGCAGGTAAAAACCACTGTGAATCTCACAGCATGTATGAATCAGTGATTTACATCTGTCTCGTGTTTCTGTTGATTGATAATTACCAAACTAACTTATTTACTGTAATTTGAGTGAGACAGGATTAATTGAAGCATAGGCATTTGAAAATATAACATGGCTTACCTTGCATTACCTTGCATTACACCTAGAATGCTGTGTGTTTTTAATGAGCATGCTGATTTCATTCCATGTGTTTTAAATCGATGTGTTTAAATCGTTGTGTTATTCATACCATAAATATGGATTGTTTCAGAGTACAAATTAAAGGAGAAATCCTGTGTGAATCAATCAATGGCCCTGTTGCTCCAGGTACTTGAATGCTGTCGGTTGGCAGAAGAATGTAAAAATTTTAATACAGCATGGGCTAAGTAGCCGAATGGGACACAGTAACTTACTTTCAATTTTATTTTCTGGGCTTATCAGATACGACTAAATATGGTCAACCGTACTCAAAAAATGTTACATCCTACTTCTCTGAATCTCTAATTCTCTAATGGCTCAGGTGAAGGCCTACCCATATCCATGTGTATTAGGAAGTTATATTGCTCTATAAAAGAAAGGCATGATATCAAAAGGAGAGAGCAGAGATATGTGAATAGAACTTCAAAAGACCAGTCTCTTAGGAACTTAGAACAAACCCTTGAACAGATATTTGAAGAATGGCAGATCTCATGAAGCTTCTGAACAGTATTGTTTTTTTCACAATAGCAGGTAACATATACATCTTATCGCATATCTCACTCTATCTTTATATTTCACACACACACACACACACACACACACATATCCCCATCCCCTACACAAAAAAAACATATATACTCACACTAGTAGCTGCTTCTGTAAATTGTTTTTAATTGAATTTAGAGTAGTCCTGACATTCCTATACAAATGTTATGCCCATATTAGCTTCTTCAGATTGACACATGCCTGTAGAAAAGACAATGACCAATTCCTATTTATTTAATTATGTATTTATTTATTTATTTGTGCATTTGTTGACATCTGCCTTTGACATCATCTTTGTGTTTGAACAATGTTCTGCTTTTTAAAATTTTTATTTTAGTAAATTAGTCATGTAAATGTGTAAAATGATGAAAATCCTTGAAAGATGATTAGTCTTGCGTAGTGATCTTATGTTTGTCATTTGTCTTACCCACAGAGTCCTTCCTTTTTCTGTCTTTAAAGACTTCCTTCGCTGAAGCAGGTAAGTCCTAGAGTTAACAGGGCTTTTTTTTTTTTTTTTTTTAATTTTATTTACAATTTTGGTTCTTTATTTCAAAACATTTCACACAATAAACCAAACACCTCACAAAAAACAGAAATAGTGTGCTCTATTGTTAGAGTGCTACTACGGCAGGGGTGGTCAAACAAAGGTATAAGATGAAATGTGGCCCACTGTTACATTAATCTGTTATTATATGTCCATGTCATCAACAGATCTGATTCTTTAGGATTATGTATGTGTGTTTACAATTATCACATCCAACAAATGTGTTTTAGCTCTATTGGTTCATGTGTGCATTAGTTTGTGTCTTTAAATTGCAAAGACAAAGACCTTATCTGTGATTGCTAAGTTTGAAAATGTGGTAGCTTTTTGCAAATTGGTGTGCATAGTGTTTTGCTAAAAGTGTAAAGCTGACATTGTGCTTAATTTTGTGCAAACCTCGACAGGTGTTTTAGTCCCTCAGTGTAGGGATTTGCTAAATGTTTGATGTAGGATGTAAACATTTGCACTTCAGCCAAAACTATGAACATTTTTATAAAACTACTATATTGTTTTTATGTCACTAACATAGTCTTTAAATGATCTGATACTATTTCAATCAGTTACACACTGTAATCAATGCAAAGTCAATTTTGTCAAAAATCCAAAAAATAATTCATTTTCCAAAAAATCAAAAAACAACAATACACACGCACAAGCCATTTTCTTCGTCAACTTCATTTTTTTTTTCTCTGTCACGCTGCATGTATTATGAATGATGTATTTTGCACTTGGAATCAAAACATTTGCAGAGAAGAAAATATGTAAAAAGGGCTTTGAAAACATTACCACCAATAATAATAATAATAATAAATAAATAAAATGTAATAATAATAATAATAATAATAATAAATAAAATGTAAAAAAGAAAGAAAGAAAGGACCAAGCAATAGTCACTTCTTCAGAAGAAGGCAAAGTTTGGTCACATGACTTACTCTCAATAGGTCTGTTTACTTATGCATTGTTTACAAGTGTTTATTGTGTTTACACTTTTACACTTGAGTGTGTTTACACCCAGAGGTTGTGGTTTAGACCAGTTGGTTCATGTGTAAGGTATTTTGGAAGGCAATACCTTGAAATTGCAAAGACAAAACATTATTTGTAATTTATGCATGTGAATTGTGAAAATGTGTTCAGTATTAAATCTATAGAAATAATATTATCTATACTCTTTTGATCCCCTGAGGGGAATTTGGTCTTTGTATTTAACCCAATTGTGAATGAGGGAAACACACACACCACACAGTGAAGTGAAGTACATATTAACCCAGAGCAGCTGGCTGCCTGGTGAGCAGCGAGGGGTTAGGTGCCTTGCTCAAGGGCACTTCAGCCATGGCCGGGGACTGAAAAGGCAACGCTTCGGTTACAAGCCTGAAGTCCTCATCAGAAGGCCATGGGCATTGCCACTATTTTTTTAGTGTGTGGTGTTTTGAAAAAAGAATGAAGCTGGCATTATGCTTAGAATTATGCAAATCTGGATGGGGCTTGGTTTCTTGAGTATGGGGCTAACTGTGGAATAATTTTTATTTTACATGTGACTATGACAAAATAAACAAACTTATTTCAGGAGAAGGTATTTCTGTTTTATGACCAAGGCTACAACTTGAGGTGTACACAAGTGGCACGGACTACATGATAAATAAATAAAACGGCTCTCTATTATCCTTGACACAAGTATGAACTACAGACTGATCTGTGTGTTCTCCCAACTAGACGGCCCACACCACACAGCCATCCGTGGGCCTAGTGTGATAATGGCTGGGGTGCCAGCCATTTTCACCTGCTCAGCGGACTGCACCCCGGGGTGTATTTTCACCTGGCGGTGGACAGGCATACGGTGGTGAGCCCGGCCGTGATAGTGACGTGGAGTGGTCACCAGGAGCTGCTGAAGATGGATTGCACCGCCCTCCACCCAGTCACCATGAACTCAGAGGAAGTCACAAAGATTGTGAAAATTCAGAGTGAGTACCTTGTCAAGCATTCTCCGATACAGCCTACTGTGCATCATCATCATAGCCTGGCCATGCCTTCCCAGCACCGCTTGATTATCATCTCCTGACTGAGCTAGTCTGGATTTGATCCCATTGAGTTTGTTGTCTCTGAAGGCATTTTAAGCTGTCCAATCAGCAGATGGAGGGAGGTGTTGTGAATGCAGAGCTGTAATGCTATCAGTCAAGGGAAACTATTAGTCAGGGCTGATCCAATCTTTTTAAACTTAAACACCTAAAGCAAGTAATCGAATCTCACAACCAAATGTCCAGACCCTCTGTACAAAACAAAACAGAACGGAGGTCTGGTTTTATTCTCAGGCTATCATCATCATCATCATCATCCACTATTTATTTAGGGATGTGCAGTTTCTAATGAGATTGAATACGACAATTAGTTTCATGCTACAATGACTCAAATAAACATTACAAAGGTAAATCGAGATACAGAAAAACACTGTCCCATAAATAACGCATACCTGGCCCTTAATTACTATGAAGGCATATAAATCAAATATCAAACACCATAACATACACGGGTAGTGGTTGAATATTACAAACTAAGGCAACACTTAAGGACTGCACAAGGCACACTTCAGCTCAGTTCACAAGTAACATCATTCAGTAACATTGTATGCAAGCACAAACAAAATATGTCACTTACTTGGCTCATTAACACACACAAGGAAGGAGAAACACAAGCAGCAGCTCACAGGTAAGTCCACAGTTTGTCTGAACAAAGAGAGAGGGGTAACACTTTCTATGAACCCAGTATTCATAAAGCATTATAAATGCATTCATAAAGGCCTATAATGCATTCATAATGCTTTATAACTAATGACATTAGAATTCATTGTTTATATATATAACTGTTTATATATTTTCATGACTGTACTAATGAGTTATAATGTTATCATATAATCCTGTACAACTTGAAGTGTCACAAAGCCTTATAAGCTTCTTTGGCCTTTTGATACTAGGGAATCATAATGGTGCCTTATTTATTTTCATGAGTAAACCTCACTTTACTTAGAGTATGCATTGAGCACTTGTAACTCTTCATTATTTGGCATGAGGAATTGACATTTAAAAGGACAGTAAACAAACTGAAACTTTATATTGCTTTTTATATAGCATTATGATACCTTGTGAGTATAGTCAGTATAGTCATTAGGATGTATGAATAGTTATGAACACTAATGTCATTAGTTATAATGCTTTATGAATCTATTTATAATGCTTTATTAATAGTGGCTTCATGGAAAGTGCTACCAAGAGAGGTTGTGGGTACCAGTGTCCTTAATGAGGTCTGTGGCAGAGCATGAGCTGATCAGGCTAAATGGTTGGAGCTGAATGGAGAAGTGAAGGAGCTAGAAAGTGGTGTAACTGACAAAGTGCCGCAGGGAAAACAAAATTTACTAAAAGAAAAGAAAAAAATCCTTGATCTGCCTTCTTGCATGACTTGTCTCATCCTACAGACCCAGTTCAGGTGAAGGCCAACACTAGCTCCGATCCAGAGGGGGGCCAGAACTTCACACTGACCTGTGTGGGAGCAGGCCCAAGCGTCACCACTGCCTGGTTCAAAGATAGTGATCGCGTTTTTGCTGACGGCCGGGTGAACCTCGGCAAAGACAATGCCACCCTGACCTTCAGCCCTCTGCTACATTCTGATGGTGGCTATTATGACTGTGTGGTGTTCAATGACACCTTTGGAGTGACAAGCCGAGGGTACTTGCTAAGCTGTGAGTTCACTTTTGAATCACCTTATTTCAATACTAAATGTTGTGGTACTAATGATTATTATCTGTTATCTGATCTGAAAAGCACCATGCATTATGTTGAACATGCTAAGCATGCTGCATGCTATCTACTGTATTCCTCAGTGTCCAAACCAAAGTGTTTATGAAATATGATAGCATAATTTGAACTCAATATAAGTATAGTTGTGTTCAACATTTGCTTTGTTCACACAGTGGGGATAATAACTGTCAGCATCCTAGGCCCAGACATAGCAGAAGCCGGTGTGGAGCACATCTTCACCTGCCAGGCCAACTGCACCATGGAATGTTCCACCTCTTGGTGGTTCTCTCATGGCTTTCCCAAGGGTTCCATCTCAGTTTTGGGAACCATGATTCGATGGACCCCAGCAGGACCCGGTATGCAAGAGTTCCAGTGTACTGCGGAGAATTCACTGGCCCAGAGATCAGTCCAAGCCAGCAAGAAAGTGACAGTTCCTGGTGAGTCATTTTTTTTTTTTTTTTTTTTTTTACGACAGCGCCCTCCACAATGGTGTAGCCAAGCCTGGCCATGCCTTTCTAGTAAGTTCAGTCATTTAATTGATTAAATGACAATAAATACATTTTCCTTTTATGCTTTCAAAATGCATACAAAGAGGATCTACTGATGAGGGTGGTCACTTGTCATTACTTATTGCATTGTGTTTTCTCCACATGAATATGTTTCACGTTGAGGTGGGATTATATTCTATCCTTTCATTTGTAGACAAACATAAATAACAACTATTTGTTATTTTTTATTCCACCGTATGATCGTCTTATTGGCCAATGGTGCCACAATACTTATAGAGGGCCCTGTATATGGTGCATGGGCAGGGGTCTCATTGTCTAAAGTAAGCAGAAGAAGAAACATTGTCAACACTCATAGAGAGTTAATCATGTGGTAATAATGAGGTAATCATAAGAACTTGTCATGATTGACAAAAGTGGATGCAACCATTCAAAACTGCTGTTTGATAACACTGTGAAATGTTATAATGGGTTGTTACACATCAGGCTGGATTTATGCAATTGTGTGAGAACCTCATAGTGCTTTTTTTCACTGTTTATATCAATTTATGACAAACATAACAAAACATTATGGAGACTCTATAACAATTTGTTTTATGGAAGACATAAAGTAAAATGTAACTGGAGTGGACATAATTACTTACTCAGCATTAATTCAAAATGAGCGTAACATTTGAGTTGCAAGTTGTTACAGACAGCAGTAATTGCAAATTGGGTGATTCCCTAGGACTTGTACCTCTTAAAGACAGCACCGGCCATTTTAATTTAGATACATCTTTCTTCCCACAGCACGACCTACCACTCCAGGCCCTCCTACCACAACACATAATGGGTCTGTGATGGACAGACCTGCCGTAGCTCTGATGTTCATGGCCTGCCTGCAGCTGCTGTTTGCCCGGTCTCTTTAGTGGGGGCGCTCCTGTACCACTAGGTGATGTGCAGCATGGAGTCTTGTTGACAACGATGTTCACCCTAGTACTCCAAGCCAAGTCACACGGTTATGAAATATTGTTATTTTTATGGTATAGAAAGTAGACGGGAAAATGATTTTCCTTGTGTTTCATAGTTACATAGTTTTGAATATAACAAATTTTAAACTTTAGTGCACTAACAATACCCTGTAAACGTCATTGATCCGAGCCTACGTAACTCGGTGAGAGAATACAGCTGGCATCGCATGAGGAAATGCAATATCTTCATACATTTTTCTTCAAGGCTTTACTGCAATGCTGCTGTAGGCTAGCTTTTCATGTTTGTTTAGCCTGGGCCTAAAGAAATTGCTAAACATTGTCAGCCAAGTATACATCAGCAGAGAGGAGAATACTGTAGAAGTTGATGTAAAAAGGCATAAAGTGAAAAAATAAAAGTGTGTGTGTGTGTGTAACTGTTAAAACACAGTATGGACAAGACAGATACGTAATGTCCATACTGTCCATACTGGCATACTGGCATACAGGACATAATTTTCCTGATCTCCTGTAGACTGTTTGGAGTGTCTGGGCTAGGTACTGGGATACTGGGCATCACAGCCTTCCATTTCTACAGGCTGTCTGAAGTGCTTTGGCTTGATGATGACGTACTGGACATCGTCCTCTGCTCCTTCTACTGCATAGCATGTAGCATGTAACTGATGAAAATGAGCACAACACTTATGGAAAGGGTTTGGGGATAATGGGATAACACTCTTAAGTGTCTGTATTGTATAAGTCTATATTGTATGAGATTGCTGTTGGTATAAAAGGGTTAAGGTTGCTTTACAACTCTTGTAAAGCTGTGAAACCTGCTGTAAGGCCAGTTTCTGTTCTGGTTTGTGCAGTAAACATTACAGATAAACTACTGCTCTGCCATCTAGTGGTCAGTTTGGAAAATTGCTATCTGATCCCGACCATCCATTTGCAAGTGGTCAAACAATTCTACCAGATATGATATAATTTATCATCCAAATGCCTATACTTCAAAATAAACTGTAATATTAACTCTCTACAGTAACCCTGTAGGGAAGACATAGACTCAAGGACTGGTTTGGCTTTTTTGAACTTGACACTGGCATACTGGGCAGCATCTCCATGAGCTCCAACTGTATGGTTGGAAGAGGTAGTAGGTTTTTATTGTTGTTTCAGCCATATACATAGTACATAGGGAGACAAGACAACGTTTCACCGGGAACAATTGGTGATATACTGTCCATACTGTGTTTTAACTGTATACTGTCCATACTGGCATACAGAAGATAATTTTCCTGATCTCCTGTAGACTGTTTGGAGTGTCTGGGCTAGGTACTGGGATACTGGGCATCACAGCCTTCCATTTCTACAGGCTGTCTGAAGTGCTTTGGCTTGATGATGACGTACTGGACATCGTCCTCTGCTCCTTCTACTGCACAGCATGTAGCATGTAACTGCCTGTTCCAAAATCTTCCAGCAGGTGGCAACATGAAATTTTCAAACTTGGACAAACTTAGCCCCAAAACTAAGTTTATAATAGATTTTGTGTAATTTCATTACAACATTTATTTAGGGTTGCCTTTCAGTCTCTGTGTATGTTAATTCATCTTGAATTTGTAAAGGTCAGAGCTCTTTATTCGTTGAGAATCAAGATGGGGAATAAAGAGAAGCTGGACAAATCCTCAAATAGATGGAATGAATTATATTCAAGAACTAACTATTACTGTTAGTCCTTCAAGGCTTAGAGTACAAAGCAGGAGAGTAAGACTTATAAAATGGACTCCTTTTTTCCCCACTTTATTTACATCTAACTGGCATTTATTTATTAATTTATTTATTTATTCTCCAACTTCAGTGTTGGATGTCCACACATGATGATTTATTATTCTACCACAGCAATACAAGCTAGTTAATTAGTAATGTGGTTCATGTTAGCAATAGCCGTCAACAGCAGGCATGTTCCCATTTGTCTGTGAGAAAGATAAGTACAGAATGAAAAAGAGAAGTGAACGCTAGAACAGTAACATACAGATAGAGTGAACGTGACACAGAGAGTGTGTCTGTATGAGCGTGCGTGTGTGTGTGTGTGTGTGTGAGCGAAAGAGAGAGAGAGAGAGAGAGACTGCTGTCTATTATGCGTCTGAGACAAAACAACCACATCAGGAGTACATGGAACTATTGACACGTAATACACCCATGTACATCACCATGAACACCAGCTCATATGACTTAGCCATGTACATACAAAATGGAGAGAATGGAACACGTCAGTCATCTGACATTACTGAAGTTAATTTTGTGTCAGCAGTGAAACTCTACTAGATGTGTGACAGCATGAGCTTTCAGATGCCTGTAGAAAAAAAAAGCAGCTGGTATGGACCGTGAGAAAAACCTTTCACCGAACCACAGGCCTTTGTTGAGCTACAGCATGATTAACGTCTTAACACATCGGTGGTCTAAATGTGTTAACAGAGTTGAAAGCACTCAGGAAGTTACCAAGAGAGTTGAAAGTCGTGCTTTGTTTCTCAGTAACTGAAGGGAACTGATCTTTCACAAGTGAAATGAAGTTCATCAGTTTATAGTCTGAAGTTTCTACAATGTTTCCACACATTTTTCCCCCTTTTCAAAAAGAAATATTGCTTTATTGGGCGGAAGCCATGTGCAGCTAAGAAGAGGAAGCTGAGAGTGGTTTTGCATGGCTCCAGACTGATAACACTGATGGAGTCACCAAGATAAAGAAACCAGGGGTGCAAAATGGGCACAAAAGATAAATACCCAAAATGAACTGGATAAACAGTGGTCATTGAGTGACCACTGTGTCATGAGGTCCTGATTATGTGCAAGCACAGTGAACGCTTGTGACATTATTTGCTTATGCACACACAAACACACACACACTCACACAGATGTGGTAAGCACACACACACACACACACACACACACACACACACACACACACACACACACACACACAGATGCAGTAAGCACACACACACACACACACACGCAGATGCTATAAGCACACACACACACACACAGATGCAGTAAGCACATGCACACACACACACACACACACAGTTGCAATAAACACACACACACACACACACACACAGATGCGATAAGCACACGCACACACACACACACACACACACACACACACACACACACAGATGCAATAAGCACAAACACACTCTCTCACACACACACACACACACACACACAGATGCAATAAGCACACACACACTCACGCACTCACACACACACACACACACACACACACTATTACATTGCATGAACTGGAGTTCATCATTCGCTGTCACACTGTTAGGAAGTGTTGTTTTTTTTTTTCTTTCTTCTTGATGTGTCAGCTGGTGACAGCTGGTCGGGGTCTGTGCCTCAGAGAGGAAAGGGGAGGAGCTCTTACTGTAATCTTAACAGACCAGACACACTTTAAGAGCCCACTTGAGTAGGAATAAGACTTCATTACATGTAGATAGATAGATAGATAGAGAGATAGATAGATAGATAGATGGACGGATGGATGGATATTAAAATAATATAACTCTCCTTGATAAGACCAAAAGTTGCCCAAACCAGATTTGAACCAATAAGGATATGAAGACAGCATTTATCTTCCTCTGTCTGCTTTCTGGTGAGTTACTGTATGCAATGCAATCTTAAAGGATGTGTTGAAAATACCGACACGAGACCATGTTGCAAACACACAAGTTTTGTGTGCCAAAGCAACCTGAGGTGTAGAAACCGAAGGGAAGAGAATGTGAAGCCATCAGTCACTCATGATTAAGGAAGTTTTGATCAGTCCATGGCTCTAGGGAACTCTCAGGAATAGTCCAAACAATCAAACACACAGTAAGCAAAATTGTTGTCGCAAACTGCATCACTTTGTTTCAGCTATGCATAGAGAATCTATTTTGATTACGCAGCATAGGTTGTTTGAGGTCATGCAAATGACATCGTTCACTAGAGTACAGCTGAGTTTTTTTTTTTTTTTCTTCTGATGTGCATTTTCACAATCATAGGTGATGTTTTCACCCAGGTTTGTCTGGTGGGTGGATTGTCTAGGAAGATGTAGGGTCTGACAATGAGCTATACACCACCCATAATGCCTGTTAGCAATTGGCATAGCCCGTTCCTGGCATAGATGAACTAGACAATTGCCTAGTTTGCCAAATGTCAGGGGGGCATCACAATACTAATCAATAATTAACTAATAATAGCTAATAATTATGACCGCCGCTAGCAAAGCTAGCGAAAGCGGTCATATTGGTGTTGCTGCGCGTTTTTTCCCTTTTTTTTTTTTTTTTTTTTCACCGATTTTCCGTCAACGATTCCCGTGACACTGAAACTCAGGGGGAGATGAATGTTTGTAGGCATGTAGCCCTAGAAGTTTGTGAGCGAATATGAGCTTTTGGCCCCCAAGGGCCCCCCCCCCCCACTGTGCCAGTGTCCGTCAAAGAGGGGGAGACCGGCAAAAGTTTTCGCTGAATAACTCGATGAACCTTTAACCCAACAACACGAAATTTTTGTAACATGTCGGTGTTACAGAGACGTATCGACCCAGCCCATAAACACTCACTTGAAGCATAGTGCCACCTACTGATATGGGTAAATGCAAAAATTGGGATTTTGAGTTGGCAATATCTTGGACCGAGAAGCTGGGAACTGCGCAAAATATGTCATGCACGATCACCCTAAAGACTTCTAAAACCACAGCACAAGCCATGAAATTTGGACCATAGGGGGCGCTGTAATTGCAGAAAATGTCATTTTGCCTATTATCTAGAGAATGCTAATGTTTACAGCAATTTTTTTTTTATTGTGAAAACTACTGACCCTCACGCATTGAAAACACTGGTCGACGCCCACTTCCAACGAAAACGGTTTACGTGAAATTTTAACATTGCCAAAACGAATCTGAACGAACTCGTCATAGGCCGTTAATGTGAATCTCACCAAATTTGGTATACATCATCTACAGACAATGCTGACAAAAAGTTATCAAAGGATTTATCTTGAGATAAATTGTTTCGAAGTTACATATCAATGAACATTGAACACGTAGCTTAATATTTTTTAAAAGTACATATCTTGGCTTTGAATTGCTCAAATTTGGTCAAACTTGGCATGCCATCTCTAAACTGCTTTTTTGTCATGTGTATTAAATTTTGTGACATTTCGTCATAGGGGGCGCTGTTTATCGCCGAAGCTAGGTGTCAAAAAACAGTTTTTGTTAAATAACTCGTTAACATTTTTGCCCATGATAACGATTTTGTGTTAGTATGTTGGTGTTACAGAGACGTATCGACCCAGCCCATAAACGCTCACGTGAAGCATAGCGCCACCTAATGATAAGGGTAAATGCAAAAATTGGGATTTTGAGTTGCCAATATCTTGGACCGAGAAGGTGGGAACTGCACGAAATATGTCATGCACGATCACCACAAAGACCTCTGAAACTACAGCACATGCCATAAAATTTGGTCCATAGGGGGCGCTGTAATTGTAGAAAATGTCATTTTGCCTATTATCTAGAGAATGCTAATGTTTACAACATTTTTTTTTTTATCGTGAAATCTATTGAACCTCACGCATGGAAAACACTGGTCGACGCCCACTTCCAACGAAAACAATTTACATGAAATTTGAACATTGCGAAAATGAATCTGAACGAACCCGTCATAGGCCGTTAATGAGAATCTCACCAAATTTGGTATACGTCATCTGCAGACAATGCTGACAAAAAGTTATCAAAGGATTTATCTTGAGATAAATTGTTTCGAAGTTACACGTCAATGAACATTGAACACGTAGCTTAATATTTTTTAAAAGTACATATCTTGGCTTTGAATTGCTCAAATTTGGTCAAACTTGGCATGCCATCTCTAAACTGCTTTTTTGTCATGTGTACTAAATTTTGTGACATTTCGTCATAGGGGGCGCTGTTTATCGCCATATATAGGTGTCAAAAGACCTATATACATATATATATATATATATATTTTTTTTTTTATATATATAATACTCCATACAAGACAATCTTATGACTACCATCTCTACACAAACACCAAGTGGCAAGAGTTCAAATTAACACATGTAGGCTACATACATACTATGACAACACCTACCCTTTCATAAATCACTCCTACACACTACAAAATCACACACAATCTCATTCATTCAAAAAACACATCCATACCCACTTTCAAGACATAATTTCCAATCTAATTCCCACCTCACAACACTGTTCTACCACATACTTGTCATGCCAACAGTTCTCACATTTCAATACATTGCGGCGGTCATACCATGTATCGCTATGCGGTACATCTAGTTTATTATGCATTTTCTTCAGTTTTTCAGTTTTAGTATTTAAAAAGAGGGCACAACTCAAATCTAGCCCAGGGCAGCAAAAAGGCTAGAGCTGGCCTTGTCTATTGGATATTACAATGACCGTGATGATGATCAGAGCATCCAGTGCTGTTTCATTGATGCTGCTCTGACATCATTGCCAGACAGAGCAAGCAGATTCAAATTTGTGTCTGGATTTCCAGGCTACAAAATATTTAGCAATATTCAGCTTCAGTGTTTTTGATAATAGTAAATAAGACCAAAATAAAACAATTATGCACACGTGGAACACAAACTCAAACACAAACCGTGTCACTGATGTTATGTGATTTTCAAAACAAATAAATATTCCTGTTATGAAATAATAGATCAGATACAAAGACAGCTTTAACATCATTTAACTTTCCCTTCAGAGATAATCTCTCTCTCTCTCTCTCTCTCTCTCTCTCTCTCTCTCTCTCTCTCTGTGTGTGTGTGTGTGTGTGTGTGTGTTGAGGGGTGGCGGTACAGGTGTTCATCCTGTGGAGTCTGTTACCAGGGTGACTGGATATGTGGGTGGATCTGCAGTGATCAGATGCCCCTATGATCGAGGATATGAGGGATACTCCAAGTACCTCTGCAGAGGGTCGTGTCCTCGTGTTGGAGGTAAAGACATTCCCATCAGGACTGAAGAAGGTCAGACCAAAGCAGTCAATGGCAGATTCTCTCTGCATGTTGACACCACTGCTAGTCTTCGAGTCTTCACTGTGACCATCACTGGACTGACTGCACAGGATTCTGGACAATACTGGTGTGCGATTAAAACAGGGTTTGGGAAATCTGATAAGTACACTGAAGTGAAGTTAAGTGTTTCACGAGGTCAGACTCTTTTTGAAAGTATATTGTGTGTTATTATTATTATTATTATTATTATTATTGTTGTTGTTGTTGTTGTTGTTGTGGTTGTTATATCTTTCTATTATCCATTTGTGTGTCCTGTTTCTTAGTCCTCCCTCCTTCCCCAACCTGGACCTTTCTCCGCATTACTGAGGCCTACACTCTCTCACCTTCACCCTCTCCATCACCTTCCTCTGTCCCAACATCCAGCACTCTTCAGTCAGATCACACCATGGAGACAGCTATCAGTGGGTACCATCACTCATTTCTGTGATGTTCAGTACTTGAATCATCATTACTGTAAATTCTATTCAATCATCTATTTATTCTAGCTGTAGTGCCTTCCAGTGTTCAGTACCTCATTCTAGAGTCTTCATTAGTGTAAATACTGATCATCGTTTGTTTTTTTTGTTTGTTTTGGGATTTTTTTGTTTGTTTTTGTTTTTTTGTTTGTTTGTTTTTACTGTAATTGTGTCTAACAGTCAGGCTCATATTCATCATGGTAATTATATGGCATATTGATTATGGCATTATTGATTGACTGATTGATTATTTACCTTGAAATGATTGATTTCACCCTGTTTTTATCTTACTGTGTTTAGACTCCATTAGTTTTTTTGTTTGTTATTTCACTGGTTTGTTTGTTTATAACCCTGGTCTTCACCTGATTTGCTGTAACAGTCACTGGAAGTCCAAACCTGTGTATGACTGTGTGTGTCTGTGTGTGTCTGTGTGTGTGTGTGTGTGTGTGTGTGTGTGTCTGTTGTGTGTGTGTGTGTGTGTGTGTGTCTGTGTGTGTGTGTCTGTGTGTGTCTGTGTGTGTGTGTGTGTATGTGTGTGTGTGTATGTATGTGTATGTGTGTGTCTGTGTGTGTGTGTGTGTGTGTGTGTGTGTGTGTGTGTATGTGTGTGTGTGTGTGTGTGTGTGTGTGTGTGTGTGTGTGTGTGTCTGTGTGTGTGTGTGTGTGTGTGTGTGTGTGTGTGTGTGGTGTGTGTGTGTGTTGTTGTTGTGTGTGTGTGTGTTGTGTGTGTGTGTGTGTGTGTGTGTGTGTATGTATGTGTGTGTATGTGTGTGTATGTATGTGTATGTGTGTGTGTGTGTCTGTGTGTGTGTGTGTCTGTGTGTGCCAATGTACCATACTTCATTTGGCTTACAGATGATTAGCAGACAAGATACACAAAACACACGTTGATGTCCATGATAGCAAACTAGCAAGCAAGCTCATTCATGCATTACTTATACATCTAATCATATACTCTCATGCAATAATTCACAGGCCAGACAACTGCTGGTAAGACTTCAGAGGACAGAATGGAGCTTCAGGACGAGCCAGAGGCCTCAGGCTCTGTCATGTTGATCCTGTGCACTGTGGGACTGCTGGTCGTGGCAGTCATGTGTGGTGGGCTGGCCTACAACAGACTGAGGGGGAAGAGGTCAAAAGGTAAACAGATACACGTATCCTCCCTCCATTTCTCTCTGGCTCTCTATCATAATCTCACACACACAGAGACTCACATGGCATACGTAGAGTTTGTGTTGAACG
The DNA here is from genome assembly GCA_015244755.2 of Tenualosa ilisha. Lineage (NCBI taxonomy): Eukaryota > Metazoa > Chordata > Actinopteri > Clupeiformes > Clupeidae > Tenualosa > Tenualosa ilisha. Next base: position 135,381 of record PYXC01001720.1, on the reverse strand, counting down.
GAGGTGGTCGATGCTTCCTGTTCTGAGATATTTTTAGCACACACTTGCACACACTCACACACTCACACAGAGAAAGAAAGTGAGAGAGAGAGACAGAGAGGGAGAAAAAGATACTGTATAGAGTAAGTCAAAAGGTACAAAGGTAGACAAATCCTCCTTCTCTCTCTCTCTCTCTCTCTCTATATATATATATATATAGAGAGAGAGAGAGAGAGAGAGATAGTTCCCACCCAAACACCTCCACATATATATATGTGGAGGTGTTTGGGTGGGAACTATGTAGTGTCCCCTGATGCAGTCTATATATTTAGGGCATAAGTCAGTTCCCACATGACTCAGTGTGTTCACTGATACATTAAGAAGGTTGTGGTGAGAGCATTAGAGCATAACACAACAGCAGCCCAGGCATAACTGAAACTGCAATGAAGTTCCCTCTCTTACACATACACACACACACATTCGCAGTCAAGCTTTCTTTAAGCCTCTACACTTGAATCTGTTACAGGAAACGTGCCGCCCAGCCTTCAAAACATCTGGCCAGCAGAGGAGGTAAGACTGATTTTTTTTTTTTTTTTTTTGGAACAGAGAAAACCACCGAGACGGCACCACTGGCTAAAGCACTAGCTGTGGGGATCACCGATGCTGCACTGTACTACTGTGTAAAAGGAAGGGGAGAAAGATGTCAGCAGAAAATGTCCACTTGAATAATGGGTTATTATATTTGACTCTTTGAGAAGTACAGTGGGAGAGAGAATAGAATAATAGAAATATATAATTTCTACAGGAAAACCTCTTTCTGTCTCTCTCTCTCTCCCTCTCGAGAACTGCCATCGTGTGGCAAAGTAAACACTACATGCAGCATTTTCCAAAAGGGAAATGTAAACACACAGTACCTTATATTATATACAGAACAAGAAAAACAAAAGTTTAATTCACAGAACTCAGTGACACTGAACAGCACGCATTTGATTTGCAGATAGCCATAGTTTTTTTTAAGGGTGGAGTATAACAGGTTTCTCACTTCTCAATGAAATTTCGCAGTATTAGCACAGTATTGTTATTCTAGTTGTGATTTTGCAAAGGGCTTTAGGATGTGCCTGATATTTTAACCACTTCCTTGTTTATTTTGTCTTACAACAGTTAGGTCCGGTCGAACACTTTAGCAATTTCTGATTGGATGAGACGCATTCTCTGCGTCACTAGGAGTGGGGATATCATATGATATACCATGGGTTACTCCGCACAGCTAATAATCGCTCCGCATTTTCAACTGAGAGAACTTCCGAGCCGTTGGATAAACTGTTGCGTTGCTTGGGAAAGGGAGATGCAAAACTGAGCTTAGAATTTTAAAACATTTTATAGTAGGCCTAACCTATAAGGTTTTGTGCACAACCTTGTCCTTGCTGGTTTGCAAGTGGTCACCCTAATGTGTGTGTGTGTGTGTGTGTGTGTGTGAGAGAGAGAGTGAGAAAGTGAGAGAGAGAGAGGTCCCAGTCCAGCCCTGGCCATACAGGGTACTAGTTGACTAGTTGATGCATTTACAAAGTTTGACCTAAGTGAACCACAATGGAGAAAATAACAACCCCAAATATTTTTCAATAAGTGGAGTCCATACGTGACAGTGAATTAGTTCATGCAATCAACAGAATCATGATAAGCAGACACGTAGACTATACTTAGCCTAAATCGACATAAAGGACAAATTAGCCCTTGCCAATTTTGCAAGCTACAAGTGTGAATCAGAGTAAGCCCTTGTAAGCCCTGAGCCCTATAAAGACTTAACTGGCATGAATCAATCATGAAGTCAAGTCATGCCAATTTGGTTAAGGATTTGGGTTGTGGATGATGATGATGAAATAAGATATCTAACAACCTGTGAAAATACCCCCCCTCCCCCAGTCTACTAGTCTATTAATGGCATGGTGATTGCTGTATGATGATTTTTTTCATGGTTATTAACATTTCATAAACATGATATTAACATCCTCTAGCCCAATGACTATGAGATGTCTGGGGAGCAGGGGGGTGTCCCTGAGGCCATGGCTCCAGTCATCACCCTGTACAGCCTTGCAGGCTCCCATCAGCAACCCCCACTGCACTCACTACACTCTGCAGTCAGCCCAGTCTCACAAGACTTAGATCAGCCCATATACTGCAATTCTAAGGACGCTGTTTTTACCATCTACTCTAATGACACAGCATAAAGAAACTACATGTCCCACAATGCAACATTCCAGTGTGAAGGGTGCACTAATTAAGACTGGAGCAGAGTCAGTATCAAGTTTTTAATATTCATATTTCTGTAAATCAGACATGATTGTAAATCATTTTGTAAATTAGTTATTACCATTGAATTAAAGAATAATGGTGTCTTGGTAATGATATCTTAAAATAAACATTGTAAATAATGTCTGTTTTTTGTACTCTTATGTAAGTATATGCATATGAACAATTTGTTATCAATAAAAAAATAATAATAATATTAATACAGACACTTTCCTGTACTGTAGATTATTATATTAGATTCTTAAGTCAGGGGCATCCATAAGGATCTATGGTGTTTCTGGAATCTTCCTGCATTGTCATCATTGCCTCTGCACATTGCTGTAGACCTCTGTGGTAACTGAACCCTCAGTTTCCATATGAGATATCCTTACATACACAAATAAGAGAAAATAAGTGACATAAAATAGCCCACCATCAGATAATAATTTCAATAATTTCTGGATCTACAAGAACATTCAAATAGTCATGTCCAGTCTTTCCCTATAAAACCATTTATCTCTCACAGTTAATGCATTTTCACAAAATTCAGGAAAAGCCACAAATCACAACCAGACATTGTACGACCACTACCTGGATGGGTGCTGGGACTGAACCCCACTGTAGATGACTGATTCCCCCTGGTCAACCTGAGCAGGAATCCTACAGGAAGATACCATTCAGGTGAACAGAAAAGTCATGTTAGTTTAATAGTCCATAAAGGCATTAAGAGGGAACACAAGGGTCCTGTAGGCCTACAGTCTGTGTTCATATTGAGTACAGTAGTCCTATACACACACTGAAGGAGAGGTTTCTGTCCAGTTGTTGGTCAATAACGATCGTCAGAAAGAAAAGTCCATGAATACTGGTTTCCTAATTGTTGGCTAATGTTATTGTCTTCATGACTTCATTCTTTAAAGATCGAGGAGGGAGAAAAAAAGAGAGGATGCAAAAGCAGAATCACAGATTATTTCCAAGGGTAAGCTTGATCTGGAAATGCTGACAGAATAGGAAGAAAGAAACCCTGAAGGACTAGCTGATAGCCTATTTAAACAAGTTAATAGCCTAATGGATGTGTGGTTATATGATGTTTTGATAAGGAATTTGACAGTAAATATTTTAGTAATAATATAATAACATAACTGTTAGTGTCTTTAGTGACCATGTGAATGGACAGTTCCAGTCTGTCCAAGCCGTCATTTACTATTTCAGCCATGAATCCTGATTTAAGCTGAAGTGACTAAGTATGAACTTCCAAATTCTATATTTTCACTATTATTGAGGGAACGAATTAAGCCAAGGGCATAGCCCAGAGCAGCACCAAAAGATGGATCCCAGCTACATTTCAGCAGCCCAGCCCAGCTCAGTCCAGCATCAGCACCACTGCCAAACCCAGCACAGCCCAGCATCAGCAGCCCTGGCCTGCCCAGCCTAGCAGCACAAACCAACCAAGCAGTAGCACTCACATCGAACAGAATTTGCCAGATTGTTGGGGGATCACACAAAATGAATATTTAAAAAATAATACCATTTACCTATGTCTCTAACAAGAAGTTAGGGTGTTCTGAGTGCGAAGGTGCAACATCATAAGGTGTTTTTAGAGAAGGATCTCACAGAAGCAATTTTTCCCGTGAGAAAAATTTGCCATATCGGTGCAGAAAATAAAATCATGAAATGTCAAACAAATAAGTAGTGTTATAATTGGAATGACAGTGACACTATTGTATCCGAACAGGGTGTCAATTTTAATTTTAGAACACAAAATTTGAGAGTACCCCCACCTGCCAAAACTCACTTTAACCACTGGTTAGAATGTATACTGTATACCAAATCTATGTTCTGGTTTGGGCAAGAAACAATAAACAGTAGATGCTATATCCAAATATTACTGTCATCTTTTGTTATAAACCCTACAACACACTAAAGAATTTAATATTTACATGCATACATACATATATATATATATATATATATATATATATATATATATATATATATATATATATATCCTCTCTAACCTCATGAAAATGGCTACCTCTATGCCAGTTTGTTCCATTTTTTTCCAGTGTCTTTGTACTTGGAGACAGTCACATCTGTCCCATTTGATATTCTAAAATGATATTAAAAGATATTTAAAATCCAAATCAGACAGATTGATTGATCCGAAATTACTAGTGAGGTTAACGCAATTGACGCAACTCATTTGGGTGAAATTCCGATGCAGCTTCTTTTGGGTTGGGACAGTTCAATCTAACCTCAGTCTAACTACTATACATTTACCCAACTTCAATCTGACCAACTACCATTTTGCTTTTGAGCTACTATTAGCCAGAGACTCACACTTCCGCAGCTGTGGCCCTCTTGAACTGGACACTTGTGTACTGGACATCATCCCCTTGATCTCCTGCAGTCTGTCTGGTGTGTTTGGGCTGGACACTGGCATACTGGACATCATCCCCCTGAGCTTCGGCAGACTCTCTGGACCCGCAGGGCTGGATGGAGGAGTACTGAGCATCTCCTTCTGCTCCTGCTGCATTCTGTCTGGAGCCATGCGGTTGGAGATTTGAGTACTGAGCACTATCCTCTGCTTGTCCTGCAGCCTCAGTGCTGGGAGGACCAGCAGGTTCATCTTCTCCCTGGAAGCCAATGTTGGCATACTGGTCTTCACATTGATCCTGTGAATATACAAGTTGGAGGAACAAGAATAACATACAGTGCACCTGTGTTGACGTTCTGTAAATGAATTAAAATAAACAAACACAAAAAAATGTTAAACAAATGAATTGCACAGTCTGATTCACCTTGTCTTTTCTTGTTGATTCCTTATTTCCATTCTGACACCTATTGACAATGACAAAAGCACATTAAAAGAAATTATCTGTCGTTTATTAGAGAATACACTTACGATGAAGAACACCTTCAAGCCGAAGAACAAACCTGGCGCAAAGAACTGCAACACAGAGAAGAATCGCGACTCCACCAGCTGCTGCTATGGCAATTAAGATGTACTTCAACATGTCTTGGTTCTTTACAATGACTGCAGACATAACCAGAGACTAGTCAGAGTGTGTGTGTGTGAGTGAGAAAGAGAGAGAGAGAAAGAGAGAGAGACAGAGAGTTGGTGTGTGGGTGTATCTGAGAGAAAAAGAAAACATACCATCCATTTGTAGTTGAGAAGACTTATCAGAACCAATTTTATTCCTGGCCACACAATAGTACCATCCGCCATTGACAGATTTAATGTTAGTGATGTTGTACTGCTGTCCTGATCCTACTGGAGTGGACTCATCCACCTTAAACCAGGTGTAGTTCTCCACTGGTGGGTTGGCATCACTGCTGCATGTCAGAGACACTGAATTGCCCTCTAATGTCTGATTAGAAGGATATATAGATACCAGAGTATTCCTTGGAGAGTCTAAAATGTAAAATGTAAAAAAAAAAATATATAAAGCACAATAGCATAAGTGGAACACTGACATAATATGATGAGACAAAAAACATGCAAAAAAAAGAAAAAATAAAAGCTAACAAATTTTATTTGTTAAAATTTGATGTATGACACTTACATAAAACCTTAAGTTCAATGGTTGAAGATTTCTGATGACCAATGGTATTGGTGGCCTCACATGAATAAAATCCTCCATCATTCAAAGCAAGCTGACTGAAAGTAAATATCTTGCCCTCTCGTATCTGTATGTCATCCTCTACACTCCTCCTGTACCAGGTGTATACTGCAGGTGGGTTTGCTTTGCTGATGCAGGTCAGATTCACCTGGGAACCTTCAACCAATTGACCAGAGGGGCTGACGGAGACATTAGTCTCCTTTGGGGAATCTGAAGGGAAGGAGTGTATGGAGAATATAAATGCAATAAAGGCAATTTTATGTTTTTATTTGTTTTGTTTTGTTTTGTATGGTTTTATTTGGTTTAATAAGATGCATAATCATTATTATAACAGTTAGACTTTCTTTAGGATGAAATGCTGTATATCTGAAAAAGTACAGGAGAAATTGCTTCTGTCTCTTTTTGTAAAAACTCATGATAATTCAGGCATACAGGGGCGTAAGAAGGACTACCAACACATATGCCCAGATTTTGACACAGCTGTTGCAATTCATTCAGTGACTCAACTTACATTTCAAAAAGATGAAATGCAGTAGATCTGGAAAAGTCCAGGAAATAGGCCTATTGCTTCTGTCTTTTTCTTTTCCTGCTCACCAAAATCTGGGCATATATGGGACTGAGCAGGACTGCGCTCATATCTGCAGTACTCCTGCATACTCGTGTATACACCAGGATTCTGGTACTTATACGGACATCTACTATGTCTGCATACTCCCGTATACACCAGGATTCTGGTACTTATACAGACATCTACTATGTCTGCATACTCCTGGATACATTTTTTTTTTTTTTCATGCAATGACTCAACTTACATTCTACACTGAGGTTAAACGCAGGAGAAGGATGGTCAGCACTAACAGCACAGGTGTAGTTGCCTTCGTCTTCATAACTGACTGGGTCAAGTCGTAGCTGGTTGTTGATGATCTGCTTGTTCTCTACAGGACGTCCATCTTTTCTCCAGATAAATGAAGGGCTGCCACTTAGAGTGCAGGTGGTTTTGCAGGTGAGAGTCACATGATCTCCTTCTTTAGCACTCTGTGCACCACGCACCTGTAGGTCTTCCAGAGGGAAAATATAATGATAGACAGTGTCAGCTAATCAGCAATGTTAGGGCAGGTGGTGTTGCAGGTGAGAGATGTACTCTCTCTTTCCCTAGTATTCTGGGCAGGTCTTTTAAAGGGAAAACATAATACTCATAATATATGTTTATGTTAGCTGATCGGCAAAAATATTTAGTTAATTCTGTCAGGCATATGCAGTTATGCATGTTTATAATGCCTATTACATAATTTAAATAATCAAAGGTAATCATATTGCTCAAAAAAACATGCACCATAGTAATCATAGGTGAAAAAGTACAACTTTAGAAATTAAAAATCCTGCCTTGTGCTGGTCTTACCTGTGTATTTAACACAGGTGATCTCACTAATTCAGTCAGTCTACCTGACGGAGGAGTTGACTAAATAGAATCAGCTGGTTTATGTGAATGGATGGAACAGACATCTGGTAGGATGTTGAAACAGAGCTTTCCTCTTTCCGCTTTATTAGTTTACCTGTGATCTCGAGCTTGACTCCTGGTTTACCAATCCATTTCTGTCCAGCTTCAGTAGTTGTAATCCTGCAATAATACATGACATCATCTCCCTTCTGAACCCTTTGGATAGTGAGAGTACAATGTCCCCTCTGCAGATCCCCACAGTCTGCTGTGATTCTTTCTTTGTAGTTTTGATCCTGGGTGATATTAGGTGGACTAGTTGAATCCACAATTGTCCAGTATGCACTTGTAACCGTTAGGTGTTGAGGATATGTATAATCACAGGACATGTCTGCTGAAGACCCTTCTGCAGCACAGATGTGCTTTTGGTTATAAATGACATTCCATGAAGCAAAGACATCTGGAATATAAAATAAACTGTTTATAGCCTATAACACAACGCAATGTAGCAATGTAGTTTTGCTTACCCAAAACAAAGAAAAAAATTGTTCTTTCTTTTTTGTGCTGCCATTTTAGTCTTCGTTTAGTGTGATTAACATGATTTCATGACTAAATAGAAGCACAGTCACTAATATTTCAAGGTCGATCGAAGGCTTCATTTAAATTCCCTCTCTCTCTTTTTCTCTCTTTCTTACCTGGGGACAGAGTAAGTAATGCAATGTCTTTCTTTTATCTTAGATGGCTTTCACACCTAGCTTTTACCTCAGGGTGCTTTCACACCTAGCTTTTATCTCAGGGTGCTTTCACACCTAGCTTTTTCTCAGGGTGCTTTCACACCTAACTCGTTGGAACGGTACATGGATTGCTTCCCCCCAGGGACCAGTTTGTATGGGGTATATGTGAAAGCAGGAATTGTCCTCTATTCCGGAACAAAACAAACTGTTCCGGACCGCTTGGACGGGGTGGTCTCGGCTCCTTTCCAATCGATCTCTAGAACAGTTTGTTTACAGTGTGAAAGCAATCGGGCCAACGTAGTGGGATACCTCATTGTTTCGACTGTACAAGCCTATATTTTTTTCCACTGAGTTTTCTGAGTTTTCCACAGCCTATGTCCAAATCTTATTATGTAATGGGATGTAGGCTTGGCAATGCATTCTAAATAGGCTGACAATTATAGCAGTCAGTGTTAACTTGTTAAAAAGTAGGCTGCAAACAACTGCTCGACAAACAGCTGTGTCATGAGCAATGTGTGCAGCTAGGCTATAGGCCTACTAGTCTTATACTGGATCTCATCATCATTAAAATTCCTCGGTTAGGCCACCAAAAGGGAAAGACAACTGAGTGAGCACAGGAGAGGAGACGAGCATGGACATTGAAACTTTCAATTTGAAAGCCAGGACATCGGGGAACCCCCTGCTCTTGGACCCGGCTAATTGCGCGTCTTTGTGCAAAGTGTTGCACTTTAACTGCCAACTGACTTTCTTTTTTATATTCTAGAGATCACTTTTATACACTGCTTACTCATAATGTTTACCATAATAGGACATTATTGATCTGAAACAAGTTTCCCTAAGATGACATAAAACCTCTCAAACTGACATTATTTTACACTATTAGTAGTTTAGAGTTAGGCTAAGTCAAAGTCAAAGTCAAAGTCAAGGTGTACTTTATTGTCAATTCACTATGTAACAGGCATTACACAGAGGACTGAAATTGCGTTTCACCAGATACCAAATGTGCAATTTAAACTAGAAACACACACACACACACACACACACACACTCACGCAAAAAACACACAGCTACACTCATGGACATAAAGTGCACACAGACATCCACAATAAATAGACATATACACTTCCAGCAAGAAGGAAGGAAAGTTCGAGGTAGCTCTTCTTGGTAGCTGCTGTAGATTGGAAAAAGTGAATGTGCAATTTGTAAGGTGCAATAAGTGAAGGTGCAATTAATTAAAGTGCAGTGTGCAAGCACCATGGACCTCAGAGTGTGAGATTGTTTATGGATGTGTTGACATGTGTGAATATTATATGCCCTCAATTGTTTAACTTGCACAGGTAACTTTTATTTTGTATTATGAGGGGAGCCAATAATGTGCATTGTTAAGGTCACGTGATAAAAAGATATAAAACTGTGTGTGCGAGGCAATAAATTTCTCTTTTTTAGCCTGGACTCCAACAGCAGCGTGTTACGCGTGTTTATTTCATATAGGCTAGTTTAATTCCGTTATCCCTGAGTGTGCACGAGTCTCCGTGCGATAGGTTACTCTGCCAACAGGTTATGGGCCCAGAAGTGCTCAGTGAGATAACGAAGAACTTTGTTGGAAAGTTTTTGCATGCAATGTACTAGCTATTAGCCAGCTAAGCGAGCCAAGATGGCTAACGGAAACCAAAGGAGGATCATGGACAGATCGAGCAGCAGCCGTTGGTCTAGACTAGTTTTCGATGGAGATGAAAAGAATTACGAGTTGTGGGAAACGAAATTCTTAGGGCATCTCAGACTTCAAGGGCTGAGAGATACGATCCTCGAGGGACCTGGTGAAGAAGGGACGAAAAACGCAGAGGCATATGCTGAGTTAATACAGTTTCTGGATGACAAGAGTTTATCGCTTGTTATGCGAGATGCAGCTGACGATGGTCGGGCAGCATTACGGATTTTAAGGGACTATTATGCTGGCACAGCACAGCCGCGAATAGTTAGCCTTTACACAGAGCTGACTTCATTACAGAAGTTGAGCAGCGAAAGCGTCACCGAATACATTATTCGCGCAGAGACTGTGATGACTGCTTTGAAAAATGCTGGTGAACGGTTGAGTGATGGGCTACTTGTGGCGATGGTCTTGAAAGGATTGCCTGAATCGTTCAAACCATTTACCATTCACGTAACCCAGCGAGATGACACCATGCCTTTTGCCGAGTTTAAAACAAAGTTGAGAAGCTACGAGGACACCGAGAAAATGCGCACAACAACCACTGAGGACAACGTGATGAAGGCGCGAGTACGGCCAGGCGGGAGATCCAGAGCAGATGCAAGTGATCGGGGAGCTGAAGTGAATGCAGATAGAGTGTGCTTCAAGTGTGGACAGAAAGGACACATTGCAAAGGGCTGTTCACGCAAACAGTGGTGCAATCACTGTAGAAGCAACACACACCGAGATGGCAACTGCAGAAAGAAACAGCGTGAAGATGTCACGAGACAAGCTTCAGATGGACCAGAGAACAAGGCGTATGCGTTCCTGACGAGCGACGGAGACGTTGAACCAGCGACAGCCTACCAGTCCAGTCGTGGTGTGAAAGAGAAAGGCCTGATGGTGGACACGGGTACGACCTCACATGTCATTACGGATTTAGCCAAATTCAAGAAGTTCGACCGGAGTTTCCAGCCTGCAACGCATTGTGTGGAGTTGGCTGAGGGCACTCGGAGCAACGGAATCGCGGAGAGAAGAGGAGATGCAGAGGTGTGCTTGATCGACAGCGGAGGCCGCCGCCACAACGCGACGCTGAGACAAGCACTCTACATCCCTTCATACCCGCAGGACATCTTTTCCGTTAGGGCAGCTACAGCGAGTGGAGCAACAGTCATTTTCAAGGAGAAGAACAGCCTGTTACACGTCAGAGACGGTACCAAATTCCACATTCACAAACTGAACAAACTCTACTACTTACAGACTGTGAATGGTGAGTGAGATGATCAGTGTAAAGGGTGTTATGACGTGCAAACGTGGCACGAAATTCTAGGCCATTGTAACTACAATGATGTACAAAAATTGCAGAATGTAGTTGATGGTATGACAATCAGGGGGAAAGTAGACAAGTCTACATTACGATGTGATGTGTGCACCCAGGGGAAATGTACCCAAAGTAGGAGCAGAGAGCCTGATGCTAGGGCTAAAGCAGTTCTGCAATTAGTGCACACAGATTTAGCCGGTCCAATTGACCCTGAGTCCCGTGATGGATATAGGTGGGCAGTTTCATTCACAGATGATTATTCCAGTGCTGTGTTCGTGTATTTCCTACGAAATAAGAGTGACACTGTACAAGCAACTGAGAAATTCCTAGCTGACATGTCCCCATATGGGAAAGTAAAATGTATCAGATCTGATAATGGTACAGAGTTCATGGGGAAAGATTATCAGGCATTGCTTAGCAAGAATGGAATTAGGCACGAGACGTCAGCACCCTATTCGCCCCACCAGAATGGAACAGCAGAGCGAACCTGAAGAACATTGTTTGATATGGCCAGGTGCATGCTTATCGAGAGCGAGTTACCTAAGAACTTGTGGACCCATGCAGTACAGACTGCAGCTGTAGTGAGGAACAGGTGCTTTAGCAACCGCACAAAGCAGACACCATACTTCATGCTCACAGGGAAACAGCCTAATATCTCAAGAATGCAGAAATTTGGGGCTGAGTGTTATGTTTACAAACAAGACAAGAAAAAGCTTGATGCCAGATCTGAGAAGGGAGTTTTTGTTGGATATGACAAAAATAGTCCAGCCTACATGATTTATTACCCAGAAAATAGGAAAGTGCAGAAGCATAGGTTGGTGAAGATTGTTCCCAAGACGAGAGTAGAGCAGCAGACACAGACTGACATGGCACAAGATGACGATGACTTGGAGGTGTCGATTAGGCTTAACAGAACCAGACAGAATTCTGATGAGAGAGTCGGACAGACTGAGACCCAAAATCCAGTAACAGAACCTGAGGCCAGTAGCCAAGCGCAGCCAGTTCAGACTGAGGAGAGGCGTAACCCTCCCAGAGAGAGGAAGAAGCCAGGTTATCTAAGTGATTATGTTACTGATGACAAGCTACTGATGAACATAGACTACTGTTACAGATTGGTGTGTAATGTGCCCCTGACATTCAGGGAAGCAGTAGCCTCCAATGAATCTAAAAAGTGGATTGACGCGATGCAGGATGAGATGCAGTCATTAAGAGAAAATGACACGTTTACCCTAACCAGCTTACCTGAGGGAAAGGAGGCAGTGGGGGGTTGATGGGTCTACGCCATTAAGAATGATGTTGATGGGTCAAATACATACAAGGCACGTTATGTAGCCAAAGGATACAGTCAGAAGATGGGGGTGGATTATGAGGAGACATTTTCTCCTACTGCAAACCTGACTAGCATCCGGTTGTTAATGCAGAAGGCGGCCCAAGAGAACTTGATTTTGCATCAGATGGATGTCAAAACAGCATATCTACATGCACCTATAGACTGTGAGATATTCATGGAACAGCCTGAAGGGTTCGAGATCGAAACCAAAAAGAACCTAGTGTACAAGTTGAACAAGTTCCTATATGGATTAAAACAGTCAGGCAGAAATTGGAATAGGATGTTTGATGAGCATCTGTGTGAGAATGGGTTCAAGCAGAATGCAGCTGATCACTGTGTTTATGTAAGAGAGGGCACAAACGAAAAGGTGATCATAATTATATGGGTGGATGATGTCATCATTGCTGCCAGTGATGAAAATGCACTGAAGGTGGTAAAAGAAATGCTCATGGAAAAGTTCAAGATGAAAGACTTAGGCCAATTGAAACACTTCCTAGGCATTGATTTTAACCAGTGTGATGGATGCGTAACAATGACACAGAAAGGGTATGTTGGCAAACTGTTGGAAAGATTCGATATGCAGGATTGTAAACCTAGAGCCACACCTTGCGAGCAGAAGCTCAATTACAGTCATGATGCTGAGAAAATAACAGATGCAAGAAAATACAGAGAAGTGGTGGGTAGTTTACTTTATATGACTACATGCACCAGACCAGATCTCAGTTACACAGTAAGTAAACTGTCACAGTACTTTAGTGAGCCTACTGAAGAGCAATGGGCAACGGTGAAACACGTGCTGAGGTACCTTAAGGGTTCGAGTGACAAAGAGTTGTGTTACAGAAAATCTGATGACATGGAACTGCGGATACAAGCGTACAGTGATGCAGACTGGGCAGCTGATCAGACAGACAGACGGAGCACTACAGGTTATTGTGTAAGCCTTAGTGAGAGTGGACCTCTAATTTCATGGAGAACCAAAAAGCAGCCCACTGTTGCACTGTCGACTTGCGAAGCAGAATATATGGCATTGGCCGCAACTGTACAAGAATGTATGTATCTGGTACAATTGTTGGAAGGGATTGATGGATGTCAATGCACGCCACCAAAGGTGTATGAGGATAATCAAGGCGCAATTGCTTTAGCGAGAAATCCTGTAAGCAGACAAAGATGCAAACATGTTGACATAAAATATCATTTCGTAAGGTCAACAGTAAATGATGGGAAAGTGAGTCTAGAATATTGCCCAACTGACGAGATGGTGGCAGATGTGATGACAAAGCCAGCAACCAGATTTAAGTTGTTGAAATTTGGAAAGTTTATGTTTGAAAAGTAACTGTTATGTTGAGTAATGTGCCACACGGTGGTAAATTGTTTGGTTTATTACAGTAACAATGTGAGTGCAAGTGGGGGTGTTGACATGTGTGAATATTATATGCCCTCAATTGTTTAACTTGCACAGGTAACTTTTATTTTGTGTTATGAGGGGAGCCAATAATGTGCATTGTTAAGGTCACGTGATAAAAAGATATAAAACTGTGTGTGCGCGGCAATAAATTTCTCTTTTTTAGCCTGGACTCCAACAGCAGCGCGTTACGCGTGTTTATTTCATATAGGCTAGTTTAATTCCGTTATCCCTGAGTGTGCACGAGTCTCCGTGCGATAGGTTACTCTGCCAACAGGATGTCAGTAACATATTCATGGAATGTTCATGGAATCTTCTTCATTGTGTTGATTAGCCTGATGGCTTGTGGGAAGAAGCTGTTTCTCAGTCTATTTGTGTGGCACTGCATGCTGCGGTAGCGCTTTCCGGATGGTAAGAGGGAGAACAGTTTTTGTGCTGGGTGGGTTGTGTCCTTGATGATATTGATGGCTCTCTTGGAACAGTGTGATGTATATAAGTCCTAAATGGCTGGTTGGGGTGATCTGATGATCTTTTCAGCAGTCCTCACCACCCTCTTTAGAGCCTTCTTGTCCGCAGCTGAGCAACTGCCGTGCCAGATGGAGAGGCTGCAGGTAAGGATGCTCTCAATAGCACCCCTGTAGAAGGTGGCAAGTGCAGAAGTGGGAAGGTCAGCTCTCCTCATTCTGCGCAGAAAGTGAAGGCGTGTCTGTGCTTTCTTTACCAGGTGGTGTTGATGGTCCATGTGAGGTCATCTGTGATATGCACTCCACGGTACTGCCATTGATTGCGAGTGGGGTGTGTGTCGGGTGTTGTTTCCTGAAGTCTACAGTTATTTCCTTTGTTTTGTTGACATTGAGTTGTAGAATGTTTCTGTCACACCAGTTGATGAGTTGATGTACTCTTTGTATGCTGAGTCGTCGTCGTTCCTGATGAGGCCCACCACTGTTGTGTCATCAGCGAACTTGATGATGTGGTTCGATGAGAATCTGGCACAGCAGTCGTGTGTCATCAGTGTGAACAGCAATGGAGACAGCACACATCCCTTGGGGACCCCGGTGTTAGCGATGGTGGTCTCTGAGGAGTTTTTGCCGACTCTTACTGTCTGTGGTCTGTTAGTGAGAAAGTCCAGTAGCCAGTTGCATACAGAAGTGCTGATGCCTATTGCACTCAGTGTGTTCACCAGGTGCTGTGGGATGACCGTGTTGAAAGCGGAGCTGAAGTCGATGAACAGCATCCGTACGTGACTGTTTTTGTTTTCCAGATGAGCCAGGCATAGGTGGAGTGCTGTTGCTATGGTGTCATCAGTGGAGCGATAGGCGATAGGCAAACTGGTATGGGTCCAGAGTAGTGGGGAGGCTGGATGTTATGTGGGCCTTGACCAACCTTTCAAAACACTTCATCATTATTGGAGTGAGTGCTATGGGTCTATAGTCATTTAGTGATGTAGCTGGGGATTTTTTTGGTAGCGGTACAATGGTGGTGGCTTTGAAGCTTTCTGGTATGATGGCTTGTCTCAGTGAGATGTTGAAAATATCTGTGAGGACATCCGTGAGTGAGTCTGCACAGTCTCTGAGCACACGCCCGGGAATGTTGTCCGGACCTGCAGCTTTTCTGGGGTTCACCTTGAGTAGGGTCTTCCGCACGTCCGCAGGGTCTAGTTGGAGTGTTGTGTTGTCTGGGCCAGTAGGGGCTTTTGTTGGAGTGGTGGTGTTGTTTTCTTCAAACCGGCTGAAGAAGGTGTTGAGAGAGTCTAAGTCTGTGTGCGTGCATATGTAGCCTACACATTGCCTACATTTGTCTTTTAGCATAGTTCCTACTGTATGTCTGCTTAAACTGGGGTTCGGTTGAGCTTCAACAATTTAAGCTACCCTTATTAGTGACAGATTTTGCATTCCTATGGTCATTTCTCATCTGTATACATTCTGCTCGAGCTAGCCATGGATGTTCCCAAACTGAAGTACTGAAGTGCGGTGTTAGTGAGATCAACATGTAAGATGCAACAGATAGCATGCAACTGAGCTGTGGGTGGCTGTTCAGAGGGTTCGCTCGACAGATAGATCCACCCTCCATCTCCAGATGTCTGCATACGTGTCAGACTGTTATGGTAGCCAGTCTAAACCTTGCTGTGCACTGTGTTCTAGCAGCAATTACTGGACATCAGTGGACACTCTCAGTTGGTTATTCAAATGGACTAATGCACTTTTGTTTGTCGTGTTGTTTTTTTGCGCTTAATTTATTTAATATATATATTTTTTTATTTTATCTTTAGTACTATGAGGTTCACCTCAAATCCTCAATGGCTTCTTAGTCAGAATTAAACTATTATTTTAATATTGGCAATCCATTTGCACTGATTTACATTTAGTGGCTGAGGGTTTTAATTTATAGGTCATATTAACTGTTGCTGAAAAAGATGCGTTTAAGAAAAGATTCTTTAACTTACTTTCTTTCTCTCAGTAATATTTCACAGTATTAAGCAACGTTATTGCTTTTAATTCAGGCAATGAAATTAATGCACAGATAGACGCACTGGTATAACCCTAGGCTAATATCTGCTAAACAATAAAATTATTAAGTATTTATTTAGAATAATAAAATTATGCTAAATAATAAAATCTGTAGCAGCTTACAAGCTAATTGCCACCAGCAGGTTACTGTACATTTTACAGAGTTCGTATTACAGTGAATGTATAATGTATTTTTTTTCCTGCAGCAATGGAGGAAGCAACAAACGCAAAAAGAGGAACCATTTCGTATTAACTTTGTGTTAATCTGGACAGAGGTGACCTGAAACTAATATTTTACCTACCTGATATTGTTACCATCTCAAGAATAAACACTGAAAGGGCTGGTAGGAACATCATCCTCTCATGAACATCTGTCACTGAAACAACACAATCTGTCACTGAAAACTGAATTTAATATCTGGTTAGAGACATCAACGAGCCAACCTGCCCTGCAATGCCACAACAAACAAAGTCTGACAAAAGACAAAAGGGAACACCATTCATTACTCCAGCTGTGTGGTGAGAGTCTTACCGTTCCCAGTCACACGGTTGTGGGTCTTGTTCTCTTTGTGGAGTCACAATGTGGTTACTATTGCCTAACTCTTGCAGTACAACAAGGTTGACTGTGAACCAGATCTTGTGACATCTGACAAACGTGACATGGCACATAGCCCCAGATAACTTCTTCTTTTTTTCAATACTCTCTTGGCACAGTCTCTCACACCAACAATTTCCTTTTTTTAATCTTCATGAGGTTTACATAGCTATGTTTGGAATCCTTACTATGAAGACTGGGATATTCTCTGAGAAATTATCTGAGTTTCAACTGGTCAGCCATATCTTAAAAATACACAGGTGCATTGTGGCAGAAGTAGATACATTGGTTCCAAGTGCCCACAGGGACAAGCCCCACTTTTTTTTTTTTTTCTGATCTCAAACCACGTCCCTCCCAACTTACTTCCTGTTTTAAATAAAGGCAAAACATCTTACAATATTCATAAAAGAAACAGAATTTCCAACAGCTGATAATTTGCTCTCCTTTTAACACTGAGTGTATCTGCGATCTCTTTACTTCTGTTCTAAATCAAATGAAATTACATCTACATCAAATTTGAACAACATGCAATTTCTTATCCAGATGGTCCCTACTTCCTTGGTGAGCAATTCCACTGAAACCCCTAAAATGGCGTTGTTCTCCTAATAGTAGTATGATATAAGCCTGGCACAGTTTTGAAAGGGCTATGAAATATGACGCTGTGGGCAGTGTTTGAAACTGCACTGTGTGTTGTAAAGTGCAAAGGTGATGCAAGGCTGTGCTGTTGTCCTGATACATGCAAATTTGCAGATGCAAAGCTGTTGTTCATCAGAAACAAAAACATAAATTCAAATTCAATACAGCGTCAGCCAGGAAGTTTCAATTTGTTTTCTTTTGTTTGTTTGTTTGTTATTTCACTGGTTTGTTTGTTTACCTGGTCTTCAGCTAAATTACTAACAGTCACTGGCAGTTCAAACCTGGTTGATGTATGTGTATGTGTGTGTGTGTGTGTGTGTGTGTGTGTGCTTTGTGCCCATGCTATCTGTGCAGAGGTACATCTGTCGTGAACATGTAGTATAGTGTGTATGTCTCTAAATGTTTGAGTTTGTGTGTGTGTGGTAACAATGCATTTTGTGCAGAGATGCATTGACAATACAGCATATTGAGTTAAAGCCACATACAGTATATGCAGTACATGCATTGTGCAGAAGCGCAGATGTGTGTCGCCAACTTACACTGTGACTATGCAATGTCTTGTGTGCAGGTGTGATTATGTGTCTATATGTGTTTGAGAGTGGGCTATGCAGAAGTGCTTCCTATTATCGCGTGTCCTCATTTTGAACTTGGCTGCTGTTTGTGAGGAGTTGTGCAAAAGTGCAAAAGCTTACTTCATTTCCTTTGATCAAACACATTTGCAGGTTCCTCATGTAGGGATAGGGACTGGTTGGCTTTTTATCAGTGTTATTGCTATGTTTGGAATCATTATGAAGGCTGAGGTCTCCTTTCAGTGGATGATCGAGCCCAGCGAGGTGATGTACAAGGCGAAGAGAAGGGGCCCCAGCACAGATCCTTGGGGTACTCCTGTGGCGAGTTGGTGAAGTGCCGATGTCTGTCCTAGCCATGATACGTTGAACGACTGTCCAGTAAGATTTGAACCAGGAGTGCACTGTGCCATCAATACCCATGTTGGTCAGCTTGTCCAGTAGGATGCGGTGGTTGACCGTGTCAAATGCTGCTGATAGGTCCAGCAGAGTACTGAGGACTGACCCGCCGCTCTGGCCTCTTTTAATGCTTCCGTCACAGACAGAAGCGCCACTTCTGAAGCCGGATTGGTTGGAGTCGAGGAGGTTGTTCTGAGTGAGAAATCCTGTGATCTGGGCCGGGTGGTGGAAAATCCCCCTTCATGCAGACCAGAGTTGAGCCCTCATACACTGATTGAGAAGTTATTTGAAAATTGTCTATTGTGATATGTAACACTCCTATTCATGCAGACTGGAACATTCATGTTTGTTCCTATTGTAACATATTATGTTGCTTCATCTTGGTCAGTATTCAGTAATCCTTGTTTAAAGTGGTCAGTCATATAAAACACAGTGTCATTGTGGCACATGTTGCTACATTAGTTCCAAGTGTCCACAGGGACAAGGGTTCAAGCCCCACCTGTAGTTTTTTTTTTTTTTTTTTTTTCTGATCTCACACCGTGTCTCCCCCAACTTACTTCCTGTTTTAAATAAAGGCAAAACATCTTACAATATACATAAAAAGGAACACAAAAGACATGTGACATACAGGAGTAAGCCACAAATCAGAGAGCAGTAGATCTCGCAATGAATGAAATGCGCGCACGACCCTGGCATTTTATATTGCTCTCTGGTACAGGAACTCAGCTTTGTTTAAAAAACGGTTTTAGCATTACTTCCTGAAAATGTGAAACTAATCCAATTACCCCAACATGTAGGCTGTAAAAGTGAGAGGGTGGTGCATCATCATTGCAACCCTCCAAATACACCTTCCAAATCGTCAGTATTGTTGATTCGCCCAGGGCAATGTTCATCTATCTACACAGCACTGGATTGGCCAAACCACACAAATTCGTTTAGCACCTCATGTTTCGGCCAGGTTGAATGCAAAACTTGTACCTCGTAGCGACAGAGTTGAGCAGTATTACTTTAATGACTTAAGACTCCTAGTGGCAGACACCTATTTAAGAAAAAAATATATGTATTAATTCAAATGAAGTTTTACAAATGTACAAAATTTGTTCATGTCTGCCATTGTGAAACACAGGATTGCAAATGTGTTTTGCACCACATATACTGCAGCAAAATGAGCAAAACTGGAAACATATGACTCAGGATTGCACCACATATACTGCGGTGAAGGTAGCAAAACCATGAGTGAAGGATGCACTTCATTTGTGAAGGGTAGCATGGGATTTGTGTACCTGGCATAAGGAATTTGTGAACTTGTAACCTCTATGTTGTATTTACAGGGCAGAAACATTTGTGTACACTATTTACTTGCATGTGTACATGGGGCATTTGCTACTGATTTACCTCTGTAGTTTACTACCTTAGACCTGAGTAAGCAGGCTCCTGTATTGCACAGGTGTAGAAGTGTGGTGCCGTCATTCAGCACACATTTTTTGTTCAGAACAAATCTTTTGTTCCAGTTTAGTGTTAATGTGTCATGGAAAGGTGCTTTTAAAGGTGGTTGTACTATAGCCTAATTCTAATGTAACTTCAAGGTGATTTTTTTAGCATTGGTGTTTCAAGTCTGAGCCTTTGATATCTAAATAGACCTATTTATTCATCCTATCTTATCATATTATGAGAAATTTTGTCTTCATCCTACATATGGGCAAGTCCAATGTTACCTGCATTCATTGTTTCAATCATGCTTGACGGTGATATTGTCATGGAAGATGTAGGAAACCACACTGAAGCTATGTGTCTAACTTTTGGGCTAATATAGGCCACAATATAAATTTACACTTCTCCAAAAAGATGAAGAGCATATAACTTAAAATATATAGTTTATGCTGTTTAACCTGTTTACTTAAGCGTATGGTAAAACTAGGGTAAGTGTAGCCCATTAAGCCCACCAAAATCTAAGGTCTTAGATGTTTGCAGGGGGATAACTTGTCAAACTGCAAGATTAATCTCTCATTTGAAAATGTATGCATTATTTTTTATAGATTTCAAAACATATAATAAAGATACAAAATATGTCATAAGTCTGGCATGGGCTTAATTGGTCCCGCTGTACCATTTAAGGCACTGAATATTCCAAATAAGCCCACATCATTTTAATTTCTTAAAAAAATATAATAAATTATTGCTTTACAAGAATAGAAGACAACAATGCATCAATTCAGTAACATGTTAAATACATAAGAAAAAGAAAAAAATGAAATAACTCAAGTTCAACTACATCTAGGTCTGCTCAGGTGAAGTCCTAACCCTAAGCGAGACTTGCAGGGACTGTGAAAAGGCACAGTGAATATAACAAATAGGGAGTGTGAGGGGTGTGTTTATGTTTGCGTAAGTGAATGCAAACACACTTACACTGGTTGTCTGATCTGTAGGTAAGACTGAATTTGCCTGAATACAATTTCTGTACTTTTACTGTTTTCTCACCCAATAATTTCCTTATATTATATGAATATTATATGAAAATATGTGTTTGTGTTATGTGTTCAGATAGCCTGTATGAACAAAGTCATGGAGACCCATGACCCTCCAATGGTTACAATACTGACTTAAAAAAAAAAAAAAAACGACTGAGGCAAAAATGTTACTGAATCAATCATCAATACATTTAAAAAAAAAAAATGGAGACATTGAAGTGCAGCATGAAGTGCATAGTGTAATTTGTCACATAATCAGAGCTGTTTACATTTTAGTGGCGCAGAGAGATTTACAAAAGCTTAGAAAAACATGTTAATACAAATATAAAACCAAGATTTTTGGTACACATAATCTTTAAGGTGTTTAGTCTTAAAAGATACCACTGCAGTTTGTCAACATTGTTTAATGTTGTCTTAGAATGAGTGAACATATTGGTAGTCACTATTGTGACTGTTGGGTTAATGCAATGTCAGATTTTTTTATGCAATATTGAAAGCAATAACACTTCTATATGTGTGGTCATAAAACTATAAACATATCTCAGTCAGTAATGTTATGATTACTTTGTCCCAGCTCAATTTGACACACTACATTTACACAATTCAACATAAAAATCATAAACATACCTCCCCCCACACCCAACCCAGCAGGCCTAACATTTTATAATAGTGTAATATTTACATACTCTACAGCACCATCACCCCCTCACCTCCAACACCATACCCCCAATGGACCTTACATACTGCATTTTATACATATTGCACTCTCCCCCCACACACCACATACACCCTTCGCCACCCCATTGTGTCCATCCCACCCCAATGTGGATTAGGTCCGCCCAGGTGGGGGTTGGGGGGGGTATGTTCAAGATTTAATTATGTAGAACCGAGTTAGGACAGAGTCTTCAAAACATCTCTGGCTGAAATGTATTGAAACACTGATGTCTACACAGAGCAGTCTGCCAATTGTGCCATTGAAAAGCCCGTTATTGCATTATCAAACTGGTCAGTATTGTGACCGACTAAAAAAAAAAAAAAAAAAATTGCTTTCCCTTTTGAAAGGGAAAAAAAATGGTTTAGGTAAAATTTGATAAATTAAACAAAACTTAAACAAATAAATTTCCACACATATTTCACGTCAGCATTACTTTTTTTTTTTTACAGTGTAGGTATCCTGAGACAAATATCAAACATTGTTAATACTAGGTACATTTCTCTTTTTACTACTTACATCAAATTTGAAAGATTTTCAATTTCTTATCCAACAGATGGTCTCTACTTCCTTGGTTCCACATTGTGTGCGTTTGATTATCTATTATGAGTGACAATGCAGTGTATTGTGTGTGTGTGTGATTATGTGTCCTGACGATGCAGTGTATATTGTGTGCATGTGTCTGTATTTGTTTGAGTGTGGGCAGGTGTCCTGACTATGCACAAGTGCATCTGTCAGGAAACAGACAGGGTGGACCGCAGTTGCAGCAAGTTGCAAACAGTCTTTATTTACGGATTAGAGGGAAGAGGAAAGGGAGTGCGAATGCTCTTCGGGCGTTGAGCCAGGCAGCCGGGGCTGGAGAGCTGAGCAGAGTCGTGGGCAAACGGCAGGTCGGAGAGCCGGGGGCAGGAGAGCAGAGCAGAGTCGTGGGCGGGCTGCAGGTCGGAGAGCCGGGGGCAGGAGAGCAGGGCATTGTCGTGGGCAGGCAGCAGGTCAGAGAGCCAGGGTCAGGAGAGCAGAGCAGAGTCGTGGACAGGTAGTAGGTCAGAGAGCCAGGGTCAGGAGAGCAGAGCAGAGTCGTGGGCAGGCAGTCCGGGTTCGGCAACAGGCAGGCGATCCTCAAGAGACAGAGACAAACAGGGACAGAACGGGAAAACAGACCAGAAAACAGAACCCTTGTGGGAAACAGACGCAGGTAAACAATCACGGGGAGAAACACCGAGAAACAGACAGGAGTCAGACTACGAGTGCTTGCCTTCAGCAGTTGATGCGTTCAAGTTCGCTAATTCTCCGACAGGGAGTGGAGGAAACAGAGGGGAATAAATAACCACGGATAATCGGGGAAGACGAGACACAGGTGGGGAACAAATCAGTGAAAACAGGTGAAAAAGATCCAGTGATTAATGGAGAAATGAGGAAGTGAGATAGCGTGATTGAAACCAATGAAGCCAGTTAACGGAGAAGACGGGGGGAAAAGTGAGGAAACAGAGGCAGACAGGACGGGGTGGTGACAGCATCCAGTCAACTGAGTGTCCTTATTTTGAACTTGGTTGTTAGTTGTCTTTGACACATATTGCAAACGCTCACTTAATTTCCTTTCATTAAATACATTTCCTTGACATTCGTCCTGTAGGGACAGGAATTGGTAGTTTTTTTGTTTGTTTGTTTGTGTTTGACTGTACATAATCAATTGTATTACTAAATTCAAGTTCAAATTAAAGGAGCTTTATTGGCATGACTTCAGAAGCAGTGTTGTAAAAGCATACAGTAATACAGACAGAGGGAGCCAAAAAAAGACAATAAATAAAATGTGAAAGTAAACTTATAATCTTAAATATGATCTCTAAATTAGCCTTTTTTATTGTTAGCCTATAAAAGAAACTTATATTCATAAGGAAACTTATATTCATAAACTTAAAATGGTTTCTAACTGAAACTCAACTTATATCACTAATTTTGTGCATGAGAAAAAGGAAACATATCTTAAGTGTGTCTTTTAAACACAAAACAAAAAACTTTTATTTTTTTTATTTTTTTTTTTTTACTTGAGCTGAGCATGCCCTTGCATTTTCACTACCAAGGGTTGTCTTTGTATTTTGATTAAAGAAGTGACTTATGATAATTGTTATAGGATGGGCTTCAATTTAAACAAAGAAAGCCTGCCAGCATGTAATTGGGCTACTTTTTTTTTTTTTACAGTAATTCATGCCTTTCACATGCACTACACAAGTATACAGTAATACCTTAACTAGCCAGATTGGGAGGGATTGGGTTCGTGTTCTGGTACACAGCATCAGGCTGAATGGTGTTGGGCTTCATGTTCTGGTAAACTGCATCAGGCTGAATGGTGTTGGGCTGCGTGGTGTTGGATTGCAGGCTCTGGAAGGGTGAATTAATTTAGACAGAATCACTGGGTTTTGCAACGCTTGAAATCTGTATAGGACCTCTGTTATCCTAGTGAGCAGATCAACATGATGAGTTTCAAAGAGGAGATGTTCAAATACTACTGCTAATAATAATAACAATAACAATAATAATAATAATAATAATATCTGATCTTTTTCAAGATCTGCATATAATACAGAGAAAGCATGCCACAGAAAACTGACAGAAGACAGGCTTAAATCACCTTTCCTTTAATTATAACAAAATGTATAAACTTACTTTTTTATTTCTTCCATTGCTTTTCTTCACACAGTACCTGTCAGTTTAATAAAGACAGGATTGTCAACCTGAAGTTTTTTATTATTATTATGAATTCTTCTGTAATAAAACATGACACTCACCTCACAGAGAGCACTCCAGTCATAAGAACCAGGCATGCAGTCAATACAAGTCCAATTACCACATAAATGACATTGCTGTGTTTATTGCTGGGTTTGGCTTTCAAAAAAAAAAAAAACACACATAGATTGTGAGTTTAACAAAGAGAAAGAATAAGGGAAGTAGAGAAAGTAATAGGGAGGGATGGAGAGAGGGGGCCTCTGCCACCGGTGTACTTCAGCAAAGTGGTGCTCTTCGGTTTTCTTCACACCCAACATGAAAGAGTGTAGTTGCCACAGGGTGTCTATGACAGGGGTGCCCAGGGGTGACCGACCTTGGATTTTTTAACCCCCAAATTGCTTTGAGTACAACTATCTACACTTTGACCATGCAGTCAAGTTTAGTAAATTCCTTTGTCATGCTTTCATTTAGTTAAAATTACTAATAAAAGAGGCATTGCATATTTCGCCAGCCACCCCGCTCACAATTTTTTCAGCCACCTGCCCTTTGGGAGGAGATATAGGAGCATCCATGTCCATTTCAACAGACTAGCAAACAGCTTTATCCACCAGGCTGACAGAAAACTAAACTCTCCCCTAACTTGTTGTGTCAAATTTAGGATACTCAAAGAAGGTTTCAAAGAACTTGTCAAGGCAGCAAAGGGTTGAAGATGGTCCAGCTGGATTATTCATGCAATGGGTTGTAGTCATGAAAACAAGCACTTTACGTTACTAAGGGTAGAGCTTATATACTCTGGCTGAATTCCAACACCGGTTGTTTTCAGCTCAGAATAGACTAAAATTGTCATACAACCCTGTCCAGAATTGGTCATGTGTATCCTACACCATTCCTGCAGTCTATATTTGACTGGTTTCTTTTCCTTGACCAACAGACTGGCTCACAGAACAACTATTTCTATTCCATTCACATACACGCTCATATTTATGTGGGCTAAACACAGCCTGCTATTCTTGTCAGGCCATTCTTCATTGTAAAGTTGCTTTGTACACACATGTTTTTGAGAAATACATCACTCTCCCCTCTCTCCCACCCCTCTCTCACTGCCTGCCCCCCCCCCCCCCCCCATATATAAATAAACAAACACAAATAAATAAATAAATAGTTGGAAAAAGAGTTGCTGCTGCTTTTGTTTTTGTATATAGCATTACACAATTACATTTTTGTACTACTACATACATATATTAAAAAAAAAAGTTTTTTTAAAAAACTCTAGACTCTAAAGTTACTACTGGTTTTGTATACAGCATTGCTTTTTACATAATAACATTTTTTTTCATATCATTCTGCATTATCATACACATACACATCATGCACAATTTTTTGCTGCTTGTGACATTCTTGTATTTTTGTCCTGTGATCTTTTTTATATTGTGATCTTTTTGTGTTATGATCTTGTCTTGTTTAGTGTTAAATGTTCTTATCTGCTATGCACTTTTTTTCTTTAGTGTTAGGAAATGTCTTATCTGTATCTCTTCTTCACCGTGATATAGAATAATATCATCTGCATAAAATAAGATATAATGAGACAATTTGAGACAATTTGTTTTGAGATACATCCCCAATTTGGTAAACTTTATTATCAGTCCAACTCCAACTGGATTGTTTTGGC
Source organism: Tenualosa ilisha (assembly GCA_015244755.2). Classification (NCBI taxonomy): domain Eukaryota; kingdom Metazoa; phylum Chordata; class Actinopteri; order Clupeiformes; family Clupeidae; genus Tenualosa; species Tenualosa ilisha. Next base: position 109,311 of record PYXC01001720.1, on the reverse strand, counting down.
TTGAATTGTTTAATAACATTCAAATTGCAGTTCATAAAACAAATTCATTTTTGCACATTTCTGAAGATTCTGAGGGGTTTGCATCTTAACTCCTCAGTTATTTCTCAATCATGCAAACCATGTATATGATTGAGAATAGTGCCATCTGCTAATGTATAGAATTGTTAGAAATTTGATAAAACTTTGGAATACTTACATAAACCATTTAGTAGCACTGGTGTGGAGTTCTGATGTCCAAAAACATTGGTGGCCCCACAATGATATTCACCACTGTCCTGATGACCAAACATTTCAAACATAAATATCCTCTGGTCTCCAATCTTTGTGTCTCCAGCTCCACTCCTCTTGTACCAGGTATATACTGCAGGTGGGTTTTGCTTTGCTGCTGCAGGTCAGATTCACCTGGGAACCTTCAACCACCTGACCAGAGGGACTGACAGACACATTAGTCTGCTTTGGAGAATCTGAGGAGGAGAGAGTTGATAATAAATAAATAAATAAAGTAAGTAAGTAAGTGTTTGTTATGGTGTTTGTTTTAATAAGATTTGAACAGTTACTTAAGACCTTTCAATAAGATGAAATGCTGTAGATCTGGAAAAGTCCAGGAAATAGGCCTATTGCTTCTGTCTTTTTCTTTTCCCGCTCACCAAAATCTGGGGATATATGGGACTGAGCAGGACTGCAAACACTCATATCTGCAGTACTCTTGCATACTCGTGTATACACCAGGATTCTGGTACTTATACGGACTTCTACTATGTCTGCATACTCGTGTATACACCAGGATTCTGGTGCTTATACAGACATCTACTATGCATACTCCCGTATACACCAGGATTCTGGTACTTATACAGACATCTACTATGTCTGCATACTCCTGGATACATTATTTATTTATTTATTTTCATGCAATGACTCAACTTACGTTCTACACTGAGGTTAAACGCAGGAGAAGGATTATCAGCACTAACAGCACAGGTGTAGTTGCCTTCGTCTTCATAACTGACTGGGTCAAGTCGTAGCTGGTTGTTGATGATCTGCTTCTTCTCTACAGGACGTCCATCTTTACTCCAGATGAATGAAGGGCTGCCACTTAGAGTGCAGGTGGTTTTGCAGGTGAGAGTCACATTATCTCCTTCTCTAGCACTCTGTGCACCACGCACCTGCAGGTCTTCCAGAGGGAAAATATAATGACAGACAGTGTCAGCTAATCAGTTATGCTATCTTATAATGAGGAAATTAGGTGCTCAAATAACATGCACTATAATCACAGGTGGAAAAGTCTCTTCCACCTTTGCACTTAATATCATTCATTTAAAAAAGATGCACAAATTGTTAGGTCAAATGAATGTACAAAATATAAATTGAATGCAATTTGAATAGAAAAAAAAACAGATAATATGCCATTTACATGTGCATCGTATTTTTGCAAAATCTTTGAAATTGCTTGTGTTTCTAAAATATTTAGTCAATTTTATAATGCACATGTAGTTTTACATGTTTTTATATCAGCTCCTACACAGTTTAGATAATCAAATGCAACCATATTGCTCAACTAACATGCACTATACATATATATAAAAAAAAATCCAGCTCAGAAAAATCCTGTCATGTATTAGTTCTGCCTTTGCATTTGCAACCAATGATGATCTCACTAATGATGATCTCACTAATTAATCAGTCAGTCAGTCAGTCAGTCAGTCAGTCCTGGCTGAGCAGTTGGCTAAATAGAATTAGCTGGTTTATTTAAATGATATGAACAGATATGTAGAATGTTCCCACTGCTGACTGTAATATTATTAATTTACCTGCAATCTCCAGTTTGACTCCTGGATGGAACAGACATCTGGTAGGATGTTGAAACAGAGCTTTCCACCACTGACAATAGTATTAGTTTACCTGTGATCTCGAGCTTGACTCCTGGTTTACCAATCCATTTCTGTCCAGCTTCAGTAGTTGTAATCCTGCAATAATACATGACATCATCTCTTTTCTGAACCCTTTGGATAGTTAGAGCACAGTGTCCCCTCTGCAGATCCCCACAGTCTGCAGTGGTTCTATCTTTGTAGTTTTGATCCTGGATGATATTAGGTGGAATAAGTGAATCCAAAATTGTCCAGTATGCACTTGTAACCGTTAGGTCTTGAGGATGTGTATAATCACAGGACATGTCTGCTGAAGACCCTTCTGCAGCACAGATGTGCTTTTGGTTATAAATGACATTCCATGAAGCAAAGACATCTGGAATATAAAAGAAATCATTTATATACTAAAATGTTTACCCAAAAACAAAGAAAAAAAACATGATTTCATGACTAAATAAACAATCACTACTATATTCCTGCTTATTTGAAGGCTGAATACAAATGAAGTAATAATAATATAAATGCATTAATAATATCCTAAAATGTAGATATTTATTTTTACTAGACATACTCATAAATTTCTCAGATTACTTAAAATCAAGTTCACAGTCTGTCATGTTATGATATTTTGTGTCTTAAATAGCCTGATAGGCAATAACCTGAAACCGATATAGTTACCGTGAATGATGGAGATCAAAAACAGAAACTCTGCTTTTGAACATCAAAGGCAATCAAACAAACATTTAAAAGCGAAATTGTGCATGCATTTAAAACAACAGTGGCAGGATAACACTACACTTGCATGTTTCATGCAGATACATTTGGTAGGTGAGGGATAAGATGATGAATAAACAAAAAAAGTAGATTTTACTGACGAATGAGTAACTAAACAAACAATTGCATACATTCAAACACACACACACACACACACACACACACACACACACAGACACACACACACATGTGCATTAACTGTTTTATTACACAATTTCGAAATGTATTTTAATCCCCCTGTCCCACACTTTCTCTTTCCCTTACCTAGGGACAGAGTGTAAGTAATACAACGTCATTCTTTTATCTTAAAGAGTTCAATCTCATCATAACCCAACACTAAGACAGTCTCAGTGTTGCTACAAAGCGTTTGATATTGTAATAACACTGTACATAAAGCATGCTACTGTCTGCACACCAAATGTAATAACACTGTTCATAAAGCATGCTACTGTCTGCACACCAAATGTAATAACACTGTTCATAAAGCATGCTACTGTCTGCACACCAAATGACACAGACTGTTGAGGATAAAGAGCATAATTATGCTATGCTCCATATTTAATGTATGCCACAGTAGTGGAGGAGGTAGCAACGCACATTGGAATGAGGAACCGTTTAGGTTTAACTTAATGAATTAATTAATATCCTGAGAGAAGTGATCTGAACAAATATTTTACCTACCTGAAATTGTTACCATTTCAAGCAGAAACACTGTAAGGGCTAGTAGGTACATCATCCTCTCCTAAACCACCTTCAGTCTGAAACAGTACATACAGTATGTATCAGTGTGAGCTGAACTTAATATGTGGTTTGAGACAACACTAAGTCAAGCTGCCCTGCAATGCTACAACAAACAAAGTATGGCAAAAGACAAAAGGGAACACTATTCATTAAACCATCTCTCTTATTCTGTCTCTCTCTCTCGCTCTCTGTGTGTGTGTTTGTGTGTGTGCGTGGTATTCCACAAATGTTTACCTAGTTAAATAAATAGATAAAAGGAGGATATGTAGCGGCACTGCAAGTTCTTTTTGTAGGCCATTACCTCCATGAAGAATTCAACAAAATACCACCAGACCAAACAGCATCATTACATTTTTGTGTAGACTACATCTTTTCCCTATTTTCAAATATTAAATCCTTTTCCACCGTTTTGACAGTTTTGTCAGAATTTTAATGTGGACATAATTGTAAAGTTAGGCAATGCTTATTAGCAGGGCTTTCTCATTTATTTCAAGAAAAGGATTATTAAATATTTTTTTGTTAATTCTTAAATGCCTTCTCAATGCAATCAATCAAGTCCAATATGAAGAGGATGATGATGATCATGGTGATGATGGTGATAAACTACCACCCCCCATTCCCCATCTTAAAAAAAAAAAAAAAAAATGTGATTTTTTTTACCTGGTCCCACAATTTTCTTGCAACAAAAATGCCTAAAAATGTTTTTTAGAAAACCTTTTAGAAAACCTTTTAGAAAATCACAAAATCAGGCAACAATCACAAAAAAGGCCCACAAAATCCTGGAGGGACTGACTAACACTGTCCGTCTGATCTGTCCGTCTGATGGATGAGAGCATAGTAAATGTACAGATTTTGTACATTTACTATGCTCTCATCCATTAATTTCTTATAGTCGGGTCATTTGTTGAAGTTCAACAAAACACCCAAAATGTTATGAAAATTGATCAAATTTGTGTTATGTGTTGTATGAACAAAACCTGTGAGGGAAAATTTGATTTCGATGAAATTTGACCAGAACACAACAGGAGGATTACAGATGTAATGTAAACAAAACTGGAAAGAGAAGTTAATTACTTAAACATATATGTTTCCACACATATTTCAAGTCAGCATTACTTATTCTTTTATTACAGTATCCTGAGACAAATATCAAACATTGTTAATACTAGGTACATTTCTCTTTTCACTACTTACATCAAATTTGAAAGATTTTCAATTTCTTATCCAACAGATGGTCTCTACTTCCTTGGTGAGCAAATCCACTGAAACCCCTACAGAGCTACAGACATGTCAGCCACAGAAAGGTCTGTCCTAAAATGGCGTTGATCACCTAACAGCAGCATGATATAAGTCTGGCACAGTTTTGAAATGGCTATGAAATATGACGCTGTGGGCAGTGTTTGAAACAGCACTGTGTGTTGTAAAGTGCAAAGGTGATGCAAGGCTGTGCTGTTGTCCTGATGATACATGCAAATTTGTAGATGCAAAGCTGCTGTTCATCAGAAACAAAAACATAAATTCAAATTCAAACCAGCGTCAGCCGGGAAGTTTCCATTTGTTTTCTTTTGTTTGTTTGTTTGTTTTTTATTTCACTGTTTTTTTTTTTTTTTCTTCAGGAGTCACTGGAAGTCCAAACTTGTGTATAATTGCGTGTGTGTGTGTGTGTGTGTGTATGTGCGTGTATTTGTGTGTGTGTGTGTGTGTGTGTGGATGTGTGCATGTGTGTGTGTGTGTGTGTGCATGTGTGAGAACAGATGAATGAAGGCCTAACACTCATAGTACAGGAGGGCGTGACATGTGACAGACATGATCTCTTCTTTTCTAGTAGTATTCTGTGCACCACGCACCTGCGGGTCTTCCAGAGGAAAAATATAATGATGGACATAAAAAAGACAATGTACTGTTCAAACGTGCGTCTTTTCAGCTAATCAGTTATGTTTTGCAGCATTTGCATTTTGTTTACAGCACCTGTTACATCATTTAGAGGTTATAAGGAAATGATGTTGCTCAACCAACATGCACTATAATCTCCCTTCACGTCTCTTCTACCCTTCCACTTAATGTCATTAATTATTTGGTGTACCAGGCTGAATAGAAACAGCTGGTTTATGGGAATGGATGGTACAGATATGTGACAGAATGTTTACTTTCTGAAGAAGGGCATTCCACCATTGACAATAGTATTATTAATTTACCTGCAATCTCCAGTTTGACGCCTGGTGTGCCAATCTACCTCTGGTCATCTACATTAGTTGTAATCCCGCAATAATACATGACATCTTCTCCCTTCTTAACCCTCTGGATAGTTAGATTACAGTGTTTATCCTGCAGGTCCCCACAGTCTGCATTGATTCTCTCTTTGTAGTTTTGATTGATGATGAGATCAGGTGGAGATGGCAAGTCCACAATTGTCCAGAACAGTTAGATTCTCAGTGTGCAAGACATGGCTACTGAAGACCTTTCTGCAGCACAGATGTGCATTTATTTGTATGTTACATGCCAGTCAGAAGCAAAGCCAAGCCAAGACACCACAGACCTTACTTGCTTTTACTATTAGGACTCCTGCCATAGGCACTTTTTGACATGTGGTCCCCTGGGCCCAGTTGGCCTGTTGGTTAATTCAGTCCTGCCTCTCTTGGTCTTGGCTCAGTGTAGGAGATTTTAGACATTAAAACTATCAAAACTACTGCTTGTGAAATGAAAGTTAAAGAAAGAAACAAACAAAGAAACTATCCTCAAACTTATCATATACTGTATATTTATAGATTCTTAAAATATACTTAAAATTTTCAAAACTTTCTTCTGAAAATACTCAAAATCAGGTTCACAATCATGCCAGCCATTAAATGATATTTAATGTCATGTTATAGACTAGTAAACCAGTCAGTCTTTTCCCTGTGGAAAGGGAAGTATTGTGTTATAAACCTTCAATGCATTTCCTTCTTTGCCAGTGAAGCTTAGGCAACGACCTGAAACTAGTGTTTACTGTTTTCTGCAAAGTAAACTCAGATTTGATGAACGTAATGTTTTTGTGGAAACTGATTACCAGTAACATTTTAATTTTTCCTTTCAAAAACTTAAGTTGCTCAGATCTATTGAGTATGAAGTGCTTACATTTTTCAAAAACCTTGAAATATTTAGTTTATATTTAAGTTTAAAACTTCGAAGAAAGGAAATATTAGTGGTAATCAGTTTCCACAAATATTTTTGAGTTCACTGAGCAGTTTTGGTTTCCAGTGTGTGAGTAACATAGCTGTGTTTTATTACTTAGCTGCTGAGAGTAACAAACATAAGTGAATGAGGAAGCTACTGCACACAGTTTTTGATTTCATTTAAATTCTCTCTCTCTCTCTCCCTCTCTCTCCATACATATATATAAATATATAAATATATATATATATTTCTCTCTCTCTCTCTCTCACACACCTGGGGTCATGGTCTACATGGTCTATCATTGACACTGTGGCATAAATATTAATAATCAAGTCATCTGATGATTCCACATTGTTCTAAGCGTGCAATTGAACACGTTTTTACCCTGGAGCGATGCAGGAGGAAGCAATAGACATGGGAAAGAGGAACCATCCAACTTCTTGTGATCTGATATACTAATATACTACCTACCTGATATTGTCACCATCTCAAGCAGAACCTCTGAAAGGGCTGATAGAAATATCATCCTCTCATAAACCTGCACCAGTCTGAACATGAGCCAACACAGGTGTCAGTGTGAGCTGAATTTAATATCTGGTTTGAGACAATGCAGAGTCAAGTTGCCATGCAATGCTACTAAAAAAAAAGACTTGAATATGTCTGTGTGCTGAGAGCCTTACAGTTCTCAGTTGCACGCCTGTGTCATGCCTGCCTGCCGGTATCTATCGCCACACTATCAGTAACTTTCCGAATCGCATGCCCCTCCCACTCACACCCGCTCTGCTGTTTCAATCAATTACTTTTGTCACCTGCTGCTCGTTGTCTGTTTGTTTTTCTGTGTTTTTAAACCCCATGTCTTCCAGTGTCCTTTGTCAGACCATCTGCGAACCTAATGCTCCTCGCGCTCGGCAGGCACCAAGACCCTGACTCTCGTTCCTGTTCTCCAAGCCCGCTCCCTGCCTGTACCTGTTTATCTGTTCCTGTCATCTGCCTGTTCCCGTGTCTCCGTCCTGCTCTCCTGCCTGTCTCTGTTCTCTGTTTTCCGTCTCCTGCTCGATCGCCTCCCCGTTGACGACCCCGGACCGGCCCGACTTCCGCTTGCTCTCCAGCCCTGGCTTCCGACCCGCTGCCAGGCCACAACCTCCGCTCTGCTCTCCAGCCCCAGCTTCCGGCCGACTGCACGAAGAGCATCCACACACTGCCTTTACCCCTTTTCCCAAATAAACTCTTGTTAACGTGACGCTCTTGGGTCCGACTCGCTCTGTTTCGTGACAGCCTGTGTGTCTTGCTCTCTTTTTGGAATAACAATGTGGTTACAACGGTCTAAGAGAACACTTGGCAGGACAGTGAGGTTGACTATGTAAGGGATAATGAACAACACAGTGCACGTATACTGGTTAATATTGCATGCTCGAGGTGGTGATAAGGCCTGGATGCAAAGCGAATGGGCCTTTACACCTCGATAAGTGCAATATTCACTGACATACGCTCTTTACACATTTTGATAGCTAACTCAGGCTTGTTTGCAGAACTACTTCTTTCTGCCACACATGAGCTCATTCAAAATGTATGTGAATAAACTGCCATTACTAGTTCTAAATGGATGGTCGCTACGATTAAAAGTGGGTCGTTAGTTCGATCTGTCGTTGGAAAGCATCATACCCAAACATTCTATCCCGTCTTGGCTTTTGTAGACACAGCGAGTTGGGTGAATTGATATGCAAGTGTAATACGTCCAGAAATGTGTAACTACTTCATAGGTGTGCGGTTATCTGAAAATAATGCATAATGCATAATAATCTAAATAGTGCATCGCAACAGAAAATTTACTCAAGCAGTGGTATAACAAACAAATATTCCACTGTTTGACAAACATAAAACAGTACTCAGCCTTTCTTTTTTTTACCACCCCACAGTCTCTTAGTCCAGTGTCTCACACCAACAATTTCCTTTTTTAATATTTGCATTGCTATATTTGGAATCATTTTCACAAAGATCTTCTCTGGGAAATGTTCTATGTTTAAAATGGTTAGCCACGTTTAAAAAATTACAGAGGGGCATTGTGGCACAAGTGGCTATTGGTTCTAAGTGTTCACAGGCACAAGGGTTCAAGCCTGACGTGTAGTCTCATTCCTATCTCACTCCATGTACTTCCTAAATAAACTCTAAATGAAAGCAAACATCTTAAAATACACTTAAAACTTAGTACATCTTACAGCAAACATCTTAAAATACACACACAAAAAAGGACATTCCAAAAGGTAATAATTTGCTCTCATTTTACTGTCACACAGAAAATAGCAAAATGTCAGCCGGCTCCCCCTCTGGTTAGTCTGAGAACTGCAGAAAGACATCAGTACAATAGCAGAACAATAGGAACCAGGAAAGAGCAGGACAGAATAGACTTACTGCTACAGTCCGTTCTTTTTCTTTGACACACAGATACAGATATCAGGAATATTGAGGACAGATAGCGCCACGGCCCCTATGATTAGTTGAGGGTTTTGTAGGAAACACAACATATGCATAACACATGGAAACATGCACCATGGAAGTTATAATTGCACATGGACTTTCCTGACCCCATCAAAGTGTCCTCGAGCAACATACTGAACCCCAAATTGCTCCCACCTTTACAACTTGCATGGCAGCCTCTGCCACCAGTGTGTGGATGTATGTGTGTGAATGGGTGAATGTGAGGCATACATTATAAAGCGCTTTGGGTGCTCCTAGGGCAGAAAAGTGCTATATTAATGCAGTCCATTTACCATTCAGCAGCAGTCTGGCCTTGAGCTGATGAAAGAGCCATAACCCTAAAACCTATGAAACCCTGACTCCTTATACTCACAGAGAAATCTCTACACCTCTGTTGAACATGTAGTATATCAGCTAATGGAGGGGGGACTCCATCTCCATCTTTTCCTTCCTTTCTTTTCATCTCCTCTCCCCTCATTTTTGTCTTGCCTGTGAATGGCAGTCATACTGCTGTGGTAATGTTGCAAATACACTGAGAAGAAAATGGAAGTGACAAAAAAACAACAAAACACTTTTAATATACCTGAGAGAATTCAGGCTTAACTTATGACTGTAGGCGTCACAGTTTACATTGTTTTGTTTTGTTTTGTTTTGTTTTGTTTGTTTTTTGCGTTTCATTGCGTTTCCCTGGAATTGTCATGTTCTGCTGTATGTATATTGTGTCTGCACTGTGCTGTAGATGTCTGTAGGTGTCTCCTGCTCTCTCACTTCACAGGGGCTAAAGGGACAGAACAAATCAAAAGTATCAGCAGATCAGGAACTGTTTCTTATTGTCAACGCTACTTCTTCTATGGCATGAATTTTAGTTTTTCATAGAAAAAAAAAATATTTTGCCACACCTTTTGAGAGCTTGGGGATTCCTAATTCCATGTCACTAATAAAATTTGACACAATCTACCCACCAATGTGCTATAACGGTAGCAAAACTGTAAGCTTTTCCTTCCTAATTGTCATGTAGGGACATTGGAGGAATTTATTTTAATATTTATATTTAAATTCTAAATTATATTTAAATTCATTTTCAGTTAAAGTGTATCTCTCTGTGTGTGCGTGTGTGCGTGTGTATGAGTGTATCTGAATGCATATGTTTGTTCAAAATTGTATGAACTGCCAGCGTGCAAGGCTACGTGCTGGAATGTATGTGTCTGTGCTTAGGCCTGTATGTGTATGTGTGTGTGTGTGTGCGTGTGTGTGTGTGTGTGTGTGTGTTTTTTTGCTACAGCATCAAGATTCATAGGCTTATTAAGTGCTGCATCGGTAGATACCATTGTATATATATATAAATAATATAATGTTGTTGAGCAGAGGGTCTAATACAGCACTGTGTGTGCGCAGCTTTACTTCCTAATATGGCTCCGCCCCCAGGCTAAAGGTCAGACCCCCAACAACAGAAAAACAGAGAAACAGAGAAACATGTCTTGTGTCATTATTTTTACATAAAATCTAAATACAATTTAAAAGTCACCTACAATAGCCCAAAAAGTAGTTTGCTACCCGAGGGCAACACCGTGCCAGAGAGGGATATGTGATCCACATATATCCAAAAAAAATACAACTCCAGAAAACCCATAGAATGTCTTTGATTAAATTGCTAAATATTTATGTAGGCTACTGTAATGACCTTGGCCGGGAAGCACCCTACCTGTACAGAGATGGGTGTTAGGACTGAACCCCACTGTAGATGACTGAATCCTCACGGTCAGCCTGAGAAAACCTATAGGAACACAAATGAATATTGAAAATAGAGCTACTAGATAGCGTACTAGATAATCACTGTGCAGCACCGCTATAGAGCTTCCAATTACACTACTTCAGAAGGCTTCAACCTCACATATTACACTTATGGACTGCACATGTGTTTACTCCCAATATCGGCCCTAAGTGTTTTTGTGATTTCTGCTGTATCTTGTACCGTTAACCTACCCACTGTGCTGGGATGGATGCTGGAACTGAACCCCACTGTAGATGACTAAGTCGTCTGGGTCAGCCTGAGCAGGAGATCTATACATGATTACAAAGGGACCATCAAGTGAACAAAAGAGTCCTATAAACTCCTACAGTTAACACAAATCACTATCACAGGCCTACAAATGATGCTAGGCAAAACATAGCATGGTGTGTGCAAGTGAGAGCAGAGCCCTCTTGTCTTTACACAGGGCCGGTTTCTGGCAAATCGGCAACCTAGGCCAACTGAGAAGGATGTCAGGAAAAGAGGAGCGTTACTTTAGTCAGATATGGACTACGACTCACTCTTCTGTAAAAGTGACCTTCTTGAACTGGACGCTGGCGTACTGGACATCATCCCCTTGAGCTGGTGCTGCTGATGTCTGTCTTCTGTCTTTAGGCTGGAGATTGGCATAATGGACCTCAGCCCCCTGATCTTCTGGAGAGTCTGTGGAGAGTGACAGTGGACTGATCATCATCTTCTGAGGCTGGATGGTGGAGTATTGATCATTTTCCTCTGCTGTTTGTGCAGCCTCACCACGTATGCCAGCATGGCTGGATCTCTGGAAGCCAGTGTTGGTATACTGGTCTTCTTCCTCGTCCTGACCGTTTGAAAGAAGAAATAATTCTAGGGCACAGACTGTGGTTGAGATAGCAAAAATCACCCCCCCCAAAAAAATCACACAAATTTAACACAAGCAAACAAATTAGCAATCTGACCCACCTTCTCTTTTCCTGTGATATTCTTATGTCCCTTCTGACACCTGCTATTATAATGACAGCAAATTAAATGAAGAAATGTCTTGTCCTGTTGTGTCCTACACACACACACACAGCACACTGTGTTCACCCCTGCCTTCACTATAACTCCCCTTCCCCCCCTATACACACTGTAACTGCCCTCCCCCACTTCACCCCCAACATCACAGATGGCCATCCTCAGGAATACCCCCCCACACACACACACTCACACACACTCACACACACACACACAGACTCCCTCTTCCAGCATGACCCCTGGAAGTTGGGTTGGCCCCTTGAGTCGTGGATTTGCCCAGGTAGTTGTTCCTTGCCCCTGCTGGGTGTTCTTTGTTAATGTGTAAGAGTATTGTAACACCCCCCCCCCCCCCCCCCCGCCTTCATCTTAATGCAGCCCTTAGTCACCCCCCCATGCACAAATAGGCTGAGAAACAGATATCATTTCACTGCATTTTTTAGACTGAGTAACTATATGCACGTGACAATACAATTTCCATGTATCCTTGTTATCTGTTGACAGTGGGACACCATGACGATGAGAAACAAACCTGATACAGAGAACTGCAACACAGAGAACAATCACAACGCCGCAAGCCGTTGCAATGCCAACTGGGATGTAGAGCTGCATGTCACGGCTCTGTGCAATGACTGTGGACATCATCAGAGATGAATAAATGATGGACATTGTGTGTTTTTTTGTTTCTGTTAGAGTGTATGTGAATGCTAGGGATACCATTGATTTGCCTTGGAGAAGACTTATTAGCACCCATTGTATTCCTGGCCTCACAGTAGTACTGTCCTCCATCTTCAGATCTGATGTTAGTGATGTTGTACTGCTGTCCTGATCCTACTGGAGTGGACTCACCCACCTTAAACCAGGTGTAGTTCTCCACTGGTGGGTTGGCATCACTGCTGCATGTCAGAGACACTGTGGCGCCCTCTAGTGTCTGATTAGAAGGACTTATAGATACCAGAGTGTTTCTTGGTTTATCTAAAATATAAACAGTATGGTGTAGAACAGCATTAACTAAACACTGACATTAGATAAGGCATATGTGTGTTATTTGTATACAGCTAAATACACTATACTTAATGAACATAAAATGTTATTACTTGATGAATTCTGATGACCAAGGCCATGCACTGATGGACCTACATAAATATTTTCCTTTATTATCCAAAACAAATGCAATCATCTTTCTCTCTCCTATCTGTCTTCCTCTCAACTCCACTTATACCAGGCGGGTTTGATTTGCTGATGCAGGTCAGATTTATCTGGGAACCTTTACCTAAATGACCAAAGTGTCTGTAGTGTACTGTTGGGGAATCTGAGTGTGTGTGTGAGTGTGTGCTTGGGGGCTAAAGGGCTATACAGTGTAAATACATTATAGGTGTACTGTTATGTTGAGCTGTTTTTTTTTTTTTTTTATTTATTTTTTATACGATAATTTGTTCTCAACTCACAATCAACATTGAGCATGAATCCTGGAGAAGGATGATCCTCATGTCCTCTAAAAGCACAGGTGTAGCTGCCCTCATCTCTGTAACTGACTGGGTGGAGCTGCAGCTGGTTGTTAATGATCTGCTTCTTCTCTACAGGACGTCCATCTTTACTCCAGGTGAATGAAGGTTTGCTCTGCCAAGGACAGCTATTGACACAGGTGAAAGTCACATGATCTCCCTCCCTTGTACTGTGTGCACCATCCACTTGTAGGTCTTTCAAAGGGAAAAATAATGTTGAACATAATAATGAATGTTTGTGGTAGCCTAGGGTAAGGGTTAATATTCAGCAAGTTACAGTTCACTTGTCATGTTTCATGAGAATAAGATGGTTGCACATGTGATAGCAACCAGATATGTAATAAAAAGCTACCACTTTCATTGAGGGCGTTGGTAGCGTAGCGGTTAAGGAAAGTGGCTAGCGTGCAAGTAGACCTGAAAAGTTGTGGGTTCGAATCCCAACTGCCACCGTTGTGCCCCCTGAGCAAGGCAACTTAACCCTAAGTTGCTCTAGGGGAGACTGGCCCTGAACCATTGATAGTTGACAAAAAATGTAAGTCGCTTTGGATAAAAGCGTCTGCTAAATGCAGAAATGTAATTTTTAAGAAGGACACAGAAACTTCTTGCTTGACTGACATCCATATCTGATAAAAGTAAAAGTAAAAGATTTGTTTACCTGTGATGTATAATGTAGCTCCTGGTCTGCCAAGCCATTTTTCCCAATAACTATCAGTGGTGATCCTGCAGTAGTACTTCACAGCATCTCTTCTCTTCACCTCTTTAATTTTCAGAGTACAACGACCTCTATTTGGGTTCCCGCAGTCCACTGTGATTCGCCCTCTGTAATTTTGATCTTGGACGAGATCAGGTGCGAAAAATGCTTCCTTTATTGTCCAGAAAGCTCTCTCAAGAGTGAGATGTTGAGGGAATGTGTAATTGCAGGACATGTCTAATGAAGAACCTTCTACAGCACAGATGTGCAATTGGTTATAAGTTACCAACCAATCAGAAGCAAAGGCACCTATAATAAAACACACACACGGCCACGCTCACACACACACACACACACACACACACACACACACACACACACACACACACACACACACAGTTACTTAAAGAAATCATTTAAACCACACATTTTTTTTTTTTGCAACTGATTGCTTCAATCTGAAATGGAGCTTGGTCTGGAGTTCGGTTTTGAGTGTTAGAGCTGGAATTTACTTGCTGTAGACAATCAATACATAGATGTATGCAGCATGGCATTTTTTTGTGGTCTGCCCCACTAACGTGTGCTTTGACTGCGTAATGCTGCAGCAAGTCTGCACACAGGACACAGCAGGTCGCAGGAGGGCGCATACGCTTACACTTGGTCTAACAGCAAGTATATTCCAGCCTTTAAGCTCACCTCAGTTGTATCAGTAGTAAAACCCTGTTTGTTCCCTATCTCAAACAAACAACATATGCAAATAGGACTGGTGACCATGTCAGACCAGGATTTTTTTTTTTTTTTTAAACAAGCATTATAATTACAGAATGTTGTTATCAGCATTCTGGTGGATTTTGTGTGCTATTTATTTGGCCTAGGCTAACATACTTCATATTCCAGGCTCAAGGGAAACAGGAAAGTGGGGTGCCAACCATTCATAATTTAAGCTTTAATTTTTCTTGTCTCTTTCTCATCAGTAAAATATGTCTAGTAACTGCCATGACAGTCAGATTGTGATATCTTCTAAAAAGCTGCTTTGTGTTGCATTCATTCATTCAAAAAGGGGAAACATCTTTTAAAGTAAAGACGAAGTAATACCTTTTCCTCTTTGTGAAGTAACAACTGGAAACAAACATTGCACAAATGTGAACCGTTATTTGCCAACATCTAACCTTACAGTGTTAAAATGTGCGCCCACATGTAAATATAATGTAATATAATATAAGGTACGATGTATATCAAATCAATCAAAATATTGAGTGTTATTTGAATATGGTAGTACATGCGACTTCAAATGATAAAGCAAACTAATGTAAAGAATGTAAATGAATAGTGTACATAAGTAGAGTGAAGACCTTTGTTACCATGGCCATGGCCATGTACTTCAGCATCATGTCTTTTGTTCTTATCTTTGTTTGTTTTATTTAGTGCATCTCTCACAGGGACCAAATGGTACAAAATGCATTAAACACTTAGAAAGAAAGAAGACACATTGTACCAGATTTAGCCACAAGCTTTAAGCTCAGATTTTACATCTGCAGTCCCCAATCTTTTCAGAGGTGGCGGTGTGGCATTATGAATGATTTTGTGTAAGAGTATGTAAGTTTGTGTACATTATTAAGCTATCACAATTGAGTATTGCTCAATGCCACAAATATAAGATGGCAGTGTTATTTTGTCTAAGATTTTAAAAGCTTGTTTGTTAATCGATGTAACTGGTTTCAGCGCAGTGTTGTTTGCCTGTGACCATACTGGCATACAATAGCGGAGGTACGGCCTGATGATTTCTACCGTCATTATTGTGATTTTTTTTTCTATCCTATCTCTTGACATGTTGTAGAGAGATGTATGAGGTTATCTGTTTAATGGTGCATTTTTTACTATTATTTTTAGTGTGTTATTTATACATGCTTTAATCTGCACCAGTGGAAATGGAAGCAACACACACAGGAAAGATGAACCATTGAATGTTAACTTCTCAACTAAGTAACACTAAAGAAAGAACGTTAAAGACCCAAAGAACAATATATTACCTGATAATGGGACCATCACAAGCAGAAACCCTGAATAGGCTGAAAGGAAAGCCATCTTCTGGTTAAAATTTCAATTCAGCTCTTCAGATAATCTCAAGGGTAAAGAAATATGAATGACGAGAGGGATTAACATTCTCAGCTGTGCGACTGCAGTATCACGCCACTGTCTTGAGAAAGACAACTCCATCACGTCTGCCAAACACGATACACACCACACGTTCAGTTAAGCTCTTCCTCATTTTAAGGGTTTTTTGCATATGTTCACACCAACAACTTTCTTTTTTTTTCTCTTTGTGAGTTTTACATAACTGGAATGGAAATAACTTTTATAGTTTAAAACTATGTAATACTACTGCTGTAGTGTAAATGTAAACTAATAACACTACTACTGTACCCACATGCCTGTCAAACTCGATACAGACGTTCAAACAAGTTCTTCATAATTTTGCACCACAGGTTTTCTGCACATGTTCACACCAACAACAGCAGTTTCTAAAACATAGACACATATTTTTTTTTTTTTTTTTTTTTTTTTAAAGAAAGGTAATAATTAGCTTTCCTTTCAGTATGATACAGTTAGATGTGAGACAGCTCCCCTACTGATTAGTTGGTGGGACTGCAGCAAGACAGTACAGTGACTGTGAGGTGGTGCAGCATAGAAAAGGGACATTTTACTCAAAAGATTCCTGTGGACTCACTTCAATTATCTTTATTCAAGGCAGTGAAACTAGTATTAGGTACAGATAGGGGACTTTTAGGAACTGACGTCTGCACATATTTGGCATCATTCTAATCCCAGACACGTTGGTTAATGCTGGTCTGAGTGTGTGTGTGTGTGTGTGTGTGTGTGTGTGTATGTAAATAGAATAATAAAAAAGAGAATTCATAGCAAATGTACATGTTGATATTGCTGCTTAACCCCATATCAGTCTGATGTGAAGAGGAAGCTGCTGCACTCACAAAAATAATGCAAATTAAGTGCAAGCAGTTCCTCCAAACCTGCAGGGTTTAGAAAGCCTATACAGGAGTGGGAAAGAAAATGTAAAAACGAACTGTTCATGTTCTACTCCTCTTTCTCAACACAGACAAGAAATGACTCTGAAACAAAATGACCTTGGACTATGAACATCACAAGCAATGTCATGGGTGCTGCAACATTGTTGCACTGCTTTATATTGCTATGAGCATTACCGATGTGAGACACACATCTGAAAATGAAATATAAGGCATGTTTGAAGTTCTGCCTCTCCCATTAGACAGTTCTGTCTGGACTGACTTGAAAGGAAACACAGATGGTAGACTATAGGGAGAGACAAAGATTCAGAATTATTATTTTTTCAAGCTAATCTCTCTCAAGCTAATTTTTACTTTCTCAGGTTGGTCGCAGCCTATTTCTTTACATGTGCCTACTGTTCTCAGCTGCAGTGGTGTGTGTGTATGTGTGTCTTCTTCTTTTGATAGAGGAACAATGTGGTTAGTCTGGGTAGAGCTGACTATCTCTTTTTGAGGTTGGCTGAAACAGAGATGTCAGCTCCAATTTCTCCATTTTCCCTCCGCCTTCATCTAAAATATGACAGTTTTTTTTTTTTTTTAATGTACAATGTGAGGATGAAAATGCCTCTGGTTACACAAGGTATGTGTTGTGGTAAAGCTCCATCAACTTCCTTAAACAGTCTGTGATGTTGTGTAACTTCTCTGGAACTGAATGCTACTTAGTAACACATCTTGAGCCAATGATTGCATGAAACATTGAAAACTGAATTACAGTAAGTTAGGGAAACCACAGCCCAGTGGTAGCACTCTAGTATCCTGGTAGGCCCATTGTCAACAGAGATCCTGGCTGAAGTCTGACCTGAACAAGACCCCTAGCCTCTCTGTCAAAATGATTGCAACACTGGCAGTAGTGTGGGAGTTAATTGAGAGCTATAAATACAATTTAAACAATTTGTTTTTCATAAACCTAAAACACTGCTTTAGGAGGTGCCTCCTCTTCCCTAATCATGAAAGCTTGTTCAAAGAGTGGTGCTGCTGAACTTACTTTTTTTTTTTTTTTTTTTTCTTACTCTCCTTGCAATGTGATGGGGCTCCTCCTCTGGTTGGTCTGGGGAACTGCAGCAAGACATCATCATAATGAGAAATGAGAACAGCTGAGAGTATATTATGAGAAAGCAGGCTGGATAGACTCACTGTGTAGCTCCAGATGGCATTATATGCAGATGCAGCACTGTAAGCTTAGGGAGCATTAGTCCAGTGCTCGCATTCCAGTACACCATTACCCAGTAATTTACAAACAGGCTTTGAGCTCAGGGACCAAGGTTGGGAGAAACTTGCCAAACTCATTGCTCATCTCTGGCTTCCACTCATCTCTTATCATATCTTGCCCCTTCACTCTCTTGTTGAATGTAGACCAAAAGGCTAACAGAAAACAAAGAGTGACACAGATAATACTCTTCCAACTAGTCAGCTACTTGTGTGTCTGCAACTCTTCTTTCCTGTATTAATGCTGAGAGCTTGGACCACATCATAAGCTCACTTTTCAATATTTTTCCAATTAATGATCCGGAATCAGTTTCACTTGTATTATTTTATTAAGCAATTAAAATATAATAATATAAATTTAGAAATTGAAGCAATAGACAGAATGATACGTGGCTGATATTTAAACTTACCTGTTTTCATAAGCAATACAACACATTTTTTGTTGTTGTTGTTTGTTTGTTTGTTTGTTTTCTTTTGTTTTTATTTGTTTGTTTTTTAAACATGCTTAAAATCAGTGGTACTAGCAGTGGTACAAATATATGAAAAAAGACGTAGCATATTGAATATAAACTCTGGGAGCTGTAAACATAACAAATTGAAGTAACAACTGCAGAACTTTTCACACCCTTTTACAAGTAACATAGCATAAGCATCCACATAGCATAAGCATCCACATAGCATAAGCATCCACATCTTTCAGCTTCACGTGTCTTCCACACCTTTCAACATTGACTATGGTTAGATGCACTTCAGTATCCCGAATATCAGGCTCATCCCGGTTTTGATCATATTCGGGATAAAGTGTTTACATGAATGCAGAGAAATCGGGTGATTAATATCCCTGTTTACATGATAAATACTAATATTCTGGTTACTGGAACATGGTGCTCCTACCGAGAATTCTAAAGAGTGCCACTTAATCGTCTTGGTGCTTATCAGCATTCTATCTCGAATATCACACTCTAGAATTTTTCTCCACAACTGTCAGAAATCAGGATAAGGTGTTTACATGCCACTATATTCTGGTTTCTTTTGGAGTACTCCACCTAACATATCCTGATTTCTCAGAAACCAGGAAAAGGGCTTATTCGGGGGACTGAATTCGGGTTTAAGGTGTTTACATACGCAAAGCCGGAATACTTAATATCCCGATCATATTCAGGACACTTAAATGCATGTAAACATAGTCATTAACTAGCACAGTGACACACAGTTGTCAGTCTTCAGGTGTACAGCATCTATGCTATAACATAGATGGCATGTTGGATGATGCTGGATACTGCTGGATGATGTTTGGGTTCAGGTTTGGCTAAACTGCATCAGGTTGGATGGTGTTGGCGTTCAGGTTCTGGTAAACTCCATCAGGTTGGGTGGTGTTGGGGTTTAGACTCTGGTAAACTGTTTCAGGTTGAATGGTGCTGGGGTTTAGGCTCTGATAAACAGAATCCATATGGATGGCACCACTGTTTCCTCCCCGAGGATCATTCACACAGCCAACATTCTAAAACAGAGTAATGAAAAAGATGGGTCAAAACTTAACCGTGTCTGTTCAGAAGTGCAGCAACCAAACCTTTTCACTGTGCATCATATTAAGCCAAACCTAAGGCTAATATAAGCGCTTTTTAAATTCTGTAAAGACATTATGAGACCTAAAAACACCCAAGTAAGGAGTGATGGCCATCATGGCAAAGACTTATCAGATCATACATTTTCATTTTCAGAATTTAGGGGCTGAGATACTTTCACAACTTACTTTGTCATGGTCTTTCTTCACACAGTGCCTGTTGAATTAATATAGAAAGCGTGTTATTACTCAATGTGAAGAGCATAGTGTGAATAAGTCTATTGCTCCAAAGCCTTTACCTGACAAATAGAGCTCCAGTGATAATTAACAGACAAGTGGACACTGCAGCACCAACTATGACACATATGACAATATTGTGTTTTCCTGTAAGAAAGAAAAAAACAGACATCGGAAGAGAGAAAGACGATGATAGGGAATATGAATTAAGTGACATGGACAAAGAAAAAGAAATTTTTATGCATACTTATTACTATGAAGGGCAGTACAGTTGAGTTCTCAGCTCCATATTTATTCCTGGCCTCACAGTAGTACTGTCCTCCATCCTCTGAGCTGAAGTCAGTGATGCTGTACTGCTGTCCTGATCCTACTGGAGTAGATTCATTCACCTTAAACCAGGTGTAGTTCTCCACTGGTGGGTTGGCGTCACTGCTGCATGTCAGAATCACTGAAGTACCTGCCTGTGCTGTAAACACCAGAGTCTTCCTTGGTGAATCTGAAGTGTACAAAAACAGTTTTTTTTTACCCTATAGAAAGACTGATAGATACAAATGAGTTCCAAGGTTGATCTACAGTAAGGAATCCATAGAAATACAATAAGAGTTGAGTTGATATTTTCAGACATTCCCTACAAAACTTATTTGTGTAGAGTCCAAAAGTTCAAGAGTTGATGAGCAGTGTTTAGGTTAGTCAAGTCAGTTATATTTAGGACTTTATTGTTAGAATATCTAAACATTATTGAATGTGTAAATATTATCGAATGAACTCACAGAGAACATTAAATCTCAGTGGTGAAGACAGAAGACCCTCATGTCCTCTAACAGCACAGGTGTAGCTGCCCTCATCTTCATAACTGACTGGGTGGAGCTCCAGCTGGTTGTTCTTGATCTGCTTTTTCTCTACAGGACGTCCATCTTTACTCCAGATGAATGAAGGCCTGCCACTAAGACTGCAAGTTGTTTTACAGGTGAGAGTCATACTACTTCCCTGCTTTGCACTTTGGGCTCCAAGCACTTCCAAACCTTTTCAAAGGAGAATGGCAATTACCAATAAAAAATGGTTGTTAATTTTTGTTTCCTTCAGGACAATTAACAGCAATATGTTGCAAAAGATTCTCTTTGCACCTGTGACAGACAGTGTTGCTCCTGGTTTTCCAAACCATTTTTGACCATCAATTTGAGTAGTAATCCTGCAGTAGTACTTTTTCACATCACCTCTGGTCACCTTTTTTATGTGAAGAGTACAGTTTCGTTTAGACATATCACCACAGTCTACCTGGACTCTCTGACTGTAGCTTGGATCTTGAGTGATATCAGGTGGGTCTGTGAAGTCCTTCATTGTCCAGAAAGCTCTCTCAACAGTTAGGTTTTGTGGGTATGTGTAAGTGCAGGACATGTCCACTGAGGAACCCTCTATGGCACAGACATCCGCTGGGTGATAATTTACATTCCACTCTGACACAACAGCATCTAAAATAAATAGTCATACACTGTAATGTCCCCAAGGTGGTAGGATTGCTAGCTGTTCTGTAAAATACACTTTGGTTCTGTATCTTAGTAAAAAAAGGACATGCTCCATTTTGAACTCATTCGGAATGCCTTTTGTTCTGTATTTTTGAGGATAAGAGAAATATTAACAAATAAGACCATCAAGATTATGTGATTTTTCAAAGAGATAAAAGGCTGTAAGAGACTCTGATCCTGTCATCCCTTTGAGTTGTCTGTCGCGTCAGTAAGGACTTTTAAACGGCGGGCATAGTGGGAGAGAATGACTGGGAAAGGAATCACTTCCTTTTTTACAGAAGTGAAACAGCCTAAGTAGACGGGCATAGAGAGAATGACTGGGAAAAAACATCTCTCTTTTTTAACAGACCTACCTACAGATCTATCCCCTTGCTGGGCAGGCTTTAGCCAATCCCTCTTTTTTTGTCACTATTTTGTCACAAGTCAAAGTGCTGCAACAGCACAGGGAAAAAAAACAAAACAAAAAAAAAAACATTTCACAGCGCAGTGGACTACAGAACCTGTCTGATTTTAACAGACCTACCCTCAGTTGTTTAATTACATTCTGAGTTTAATGCAATACCAACATTTACTTGTTGCATTGCCAAAAAAAAAAAACATGCCACATAGGCTATGCATGTGTGTGTGTGTATTGTGTGACCTCACTGTTAAGCGTCGATTATTTAAAAAAAAAAAAAAATCTCTTGCTTTTGTGCGCCAAGTTGTGCCATGCTGTGCTGTATCCCACGTGTGTTGACCTGTTACTCCAAGACTAGCTAGGTTCTTGGGTGCTCTGCCTAACCCTGCCGTCCAGGGTGAGAGGCTGGACTGAGGCCCAGCCTGCTGCAAACCTATGGCAATCAGGTGGGGGGAGATCCAGAGGCACAACAGCCGGAATGGTTGTGGTAGCTTCTTGACTGGAGGGGGTAACAGAAAATTCTGGTGGCTGATGTGGACTATCTTCTATCCTTTCCTATTTCAGAGGAATGACCTGTTTTAATTGCTTTTTAATAAAACATGTCTTAACCATAGCTCTGGTGTTTGAGAATGCTTGAAGGGGCACAGTGGTCTCCCTGGGGTAGATGGTGGTGTAAGGAGGGGCAATAGTGTGTCTCGTCTGTGACAGAGATGGCCAGTTCTGGCCATTGAGAACAACATTGACACAAGAACATCAACATAGACAAGAGCACATACTATGCATTTGGGGTCGCCCTTTATTCTCAGGGCCCTTTGTTGCAAAAGCTCAACATAGGTAAGCTTTCATCCGATTGCACTCAACAAAAATAAATAAATAAATAATAATAATTACATTAAATAAAAAATTGAATTCAGAGCAATTCAAACATTACCTTGAACTGTGAACATCACAAGCAGGGTTATGGGTGCTATCAACATCATTGGCACTGCTACAGGTTGCTGTGAATTAAATTATGTTAACTGGATACGACACACAATTAAGTTAAGTTTAGCCTCTTAACGTAATTGTGGACCTCGGATAGTTCTGTGTCAATCAATCAGGACAAAATAGGCAAAGAATCATAAAACTAAACATTAACTTTTCTGAGGCTAATTTAGAATTGTAAAACTACACATTACCTTTTCTAAGGCTAATTTAGAATCATAAAACTACACATTACCTTTTCTAAGGCTAAATTAGTAATTTCTTGTATTTGTTGTATTGCTTTTTTTTGTCTTACCATTTTCAGCTACGGTGGTGTGTGTGTGTGTCTTGTTCTTCTAATAGAGGAACAATGAGGTTAGTCTGGGTCGAGTTGTCTGTTTACCAAATCTTGAGGTTGGTTCAAATGAAGAGGCGTGACGACACATCACGTCAGCTCTCAAAACGTCCCCCCGCCTCCAACTACAGCAAATGCAGCAACGCTTTACATTACGATCCATAAGATACTGGGTAAGGAGTAGGTAAGAATGACATAACAAAAAAGTATCAAAGAGTAAATTATACAATATTATGCTATAATAACACAAACAACATGAAAGTAGTTTGATTGCTGCCTAGACTACTGCTGATGATTTGGCGCATCAGAAATCATAGATATATTGCACCTGAAATTGTATTAAAAGTGTAGCCTATCTAAGGGTAAGGCTCTTCATTAGTGCCTCAAAAATGCACAACCAACTTAGGCCTTATAACCTGTAGGCGGGGTGTAAGAAGCACAATGGGATATTTTTAATTTGTCCCTATACTTTTATGCATTGTGATAAGGCAATGTGAACTCACTCCAACATGCTGTGTTCAAGCCTGTTTAACTCTTTGAACGCTGCTCAATAAGACATCCTCATTCAATGTTTACATAGAACATTGAAAATATATGGGGCGATGGTGGAGCAATTGATAGACTTGGTGAGCAGTTGGTAGAGGTGCTGTTCGGAAGCCGGAGGGTTGCAGGTTAAGCCCTGCTCTGCCTGACCCTATCAAAGTTTCCTTGAGCAAGATACTAAACCCCAAATTGCTCCCGGTGGCAGGTTGGTTCCCTTGCATGGCAGTCTCCGCCACTGGTATTTGAATGTGTGTGTGAGGCATACACTGTACAGCGCTTTGAGTCCTCATAGGAGTGTAAAAATGCAGTGAGAGTATCAAGTTTAGTGCCCACGGGTCTGAGTGAGAGCACTGCTGCATCTGACAAAATAATTGCAACATAGGAAGTTGCGTGGGAGAGCGATTGCACAGTTTCACGTGTTGTAGTTGCCTTTTACTTGAATATGGTATGAGGTTTTTGTTTATTGTAACAAAAGGGACAAAAGGAGAAGAGGATGCACCTCATTCTTGTGGCTTGTGGTCAATGACTGCTGAAGCTTTATTTTTTATTTTAGTTTATTATATTTTATTTTATTTTATTTTATTTTGGGGGGGACTTCCCTTCGATGTGAGAAGGCACTTCCCAAATTATTTTGTCTCAGAGTATAATAATTGTCAAGTAATGGATTGCGAGAAATGGCATAAAAACAAAATGGTGGCAACTTTTGATGACAATGTTTCCACATTGAAGCATATGGGATCTGCTATAATTCAGTATATTACACTTCAGTTATAGTGCATTCTTGAAATGAAGGAATGTTTCAGAAAGAAAACAAACCTTTTGATTTATGTCACTTTAAAACTGAGAAACATAAAATTGGATCCAAACTTAAAGTGTGTTTTCCCCAGGTATGACAAAGTCTATCGCAAAACCAAAGATACAGCCACTACGAAATGTTTTTGATTTCTGCATGCACACAATTTCAAATTGGAACCCAAAAGGAAACTACATAAAATAGTCTGTCAAACCTAGCTTTCAACGTATTTTTTTAGCCTTACTAAAGAAGCGTTTTTGACATCAAACAACAGAACCTAATAATGATAATAATAATAATAATAATAATAATAATAATAATGTAAAAATTGAGCCTCATTCATGTCATTATCTGTCATCTCCTCTACTACCCCTCCACTACAGATAGCTGTAAAATTATTTTGGATATGCTTCACTTAATGTTGTAGGCCTCTGGTTTGGCTGTGCTTTGCTTAAGTCCGGGGAAATGTAGGCTGGTCAGTTTCTTTCTTCGTCTAAAGGCAACTTTCTTTATGTAAGTTATTGCTTTTTTTCCAATATCAAATCAATCAAATTAGACACAGAGGAGTGGGACAGGTAAATGACTGGGAGACAGACAAGCAAGGATATGGAAATGTCCTCGGGCGGATTTGAATACTGATATGGATGTTCTTGCCAATATTATGGCATGCTCTCAGGAAGCTGTCAAACAAGAATAGGTACAGACATCTTTCTAACATGTCCTTCAAAGACATAGAAAGTCAGTAACTCAAAGTGTGCTCTCCACACTTCAATATGTAAGCAGAGACATAAATAACTCACACACCACTGCCCATACACCTGTCTGCTCATATTAAGAATAAAACAAGCTAGAGA
Source organism: Tenualosa ilisha (assembly GCA_015244755.2). Classification (NCBI taxonomy): domain Eukaryota; kingdom Metazoa; phylum Chordata; class Actinopteri; order Clupeiformes; family Clupeidae; genus Tenualosa; species Tenualosa ilisha. The sequence continues at coordinate 83,810 of PYXC01001720.1, read as the reverse complement.
TACACCGTTTGTGAACAAGAACTGTAAATGCTCTCAACAATACGTGACGGCTGTATCTAACACAAGCATGCAAAGCATCATTGCCATTATAACAGCATTGCCAGATACAGATGCACTCCAAAAGCAGCCAAGTTTCTTTCTGTACACTTCTCCACTATAATGGCTGAGCCCACAACCATACCACTACAGCCCAATCAAAAAAGTCATTAACCAGCACCTGATGAGACATTAAGATTTTACTTTCTATTGTTAAATCATATGCTATGATTTTAAGGTTTTAACCAAGAGCTATTTTTGAGTGGCTGCAATGTGACACAACTCATTCATTTTGAACTTAGTCACCCTAATGAAAACAAGGGTATTATCATGTCCAGCCAGGTGTGTAACTGATGGTCAGCTTTGGTCACCATGGAAATACTACTTCCATTTCCTTGATGAATTTGTCGCATTACTGAACCGTTGATTGAGAGGTCCTTTGTTTGTTTGAAGTTTATCTGTGTGGTTTTATGTGTTCCTGTATTTCTATGTTGAAGCAAGATGGTAAAAGCATGCAGACCTATGTCTAATTCTATGTCAGTGATTGCACAAGAGCAGGCAAAAATGCATAAATAACAAAGGAGAATAAAAATGAGAAAAACTCATTGGCTAAACACACAAAGACGAGGCGGACACAAAGTACCCAATGAAAAGCCAATGAAAAGCTGAATGAAGGGAGGGGCAGCAACTAGGCCCAGGAGCACATGTCTATGTAAACAAAGCAGGGCATAGTAACCAAAGGACCAAATAAACAAAGACACCTAACCAAGACAACCAAGACAGAAAAAACAATCACCAAGACCATGAAACCCATCTTTGATTTAGTAGTTGATATGGTTTGGCTAAAGGTACCAATCCCATATTTTGTGAGTATACAAAATAAAACATCATGTATACTTTGTCATGCCTTGGGAAAATGTACTTAACGTATGGGCTAAATGTATGTATATCATCTTTATCGTCACAAAACTCAAAAGATTTGATTTATACCATACATCTACATATTTGTAAAGAATGTATTGTGTGTAATACTCAGGAATACTCAATATCTGATACCATTCATCGACAAGATATAGTAGTTTGAAATAGATAAAAATATCATATAATTTTCTTGCCACTTTCAGCAAAGCATTACTCAGCAAATGTGCAACTGTGAAACAAGAACAAGAATTTAAAGATGCCTACTACAATAGATTAGTTCCTGACAGTTTCAAAAATACACCATGAAAACTCCAAGAGTAATACCTTATGGAATATAGACATTTTTTCAGAGCTCCATTTTATTCATGACCCCCTTTTTTAAGACTCCATATCTCAAAAACTACAGAGGATACAATGGTAATATTTTGCATTATAGGTCCTGGATATAGTAACATCATTCGCAAAAAGTATGAAGCAAATCTATGATGATGACCAGGCGTTATTTTCTTCAGAAATTTGAGAATTGCCCACAGTCATCACCAAAAACTTTAAAAGGTGTGCCATAATATTTTTCCAGCCTGCTATTCAGTTCCGAAATAGGCAACGTCCAATTCTCCTTAATGTGATTAGAATCATGCTTTTTGATCTTGGTATGAGGATGTTTCCTCGGCCTCAGAGCTTGTGTTGGGGCCATAAAAGCCCATCCCCTCCACCCCCGGTCACCATCCTGGCCCTTGTGCTTGCAATAGAAAGCCGACCAGAGGAATTTGGGCACGTTGACGCTTTTGATGAAGTTTGTCCCGGGCACTGCGCCCGTGACCACGTGAGCCGAGTTTAACACACACTCTTTAATGAGGTTTGCTGTGACTTTTTCTACATTTTGGTACCATTTTATGTTGAAGGTTTGGTCCAATGGCACAGCGTTGGTCAGAGTGAAGGTAGAATTGGCCTGCGTCTGATTAGAGTTGTGGCAGTGTGGGTACAGGTGCCCTCTCTGGTAAGTTGTATGCTTATAGTCGCTGTCTAATGCCTGTTTAGCGCCAACAGCCAAAGATGCCTGTTCCACCATGTCTGAGGAGCTTCCTGGGATATCAACCTGCAATTTAATTTTAGTTAGTTTTGGAACACTAGAGGGCAAGAGAGTGAGCCAGATTCAGAGAGATGTAATTTTGGAGAATAGTCTAAATAATAGACATTATTGGTATTTTATCAGCATAAGCAAACACCAATGTCCACAGTTGCTTAATAACAGAGATTACAGCGGGCACTGGTTTATTATTATTATTATTATTAGTAGTAGTAGTAGTAGCAGTAGTAGTAGTAATGGTAACAGTAGTAGTAGTATTAGTAGTAGTAGTAGCAGTAGTAGTAGTATTAGAAGTAATAGTAACAGTAGTAGTACTGGAGGTAGTAGTAGTATTACTACATTAAAACATTGAATATGGCCAAACAAGTGGATATGTCTTCCACAAGAAGTACAAGTTTCAGACCGAGAAACTATGTAGAGAAAATGTCAATTTTCTCTTTTTTTTTCAATTTCAATTTCAATATTCAACGTTATTTCATTCAAAGCTTCAATGAAACACTTGACAATAAAGAAAACTGTAAAAGTGTGAACACCGCGTAAGAGATTGGACATTACACTATATTTGGAGAATCCATTTGCAAAAGGAGGAGCACCATTTCCACTCCAGCCAAAATTTCTTTTATTCAATGATTCAACAACCCAGATACAGGTTATCAGTTTATTCATATTATTTGTGAGGCACAATAGAAATATATTTAGAAAAACATGTTTTTACATTCTATGTACCTGTCACTAAACAAGGTGTACTCACCTGAGGTTCAATCATCCATGCATTTCTTCTCTTCAGCTTTTTGTACCCTGTGTACAAATAGGCAGAATATACAGGTATCTTGTTCTTGGTGTCATACAGAGTGGCAAACCTGTTATGTGGTCAAAAAAAAGAGATCAAATAAATACTGATGAGGCTGGTGATCAGTCAGTCGTTAGATTAATACACATGGTGCTTGTACGCAGCGAATCACGAGTAGAGATCATTCAATTATCACAATGGAACTTCACTGAAAGTGAAAGGAGATCAGCTGTTCTAAACAATCTTTCAAGTTCAAGTTGCGTTGCAAACTATTTGTTTATCTGCGGAAGCCACAAAACACCTTTGGCGTCAGGGTCCTTTTTGTCCGGCCAGGATTTTTTTTTTTTTTTTCTCAAATGACCGCTGGACAATACATTATCCATTTCTTAAAGATCATTTGAGGTATTATCTGTATAAATATGACAATGACTTACCACAAGAGTCGGCAGTAATTTATCAACTGGTAACTAACTTAAACTACATTTGATTTGATTTTACTGTGTGTAGCTAGAACACACGGGGAGGTAATCTTGTTGTGGGTGTCATAAAGAGTGACATACCTGTAATCTCCGCAGTACCTCTGGCAGATTTGTTTGTATTGCTCCCCCTCCAGATTGGAGGGTGGAACGATACGGCCACCCTGGTCCTTGAAGAAGAAAGTTGGACAAGTATTGAAAGATTTAAGCACCTCTCCGTCCACCAATAAGATGACACCCTGCAGCAACAGTAGATCTATCAGCATGATGATGATGATGATGATGATGATGATCAGTGTTCTCAGCTCAGAGAAAAGTGAGGAGAGAAAAGCTCAAAGCGGCACTTTAAATACCCCTTTCCCAGCACACACACACACACACACACACACACACACACACACACACACACACACACACACACACACACACACACACACACACACAAACCAATTCTCATGCACAGAGTACATGAAACTGCCCTTATTTGGATATGAGCACCTTCAGTTCCTAGAATAAATTTGAACTGCATATTTACAGATTGTCTGAGAAAGTGTCATTACTCATCAGGAGGCAGGTCATACTAGAATGATTTCTTCACAGTCAGACAAATACATCATCAAGTAGTATCAGAGGGACACTAACGGTAAAAAAGCAGGCATGAAAATCAAGGATCAACACAAGAGATTTCAACAATTCAATTCAGTTATATTTAGGCAGCACCTTTTAGACTACAAGTTTTCTATGGTTTTAGCCAAGCATCATAATAGTTCCAAAATATTGTCCCATAACATTACATGGTAGTTAGTCCATAGGTGGCTATTAAGAATTATGACCGTGTAGCAGTAGCCAGAAAAAGTGTTAAAGTAAAGGAGTGACATGGGTCATGAGGGTAACAATAAGGGTCCATTTTGACAGAGCCATTCCACTCAGGAGGGGAAGGTGACAGGAGTCTGCCGGAAGGAGGCAGGGATGACACTCAGCAGAGATGATTGTGGTGTAGAGGGACAGAGGAAGCAATTGAGTTAGGCCAGGCTCACGTCACTGATCATATGTGCTTACATATATGTGTATATATATATATATATATATATATATATCCACCAGAGGGGTGTACGGTATCAAAAGGCTCTTCCTCCTATTGAAGATTTTGATATTCTCAGCATTACAAGAAGACCAGCATTCTGGGATTTCGACAGAATTCAGTTGTGTAGAAAAAGAGTGTAAAAAAAAACACATAGACATACACACACACACATACACAGACACACACCTTTGACCTCCTTCTAATTGCATTTCTAGAGTAAAGATACAGTAATATCAGGTATTGTGAAGTGTGGTCTGAAGCACAGAGAGTGTGTGGAACTTAAACTGCATATGATATCTTCCTGCATGCAAATAGTGCAATGGCCTACTCTCTCCTCCTGTATATTGTCACTTTCCAACTCTGTTTTTTGCTTAGGACAAGTTTAGCCTGATGCACTAAATGCTCTCCCATTGTTTCATGTTGTGCAAAGCATCTGGAACCTGTCCATTGGCATACGCTTACTTCCTGGTGGGCAGATAGTTTTTCCTTCAACTAATCACTACTGCTTGAAATATATTACGTGCCGGTACGCACTTCTTGAGTTCAACAGCATCACTTTCAGCACACCCTCTGTTCTCTGATTGGTCTGCAAAGCCCAGAGTCGATGGAAACCTAAGCTTTCAGATACATCCCTGACGCATTGGTGTTGTTAAATGAGAAATTGAGCAGAGCAATAGGTGGTGCCGGGTAGGAAAAGTTTCTTTCCTAATGGAATGACCCGGAAATATTTTCTTGGTAAGGGCCATTCGGATTCTCAAAATGCTTGGGAAAGGTGCTTAGACACCATCTTTCAAAGCCTGAGGAACAACAACAATCAACTTGAGGCAGATCACTAACACCCACCTGTCCGTAAGTGAATTTGAATTCTCTTAAAATTGCTGTTGTCTTTTCCTATTTCATCATCTCAATTCATCTCTTTGTCTCTCCTTGACTCCATAACTTGAGGTGAAAGTAAAGTGGACAGTGAAGAAAAGATAGAACAGAAATATCCATAAGGGGCCTTATTCACTCACAGGAGGTAGAGACATGTTCAAACACATCCCGAGGTCCTTTCAGGAAACATGATGACTCACTAAGCGGACTTCACACATTGCCAAATACACACAAATGCAATTGGCTGGCATCAGCTGTTTTGATTTGACCTTAGCTCACATGTTGCATGAAAGAGCTTGAGGATAAAGCTGCTGGTGACAACCCTGTTTGAAAATACATAAGCATAAGTAAGCATAAGCATACTGCTCATTTTTAAAAAAAGTTTCCTCACAGTTGCTGCACAGGTTGAGCCACGTATGTGACAGGGTCATTTGCAGACGCTAACCTTTTAGCAAGTGTGGCAAAATTGAAAGCAGTAAGAAACTGCGGCCACTTAGCTCATACTGTGCTTGTGGTGTGAACAGACCCTTAGTATCTTGATCCTTACTTTAGGCCAAGGTGCAAAATGAACTACAAGTCTGGAACAGCGACAGCTACAGACCACTAACAAACTGATATCAGTGTGAATGAGGCCTTATAATTACTGACATCTTTGTACCACGAACACACTGATGGCTGTGTGAATGACACACCATATAATTACACACATCTACATTTAAGAATAAAGTTGTGTTTGTTGTTGATGTCAAACATTTTATATTCTTTGGAGACATATTTCGCGCGATATTGTTGACACATGTTCAAGGTTTATGACCAATACTGATTTTTTTTTTTTTTTTATCATTAACGGTAAATGGCATCATCAGGTGCTTAGGGTCATGCAATCAAAAGTGTTGAAATAAGGCTGTTGATGAGTCAAGATTCCAAGAGGCTGTTGTTGAGTCAGGTTTTATGGCTCTGATGTAAAACTTTAAAGTAAAAATTTAAACTAATTACAGACACAAACCTATAACTAATTGAAGATTTAAGTGACTGGCACAGGTGCTAGAGGTTGCGGGTTTGAGTTCTGCGCCGCCTTACCCCATCAAAGTATCCTTGAGCAAGATGTTAAACCCCAAATTGCTCCTGTTTAGCACGGTGGCACCTGCTAACGGTGGTGTATGAATGTGTGTGTGAATGGGTGAACGTATACATTGTAAAGCCCTTTATATGCTTGAAGGAGTAGGGAAGCTCTCTATAAATGCAGTCTATTTACCATTTAGCTCATAAGGCATAATCAGCACCCAAGGTGTCTGCAAGGACACAAATCAAGACTGATGGTGTACCACAGAAAGAAAAATAAAATAAAAAAAAGAACATAAACTGTACATATAATTTCCTCTCATCATACATCATATCTCTCATCCATACAGTGAGATTTGTGGTGTTAAATGAATACAAATGAATTGTACACTAAGGACGGAATTCTCCTATGTGCTTAAGTCCAAAAAAGCGTTTAGCTGTGCGCTTTCCGGCCTGCATGGCCTTAGAGTTAGCTGGCAGCTTGCAAATTTGATCTGTGTTGAACCAAATTTTCTAGTTCTTATTCCTACCAACGGCACTCGGCAACCTATAGTGCTATTATTTGACTTACTCCAGACAGAATACAAAAATTACTATTTCTCTGTTCTGGATAAAGCAATCAGTAGAACTGATGAATGCATCATATTTGGTAAGGAAACACCAGCAGACACATTGATTCTGGCAGATATGTTTCTACTTTGTCTACATACCATGTTTTTATACCTAAGAGAAACTTTTTGAAGGCATACCAGGGAAGCCTGTGCTTTTTTACCTACAGAGCTCCTCCGCAAGGCAAGGCAAGGCATGGAAGGGCAAGATTACTTATAGTGTATTTCATACACAGAAGGGCAAAATAAAATGCCTGTGCTGTGAGACCGCTACAGATGCTCCAGAATAAGTAATAGTATAAGCTACCTATATGTATACTTACTTATTCTTGATCATCTATAGCGGTCTCACAGCACAGGCTGGAAGACCTGCTAGGAGGGCATTGCAGTAGTCAGTGCAAGAAATAACCAGGGTCTGTGCCAGGAGCTGGGTTGCATGTTGGGTTAGGTACGGCCTGATCTTATGTTGAATAGAGAAAAACGGCACAACTGGGCTACATGATCTGCAAAGGTCAGCTGGTCATCAATCATGACGCCCAGGTTTCTTGCAACCTTGGTGGAAGCAACAGATAGGGAGTCTATCTTGACGTTGATGTTGTGATGCATGGTTTGGCTGAGAGAACCAGCAGTTCAGATTTGGAGAGGTTTAGTTGGAGGTGATGTTCTTTCATCCATGCAGATATGTCAGAAAGATCTGTGTTGACACCATGGAGTCACCAGGAAGAAAAGGACAGATAGAGCTGGGTATCATCTGCATAACAGTGATAGGAGAAACCATGGGAGTGGATGATCGGACCCAGTAAGGTGGTATACAGGGCAAAGAGAAGGGGCCCCAGCACAGAGCCTTGGGGCACCTCTGTGGTGAGGTGGTGTAGCACAGATGTTTGCCCTAGCCATGACACATTAAACGACCACCCAGTGAAATAGGATTCAAGGGAATAGTGCACTTTGCCATTGATGCCCATGTTTGTCAGTTTGCCCCACAGAATGCGGTGGTTAACCATACGAAATGCTGCTGATAAGTCAAGCAGGATGAGTACTGAGGATTGACCTGCTGCTCTGGCCTCTTTAAAGGCTAAAGGATGAGAATGATAGCACAACCTGGAAATGTGTTAAATTCAATCAATTAATAGTTGTGTGCCATTTTCTCTCAGCAGCTCTGAGGTGAGACTGTGTGGATCAAGCAGGTCTGGTAGACAGAGGGCACCAGTGATCCAATTGTAATTGTAAATCTGGTGCAGTTTCATGAGATTACGGATGATATCTCTCTGATGAAAAATCTGAGAGCAAATTGACCAAGATGAATAGATTCAGAATAAATTCAGTCCCCCTAAAATTTATTTAACAATGTCCATGCTGTTGTGTTTTATAGAGAAATACTCTCTAAATTTCCTAATTTCCTCCTAATTTTCCTGTTACAAGGAGTTGAAGGAAGTTTTTTGCACTTGTAATGAAAGGGAAATAATTTAATTGCATGAAATGAGTTGCATTACAAAAACATTTTACATTTTGGTTTTCATTCATATCAGTGGTTCTATACATGGGTTGCTTTTACCCGATTTAGTTGTACATACTAAAATCAAATTAACTGAAGTTTGATCAGTAATAACAACCAAAATACACAATTAAAAAATGTGACTTAAATATTAAAAAAAAAACGGATTTATAGTGTTTTGGAACCTTTTGGAACTTTTCAAATGCAGTTGATCACAATACACCACAAAGAACCAGCTGGTCACTTTACCTGTGACATACATTGTAGACCCTGGTATGCCGATCCTTCTTTCCCAGCCTTCATTGGTGGTGATCCTGCAGTAGTATATAACAGCGTCTTCTCTCTTTACATCTTGGGTGATTAGAGTGCAGTGACCTCTTTTCAGGTCCCCACAGTCCACTGTGACTCTATCTTTATACCTTTGGTCTTGGAGGAGATCAGGTGGACCAGGCGAGCTCACTATTGTCCGGAAAGCTCTCTGAACAGTTAGGTGTTGTGGATATTTGTAATCGCCAGACATGATTACTGATGATCCTTCTATAGCACAGACATTCATTTTGTCATAGATTATCTCCCACTGTGACAAAACAGCACCTAGAATATCAATCATACAGTAATTATTTAAATTCTAATTCTTGACCATTTTGAACAAGTAGATCTGTTGTTTGAGGTGAACAGGAAGCAACCAGATGTATTGGACTGCCTGTACAACCACAGGGGTTACACTCTTCTTTCGCGGTTTGTGTCACAGATAGTTACTCATCTTTCACTTCAGTTCGAAGCACAGTAGTGTACGAAACCAGTTCATGTTGCCTTATACTTGCATACTGTATAAAAGCTGCACTGTAACTGCTTGGGAGTGAGTGTTAGCAGGAGCACAACCAGGTCTAGGTTAACCCCTGTGAAGGTGTGAGAGTTTACTATTTTGCAGAATTGGGACTTCACCAATCCCTGCATATATATCTCACTGACTTGAGGGCTCATAAAATGTGCAACTGAGCTCTCAAACACATCAAATTTTAGCACACCTAAACCCTCGCAAGCTTGGCGTAAATGCATATCAAAGTGTGTGAGTCTGTGAGTGTGACAAAGATCTAACTGTTTTAACAAATAAGTTACTATTATTATTATTATTATTATTATTATTATTATTATTATTATTATTATTATTATTGTTATTATCTGTACATTTTAACCCATTTAACCTATTCAAACTCAGCATTAAGTCATGTTAGTTCTGTAACTTACAAAGTAGTTTCAGGTAACAGAATAAGCATTTTAAGGATATGTCACAAACTTTACCTTGAATTGTGAATATCACAAGCAGAGAGGCTGAGTGGGCAACCGACGACAACATACTCTCATCAGTCTGAATAAAAATATGAAAATGAAATGACACACATACACATATGCATCTACAAGTACTCTGTTATGTGGATGTCAAGAAGTTAGTAAATATTGATCACACAATTTAATGTAACAATTACAGAAAGATTGCGCTGTCTGAGTCTTACCGTCCTTAGCCGCAGGTGTGCATGCTGTGTTTGCTGAAAGACAATACGGGCTGATCACACTTGGCCTTTTTGAGGTTCACCAGGAAGGTGTGTTTGAGTGTGTGTGTGTGTGTGTGTGTGAGAGAGAGAGAGAGAGAGAAAGAAAGAAAGAAAGAAAGAGAGAGAGAGAGCAAGAAAGAGTGGTGGGCAATGTTTTGTTTTTTTTTAAACAATGTGGTTACTCTGAACTGTAAGCTCTGATCAATATTTTCCTACAGTTTGTAGAGCACCATTTAAACATGAAGAATAAACACATCTAGCCTACAGATAAAAACACCAATGGCACAGGTGTCTGCTAAATTAATAATACTAATATTTCAGTGATAACAATACAATTATTTAAATTAGCAAAGCTATTGCAAGTAGCTACTAGTCAGTGTCACCATGCACTAGAGTTGAGTACAAACATGTGGTCTACAAAGATGCTTAAAGGGAAGCATGTAGCTATTAGTCAGTGTCACCATGCACTAGAGCTGAGTACACACATGTAGTCTACAAAGACACTTAAAGGAGAAAAAAAAAACAAAAAAACAAGTAACTTAATAGTAGATGCTCATTTCATACAGTACAGTGAGGTGTGAAATTCTGAGAGTGAGATTTGTCTTTGAATCTTTTTTGATAGAATGGCCAAACATCAGTCTGCATTATTGTCCCCTCTGAAATATTTTTTGTTTTCCCAAAAATCTCCCCAGGCTGAAAAGACTTACTTGACTGCACTACACATGGCACATTCTTCATTGGGTCTTACCATTCCAAGTCTGTGTGTGTGTGTGTGTGTGTGTGTGTGTGTGTGTGTGTGTGTGTGTGTGTGTGTGCGCGTGTGTGAGAGAGAGAAAGAGCGAGAGAGAGAGAGAGAGAGAGAGAGACATATGTTCTAAGTGGTTTGTGTGTGTGTGTGACAGAGAGAGATTGTGCATGTGTGTTTGTGTGTGTGAGTAAACACACACACGCAGACATACCTGGTAGTTTTATTTTTCTTCTCTTGACTCAGTGTGGCTACCCACACTCTTAACTTAGCTATGCTTGTGGTTAGCTGGAACAGTGAGGTGGTGCACTCTATTATGTGCCATGGGCCGTAGTCATGCACATACACTCATCAAAAGCTAACACATATGCAACTTTTGTCTTCCACATGGGCATGGAAAGCTGACACATGCACATAAACCATCCAGTCACGTACCACTTTAAATTAAACATATCAAGATAAAAATAAATAAATAAATAAACAGGTCTTAAAAACCATAAATCTGTGCACACCACATTTATTGTACATATTGACTTTCAAGTTACTGGTTTACAAGTGGAATTACAAACTGGAATTTGTGTAAGTTAATTCTTTCCATTAAGGATTGATCTCCCAGTAGAAACATAACCATTCACTCCTATAACCAAGCATCATGACCAAAGTCAGAAGAGCTCCCTCCTCTGGTGGGTCTGTGGAACTGCCATAACACATGAACAGTAGTAGTGGTCAGTGAGTGGGTGTGTGTGCACACACATAGGCATACCTTGGGTCATGTTTTTGTAAAACAGTGTGGCTACCCTGTGCTGTGCACACTCTTAACTTCGCTATTCTTGTGGTCAAGGTGGTGCACTCTCCAAGAACCCTCCACAGTCCTTTCCATGCTTTTCCCCATGTATGCATATTTACTGGGTTCAAACCTTAATGGAAATTAACAAACCTTTTTATCTTTAGACAATATTCAGGATAGCTTATTGCAGCCAGTTAGGAAGCATGGAAAGAAAAGACAAAGAAAGCATGTCCAGTATTAAAAGGATTATATAGATACAGATAGATAGATAGATAGATAGATAGATATGGTAGTTACAGTACTAAATATAGGGTAATATCATGTCATTCCTCTGTCATTCCTTTAGGTTTGCTGATGGTTCCCTGGCCACCAAATAGTTTTCTTCAGGCTCTTTTCTGGACACAGCTGTAGATAACAGAGAGCTCCCCCGCTGGTTGATCAGGAGAACTGCAGGAAGACATAAGAAGTTAGCTTTTCCAAAGCGACGTTAAACAGTAACAACAAAAACACCACAATCAATCTCTAATCTTTGCTCTTTGCATTTCAGCCCCATGGCCACCATTTACTTCGTTTTTTAAGGTATTTATTCAAGAGCAAGAATTCACATCATAATACAACTGCCTACTTCCAGTTGTTACAAAATGAACAACTGTAATTAAGCAATTATAGGGCAATCAAATCAGATTAAGAGTTATTTTGCAAAAATCGTGGAGAGTAACACCCTGCCCCCCACCCCCCAACCACACTCACACAGTAAAACTACCTTGAGGAAAAATTTAATACATGCATATGTAACCCTCTCTGTCTCTCACTCCGTGCACGCCTGCCGGCTTTCCAGCACCTCCACAGCGTAGCTACTCTGCGTTGTGTTTGTATGTGAATTAACGGCTGACGGGGGCGCAGCCGTAGGAAGATGGACGCGACACAGAGGGGTTCGGAATCGTGGCTCTTTATTTTTGCAATACTGGGGATTCACAGGGTTGACAACACGAACTAACGAAAAAATGGCGCATTACACTCACCTATCAACCCTACGGTGTAACAGAAGGACAAAAAGCTACTCTAAAATAGTAAACAGTTGTTTTAGCATGGTGCAGTAGCGGCACCTACTGGCAGACACTAGACATAGACACTGCCTTACATCCACCCCTTCTTTAAGTGATGGCGTCCCCGCCATCAGACACAACCAAAAGAAACTTACAGCATACTCTTAAAAATACAACCAGATGTGTGGTGAATGTGTGTGTGTAGTATAAAGTGTATGTAAAAAGTGTGTGCATGAGTCTAGCAGTCATCTAGGTGTGCGCACTAAGTGCTCCTAGATGTGTCCAGTCGCTCTTCTTGCTTTGGCTCTTTGCCACAACTTCCTTCCCCTCTCTATCTTCTGTTGGTCACTCTCCGTTTCCCTGACCCGGCACTCCAAGGACAGTTTTGCAGGAGGATGTCGCCTCCTTCTCGGTGTCCTCCTTGGGGTCTCTGTCATTTGAGTGGTAGAAGCTCCACCTCCAGTCACAAGGGCATCCTCCTGTGTCTCCACACTGGCCTGCTCCGTACTGGGCTGTTCCTCCACATCTACCATCCCAGCTGCAGCTCCATCTCCCACTTCTTCCATACTGCCCTCTTCTATTTCCTGTTCTCCGTCCAGATCAACGTTGGCCTCCCACAGCTCACTGTCCAACTGGCCCTCCTCCAAGACCACTTTACCACTTCGCTCCACTGGGAGGAACATGCATTGGGTAAGGAGGTTTCGGTGAACCACTCTCTCAGGACCTCCATTCTCTGGTTGCACCACATAGACAGGTAAGTTGGGCTGCTTCTTCACGATGACATATGGGCGCGACTCCCACCGGTCCCCCAGTTTCCGTCTCCCCTCCACATGACAAACTTTGACTAGGACTCTGTCCCCTGTGCCAAAATCTTCACTTCTGGCCTTCTGGTCATAGTACTTTTTCTGCTGTTCTTTAGCATGCTGAGATGTTTGGTTAGCCAGGGCATAAGCCTGCGTCAGAGAATCATGCAGAGTCTGGACATAGTCACTGTATTCACAGGGCTGATTAACGGTGGAAGACCCGAAAATCAGGTCGACTGGGAGCCTTGGATGTCTACCAAACATTAGGTAGTATGGGCTATATCCCGTAGAGTCATGTCGTGAGCAGTTATATGCATGGGTCATGGCATCCACATGTTCGTGCCAGCGAGGCTTCAATTGAGGCTCTAGCGTCCCCAGCATGTTCATTAAGGTGCGGTTGAACCTTTCAGTCGTCCCGTTGCCCTGGGGATGGTAGGGCGTTGTGTGTGTTTTAGTGATGCCTGTACACTTGCACAATTCTTTCACGATGGCACTTTCAAAGTTGCGCCCCTGATCTGCATGCAGCTTTGCGGGAAAGCCAAACCGACAGAAATAGTTCTTCCACAGTACTCTTGCCACAGTGCCCGCCTTTTGGTCCCTGGTGGGGTAAGCCTGCGCATAACGAGAAAAGTGGTCAGTGACAATGAGCACATTCTCCATGCCACCTTTGGACTTCTCAAGTGTCAAAAAGTCCACGCAGACCAGTTCCATGGGGGCACTAGTGTGTATACTGACTAGGGGAGCCCTGACATTGGCTGTGGGGGTCTTTCTTAAGCAACACCGCTCACATTGTTCGCACCAGGCCTTGACCTCCTGAAACATTCTTGGCCAATAGAACCTCTCTCGTATCATCTGCAATGTTCTCTCAAATCCTAAATGTCCAGAGTCATCATGGAGAGCGGTTTTAACATCTTCACGCAGTCTCTCTGGCAGTATTAGCTGCTCCACCTCTCCTCTATGGCAGTCCCGGATCCGGCGGTACATGACACCGTTACGCACCACTAATCTCCTCCACTCTTTTAAGAGAAGGCCTCCACTGGCACCAACCTCCATCCTTTCGCTGCGGCTTGGTTTCTGGTTGCGGGTCTTAAAGTGCAGGACCGGACCAATGACTGGGTCTTCCTTTTGCCCTGCTCGGATCTCCTGTGTTGTCATGGCGGGCAGTGCCTCCATTCCCACTCCTCCATATGGCTCGCTGGACTCCACAGGCTGGCCACTCTCAGGCTCCTCCAAGACAGCAGCAGTCTCCCCAAAGGACTCTCCTGTTTCCTGGGTGACTAGTTCCTCGTTGTGCCTCTGTCCACTATCAAGCACTTGCTGGGGGCAGGTCTGCAGGAACTCGGTGACCTCCTGATACGTGAGAGGGCGTCGGCGTTGGAGTTATCCTGTCCCCTCCTGTACTGGATGTCAAAGTCATATATTGACAGGTGAGAAACCCACCGCTGGCCAGTGGCATCGAGCTTGGCTGTGGTCATCACGTACTTCAGAGGATTATTGTCGGTGAGAACAGAGAACTTGCGTCCATAGAGGTGGTCATGGAATTTGTCTGTGACTGCCCACTTGAGAGCGAGGAATTCAAGCTTATGTGCAGGATACCTGGTCTCGGGTGGGGTCAAGCCTCTGCTAGCATACGCAATTACTCTTTCTGCTCCGCCCTGAATCTGTGCAAGCACAGCGCCGAGCCCATTTCTTGATGCATCGGTCTGCAGCAAGAACGGTAGGCTGTAGTCTGGATAGCCCAGCACTGGCGCATTTGTCAGGTTCTCTTTTAATGCCTGAAAGGCCTCCTCACATTCAGCAGTCCACAAAAAGGGTTGATCGAGGCCAGGACCTTTCTGGGCCCCTCTCTTCTTCCTTCTGGGGTCTCCTGAGGTGAGGCGGTATAGGGGAGCAGCCAGACTGGAGTAAGATTTTACATATCGTCTATAGTAACCAGCAAACCCTAGGAACTGGAGAACTCCCTTGCGGTCTGTTGGCCTTGGCCAATCATTCACTCGGCTGATTTTCTCTGGGTCCGTCCTGATGCCGTCTGCCGACACCAGGTGACCGAGGTAGTTCACTTCTTTCCTAACAAAGTGGCACTTTGAGGGCTTAAGCTTCAGGCCATGCTCCCTAAGCCTATCAAAGACTCGTTGCAGTCTTTCTAAGTGCTCATCAAAGGACGCGGAAAATATTATAATGTCGTCCAAATAAATCAGAAGGTGGGTAAAGTTCAAGTCGCCAAAGCAGCACGTCATCAGTCTTTGGAAAGTGGAGGGAGCGTTTTGAAGCCCAAATGGCATTCTGTTAGCCTCAAAAAGGCCCATGGGAGTACTGAATGCCGTCTTGTGCTTATCATGTTCTGCAACCTCCACCTGCCAGTAGCCGGAGGTAAGGTCAAGCGTGGAGAAGTACCTAGCCTGTCCCAATGACTCTAGGGCCTCCTCAATTCTTGTCAGGGGGAACGCATCCCTGGTGCTGCAGGAGTTGAGCTGTCTGTAATCGATACAGAGTCTTAATGACCCATCTTTCTTGGTCACAACCACCACTGGTGAGGCATAAGGGCTCTTGCTGGGACGGATGACCCCTGCTGCCTCCATCTCAGTCAGCATTTGCCGCACATCTTGCCATTGGGATGGGGGTATCTTACGGTAGGGCAGTCGGAAGGGCCTTGAGTCCACCAGTGGGATCTCGTGCTGTATAGTTGTTGTGTGACCATAGTCAAGGGAATGCCGGGAGAACACATCCGCATTCTTTCCCAGCAGCTCTTCAAGGCAGGCCTGCTGATCTTCATTCTCCACTGCCGCCTCACTTAGGTCCACGCCACAGATTGCCACGACTTGGTCCAGACTAAGACACGCCTTCTTGGTCCCAGCTTCACTTTGCTTGTTCTCAGGAAGCTCCATCACGCTTTGTACCAGGACTGCATTGGCTAGGTGTGTGTGTGGCTTAATAGTTATGACACGCTGGGAAAGGTTCATCACTCTGACTGGAGCCCACCCTCTCTGTACATCAGCAAGAACTTTGGCAACCAAGAGGTCCTGGGGAAGCCGCACCGAGGCCTGGCTTTCAATCAGGGCGGTGTAGGTCTTTCTACGAGGGCCAGCTTTAATCTTGCATCTCAAATCCATCTCTTTCCCTCCAGGAATACGTATTTTACGGCCGGTGTAAACAGCAGGACCTATTATGTCATACATTTCACTTTGCTCAGCGCTCCCCACCTTCAGCAGTGCCGTATACCACTCCGGGTGCTTCTCCTTCACCAAGTGTAGGAACTGCTGGCCATAGGCTGCTTGGAGTTGGCTCCGGGAGGCCCGAATGACATTTGTGCCCACCAGAAGGGGGACTGAAGAGCAGTAGTCAGAGTCAGGAACGACAAAGGTAGGCACAGCTTTATGGTCTTTCCCAAGGACTTTCAAGTCAATATGCACCACACCATGATAGGGCACGGCCTGGCCTGCTGCACCTTCTATGGGTATCTTGGATGACTTTAACTGCAGCCCCTGTAAGACAGGGTGGTCCCGCCAGTAGCTGTGTGTAATACTGGTTATCTGAGAGCCAGAGTCAATGAGAGCCCTGCACTTAATGCCATTAACTTCAACCTCTCCTTCATTCCTGGGTCCGACTATGGGTGTTCCCTCTTCTCCAGTGCCATCATTTCTTTTAGGTGGGTGGGGCCCTTGCTGGATGCCCATGGTTGCCCCAGCTACCATGGGCTTTAACCGTTTAAAGGCTGCGCTGACTGGGGTGTGAGCCCCTCAGCAGGGGTGGTAGGTTGGGGAGTTCCACCCGGGCTGAGGGGTGGCAGCACTGCTCTACAAACTCGGGCGGTGTGACCAGGCTTACCACACCGATAACAGATCGGTGGGTCGCCAGTACTGGGGCAGGGGGCGCCGAAGCCATTCTTAGCTCAAGGTGGGACAGCTTGGCCATGTGTTTCTCTTGACTACGAGCTAGCCTCTTTACCATCTCTGTCAACTCAGATAATTCAGAATGGTGGTTTGTCTTCTCTGACTTTGCATTTCCACTTTCCTCTGACATGACATGTACTTGCGTGATTGTCTTCTTTGCTCTGTTTTGGGACTGGAACTTTTTGGTTTCTCTTGCCAGATTGCGGAGCCCAGTCTGCAGCTCTCTGAAACTCAAAAGCCGGGGTGTCATGGGTGCTATTCTCACATACACCTCTTCATCAGTGAGACCTCTCATGAATTGTCGAGTGAGTTTGCTGTCTCTGTCTGGGAATGGCTTGCCCCCCTCTGTTTCTCTTCCACATCCCGTAATTTTGACTCCAGTGCTATGGCATAGGAGCAGGCGGACTCACCTGAGTTCTGGCTCCGCTCATAGAAGTCGGCTAATGGGTCTAAGGAACCTCGTGTGTCACCATACTCTGCTCTAAGCTCCTCAAATGCTTTCTCTGGGGTCTGGGCATGGGCAGGCAGGTTTAGAATCAACTTTCGAGCTTCACCGCTCAGGTGCCGCACCACGGTGGAAAAGCGCAAGTGCATGGGAAGCTCTATCGCCTCTAGGAGGTATTGCATATCACGCACCCAGTCCTCCACTAGAATCTTACAGTCAGGGTTCCCTGTGAAGACTGGGACATTTTTCACTTGATGAGTTTGCATGAAACCACCATAGGCTGACACCGGGGAGCCTTGGCTGGCCATGGCTCGAACAGGGGTCTTTGACTGCGGCACCCTTGGGTAAGTGTAGAGACTGGGCAACGTGGTGGTGTCAGGGTGAACATCAGCAGTAGTATGCTCTGAAACTACATGGGGGCTATAGGTGGTCGTGTTGGGGGCACTCTCATAGGGAGTGGGTAGGGCCAATGATTCACTATGACCTGGACTCAGAGCACTATGAAATGTTGTTCCAGAGAAATGCACTTGATGGGTCTGCTCGGCAACAGCGGGCTTGTTAGTTGTGCTCGCTGATAGTGGTGTTTGAAAACGTGGTCCGGGCACCTGGGTTGCGGGGGTGGAGTGTGGGTAGGATAGATACACCTGGGGGCTTGGTCTAACAAACTGGGGTACATAGGGGTAAGCAACTGGGTAGGGCCTAGCAGGCCTATAAGGAGCTGCTGGCATCCTAGCGCTAACACTATGTGGAGTAGTTTGCAGAGGCAGAGGGCCTGTGGAGCCATGTCCGCTGGGGTTGGCAACAGCAGCACCTGTCAATCTTTCTGTGAAGCTGCTTGGTTTAGTTACTGGGCTGATGTCAAGGCAGAGTGGGGTTACCTGCCCTGAAGCCCTGGAGCCTAGCAGCCCGGATGGACGGGCTGGAGTGATGTACTGATCCGCATAGGGGGAATGCATGAGGGCCAGGGGAGAGTCTGGTTCCAAGGGTGGCAGCACATCAGCTATGGACCCAGCCGGAGGTAAGAGGCCAGGTGTCACAGTGGAGGAGGACGGCCACTCAAGTGCTGAATCTGTATAATTCTGTGTCATCTTGCTATATGTAATATGTGAAGAGCAAATTAAATGGCGTAACAATGTGGTCTGCATGCAAATAGATACTGTATGCACAAATGAAGTGTTCCACTATCAGTGTGTGTTTCAATATTATGAGGTTAACAGATTATATCAGTTCTGCAAAGATGTAACTAAAAAGGCTATTCAACTAAAATACTTTGCCCGTTGACTTCTTTGTCCAACTGAAAATTTCACTAAATATCAGTTAGCTGAACACACAAGCTTAGATAAATCACAAAGATTCTTCATATATCACAAATCTTCAGTAATACCACTTAACTACTACTAGAAAAAAATACTCAAAATACACAGAAAACGCTTGAATTGCAACAGCAAAGCAATTTAGATTTATAACAGTCTGTAAAGGATATAGCGATAAAGATCACGAAATGGCTTGCAAATGTCCATTTGCTCAGATAAACAGTTAACAGTTCAATGTTCAATACCAGCCTGGTTGCACAACTTCCTCTCCGGTACGCCACGATCCGGGTCACGGCACCATAGATGTAACCCTCTCTGTCTCTCACTCCGTGCACGCCTGCCGGCTTTCCAGCACCTCCACAGCGTAGCTACTCTGCGTTGTGTTTTTATGTGAATTCACGGCTGACGGGGGCGCAGCCGTAGGAAGATGGACGCGACACAGAGGGGTTCGGAATCGTGGCTCTTTATTTTTGCAATACTGGGGATTCAGTGAGTGTGACAAAGATCTAACTGTTTTAACAAATAAGTTACTTTATTATTATTATTATTATTATTATTATTGTTGTTATTATCTGTACATTTTAACCTATTCAAACTCAGCATTAAGTCATGTTAGTTTTGTAACTTACAAAGTAGTTTCAGGTAACAGAATGAGCATATTAAGGATATGTTACAAACTTTACCTTGAATTGTGAATATCACAAGCAGAGAGGCTGAGTGGGCAACCGACGACAACATACTCTCATCAGTCTGAATACAAATATGAAAATGAAATGACACACATACACATATGCATCTACAAGTTCTCTGTTATGTGGATGTCAAGAAGTTAGTAAATATTGATCACACAATTTAATGTAACAATTAGAGAAAGATTGCGCTGTCTGAGTCTTACCGTCCTTAGCCGCAGGTGTGCATGCTGTGTTTGCTGAAAGACAATGCGAGCTGATCACACTTGGCCTTTTTGAGGTTCACCAGGAAGGTGTGTTTGAGTGTGTGTGTGTGTGTGAGAGAGAGAGAGAGAGAGAAAGAAAGAAAGAAAGAAAGAAAGAAAGAGAGAGAGAGCAAGAAAGAGTGGTGGGCAATGTTTTGTTTTTTTGAAACAATGTGGTTACTCTGAACTGTAAGCTCTGATCAATATTTTCCTACACTTTGTAGAGCACCATTTAAACATGAAGAATAAACACATCTAGCCTACGGATAAAAACGCCAATGGCACAGGTGTCTGCTAAATTAATCATTCTAATATTTGAGTGATAACAATATAGTTATTTAATTAATTATACTAATATTTGAGTAATAACAATACAACTATTTAAATTAGCAAAGCTATTGCAAGTAGCTACTAGTCAGTGTCACCATGCACTAGAGCTGAGTACACACATGTAGTCTACAAAGACACTTAAAGGAGAAAAAAAAAACAAAAAACGGTAACTTAATAGTAGGTGCTCATTTCATATGATGTGATAAAGTGTCATAAGGTGTGAAATTCTGAGAGTGAGATTTGTCTTTGAATCTTTTTTGATAGAATGGCCAAACATCAATCTGCATTATTGTCCCCTCTGAAATATTTTTTGTTTTCCCATAAATCTCCCCAGGCTGAAAAGACTCACTTGACTGCACTACACATGGCACATTCTTCATTGGGTCTTACCGTTCCAAGTCTGTGTGTGTGTGTGTGTGCGCGTGTGTGAAAGAGAGAAAGAGCGAGAGAGAGAGAGAGAGAGAGAGAGAGAGAGAGAGAGAGAGAGAGAGAGAGAGATGTTCTAAGTGGTTTGTGTGTGTGTGTGACAGAGAGAGATTGTGCATGTGTGTTTGTGTGTGTGAGTAAACACACACACGCAGACATACCTGGTAGTTTTATTTTTCTTCTCTTGACTCAGTGTGGCTACCCACACTCTTAACTTAGCTATGCTTGTGGTTAGCTGGAACAGTGAGGTGGTGCACTCTATTATGTGCCATGGGCCGTAGTCATGCACATACACTCATCAAAAGCTAACACATATGCAACTTTTGTCTTCCACATGGGCATGGAAAGCTGACACATGCACATAAACCATCCAGTCACGTACCACTTTAAATTAAACATATCAAGATAAAAATAAATAAATAAATAAACAGGTCTTAAAAACCATAAATCTGTGCACACCACATTTATTGTACATATTGACTTTCAAGTTACTGGTTTACAAGTGGAATTACAAACTGGAATTTGTGTAAGTTAATTCTTTCCATTAAGGATTGATCTCCCAGTAGAAACATAACCATTCACTCCTATAACCAAGCATCGTGACCAAAGTCAGAAGAGCTCCCTCCTCTGGTGGGTCTGTGGAACTGCCATAACACATGAACAGTAGTAGTGGTCAGTGAGTGGGTGTGTGTGCACACACATAGGCATACCTTGGGTCATGTTTTTGTAAAACAGTGTGGCTACCCTGTGCTGTGCACACTCTTAACTTCGCTATTCTTGTGGTCAAGGTGGTGCACTCTCCAAGAACCCTCCACAGTCCTTTCCATGCTTTTCCCCATGTATTAATATTTACTGGGTTCAAACCTTATAGAAATTAACAAACCTTTTTATCTATAGACTATATTCAGGATAGCTTATTGCAGCCAGTTAGGAAGCATGAAAAGAAAAGACAAAGAAAGCATGTCCAGTATTAAAGGGATTATATATAGAGAGATAGATAGATAGATAGATAGATAGATAGATAGATAGATAGATAGATAGATAGATAGATGGATAAATAGATAGATATGGTAGTTACAGTACTACATATAGGGTAATATGATGTCATTCCTCTGTCATTCCTTTAGGTTTGCTGATGGTTCCGTGGTCACCAAATAGTTTTCTTCAGGCTCTCATCTGGACAGAGCTGTAGATAACAGAGAGCTCCCCCTCTGGTTGATCAGGAGAACTGCAGGAAGACATAAGAAGTTAGCTTTTCCAAAGCGACGTTAAACAGTAACAACAAAAACACCACAATCAATCTCTAATCTTTGCTCTTTGCATTTCAGCCCCATGGCCACCATTTACTTCTTTCTTTAAGGTATTTATTCAAGAGCAAGAATTCACATCATAATACAACTGCCTACTTCCAGTTGTTACAAAATGAACAACTGTAAGCAATTACAAGGCAATAAAATCAGATCAAGAGTTATTTTGCAAAAACCGTGGAGAGTAACACTCTGCCCCTCACCCCCCCAACCACACACACAGTAAAACTACCTTGAGGAAAAATGTAATACATGCATACAATTAGAATCACGGGCTGCATATTTGAATATGGAAAAATACAGTAGGTGCAGTAGGTCTATCTAGTAAGGATTCAAGAATCTAACAGGCACAATATTACATTTCTACTTCATTTACCAAAGGAAATCTATGTGCTTAACTCAATTTATTTTTTTAATATGAATTTACAGTGAAGTAAGGCCTGGATTAAAAAAATCACCTAGTTTTAACAGTCATAAAGGAACCTGTAACTATGGCGACAACAAAACATTTTAACCTCTTCTGTTGACATTGTCAAAATTCTAATTCTAAAGTAGAATGTTCATGTTTGAAAAGCTCTGTCTCCATTCACAAGGTAAATCTTTAGTACAGATTTCACCTGCTGAGTGATACACTCCAATTTTAGGCCCAATGTCATAATGAATTTTCAATATAATCGCTCCAACTATACCCAAGATGGTTTCCAAAAAGACCAAGGTATTTTGAAGTGTTAAATGATTTCATTCTTTACCAAATACCATGCGATTCACTCAGTTAATTTCTTATTCTTATTTTAGGTGTACAGCACTTCCTTACCAACCAGGCAGCAGATACCTATTTCCATGGTGTGGGTAAGTGTTGTTTCCAATTTGTCTTTCACAGATAAATAATTAAACATGGTGGATGGTTAACAAAATGTTGAATCCACACATTTACCATTTTCATTTCCTACACAGCCCCCATAACTGGTTCTGGAGTCATCAACCAGCCAGTTTTATGGCCTGAATACCATGCATATCAGCCCCAACAAAACCCTGGGCTGCTTGGCAATGCCATTGCTCCGCCGCAGTTTCTGCCTGTCAA
The DNA here is from genome assembly GCA_015244755.2 of Tenualosa ilisha. Taxonomy (NCBI): domain Eukaryota; kingdom Metazoa; phylum Chordata; class Actinopteri; order Clupeiformes; family Clupeidae; genus Tenualosa; species Tenualosa ilisha. Next base: position 60,718 of record PYXC01001720.1, on the reverse strand, counting down.
CGAGATCCCGGTCTTCCAACCAATGCCTCCCCATGTATTTCCTGGGATGACCCTCCAAGATGGAGCTGTACCCTTCGATACTCAGCTACAAGGCCCTGTGATGTTTGTGGATGCGACAGGCCAACAGCATGGCTCCTCGGTGACCTTCCATCCACAGCTGGAAGCACCCTTTGTAGCAATGGATGGCGTGGGTCTACAATATGACACTCCTGTGCCCTATGTTCAACAGTTGCAAGCCCCCGTCATGTATTTGGATGCCCCCAGGCAGCAGTATATTACTGTTGCACCTTTCAACCCACAGCTGCAGGCACTCTTCATGTTGCTGGAGGGGGAGGGGCTACTTCATGGCACCCCTGTGCCATCTGAACCGAGCAGCACTGGTCTGATGAAACCAGCTGAAGTGGTAAAACTTCCAACCCAGCAGAGGCAACAGGAGAGCAAGGTACCTATGGAAGTGGCTGAGTGTGCCCCAAACTGTGAGACCACATCCACAGTGGTTGCAGAGGCCAAGAAAGTACAGGCTGGCCAGCCAAAGGCCGGCACAGTGCCCAAGGTTCCAGATGGCAGCAGCTCAAAGGACAGCCTGGTTGTTAACGCCAATGGCCAGGATGATAACAAGAAAAAGAAGCTGGATCAAGCCATGAAGGATACTGAGGTGCGGCCGGCAGACAAGAGCGCCTTCACCAAACAGGCACTAAAGACTGCTTCTCTCCAAGCAGGCAAGGCAGATGCCGAGCTGCCCAAGAAAACCAAGGACAGGCTGCCTGAGAGTGACAGTGAGGGCAAAGACAAGAGGAAAAAGCGTAAACATGACAAGGAAGAGAAGGAGAAAAATGAGAAACGGAGCAAGAAAACATGTTTAACGGAGAAAAAAACCAAGGCCAGTGATGGAGAGAGGGAGGGGCCAGATGTCAGCAAAAAAGCAACAGGCACAAAGGTGACCAAAAAGTCCATGAGCAAGAAGCCCAAAGGTATGGCCACCGCCCTTCAACCAAGAAGCAAACTTGGGGAACGCATGATGCACTCTGTGCAAGTCTTCCATAAGCTTGGAGAGAAGCTTGAGAAAACCAAGCCCCCGAAACCGAGCCCAGAGGAGTCTGCACAGACATCTCAGTCTGAACGCCCTGGCTCATCTGGTAGGCAAAGGGAGCAGCCAAGGATCGCCTTCCCCCTTCAGCCTTACAGGATCCCTAAGGTGAAGAGACCGAGCAGTGTGTCAGACCAACTAAGATCAAGCAATGCGCAATATCGTGCACCTGTGCTGACTGACGCACAACAACCACACCGCCCAGCACCTAGCCAAAGCAGGGCCCCTGCACCCGCACCCGAGAGGATGGTCCGGAGGGTGACAACTCGCGCCCACCAAAGACATGCACCCTATGAGGTGCCCCACTATTACAAGAACCACGCCAATGGCAGCGTTGGCAATTACGGCGATGGGGAGAGGATTGTATACATGAAGCCTGAATACCCTGGCATGTTCCCCCTCCCCCTAATCTACCTTTCACCACTGCCCCCTGGTGCGCCCCGGCGCTTCCACTGTCGAGAGTATTCCATCACCATTACTGCCGAGCGCCGCGCTGAGAGAGAGGCCATGAAGCTCAAGGCCCAGCGGAACAGGGAGGAGGCCGCCAAGATCACACGCAGCGGCATGAACTGCACTGTGCTAGCTGACCGCAAACACCTACCACACGAGCCATGGCCGAGGGAAGACAACTGGTGGGAGACTGGTCTGGACGAAGTGTGGAAGTATGATGAGTGTATGGAGGGTCCGAGGGATGACCTGGACATTGACTGAAACAAAGAACTACATTTTCTTTTGATTTCTATCACTTTCTTTTTCATTTTCTTTAGATTCATTTTTCAAATGAAAAACCAATAATCTTATTATCTCTGGCTTGAGTTCATTGTTTGTAAAAAAAAAAAAAAAAAATGAAAGAAAGCATACTCACAAGGTGCTAGCGAGAAAAATAACAACTGTAATATTAATTGCTAGTCACAGACTCTGTATGGTTACTGTTCTCCCTCTTACCATCCGGAAAGCGCTACCACAGCATGCGGTGCCACACAAATAGACTCAGAAACAGCTTCTTCCTACAAGCCATCAGGCTAATCAACACAATGAAGAAGATTTCATGAACATTCGATGAACATGTTACTGACATCCAAAAACAATCTCACACACACTGATGTCCATGCTGCTTCCACTCTTGCACTTTACTAATTGCACCTTCACTTATTGCACCGTACTTATTGCACATTTCACTTTTTTTTCAACCTACACCAGCTACCAAGAAGAGCTACCTCGAACTTTCCTTCTTGCTGGACGCGTATATATTTACCTGTATGTCGTATGTCTTATGTCTATTTATTGTGGATGTCTGTGTACACTTTATGTCCATGAGTGTAGCTGTGTGTTTTTGTGTGCGTGTGTGCGCGTGTGTGTGTTTGTGTGTGTTTCTAGTTTAAATTGCACATTTGGTGTCTGGTGAAACGCAATTTCAGTCCTCTGTGTAATGCCTGTTACATAGTGAATTGACAATAAAGTACACTTTGACTTTGATAGTTCCTTAGCAGATAGCAACAATTACAACACTTTTTACTTTTAAGTGTCAGATTTGTCACACAAAGAGGAACTTGTATGCAGCTAGTCCAAAATTGTTAGAATAACACACATAAATAATTTATATATGCCTATATTTAAATAAGAAATACAGTATGTCCTCTATTACTCCATCAATAAAAACAAAATGGTGATGTGTTTAATTGGTCTGTAATGTTGATAAGTCCATGACTGATAATGACAAAATGTGATACCTTTTTGAACCACCTGGCTTCTTGAACTGGACACTGGCATACTGGACATCATCCCTGTGAGCTCCTGCAGGTTGTCCAGAGCGTTGGGGTTGGACAGAGGAGTACAAACCATCAACATCTGCTCCTCCTGCAGTCACATCCCCGGGAGTCCCGGCAGCTCTTCTCTGACCAGGCACTTGGCCAGTGTTGTGGTGCTGAACATCATCCTTATTCTGGAAGATTGCAAAATATTAGTTAGGTCATTTAAGCTCTTTCATCACAAACCAATGCTCATGTTAAGCTGGACACGTTGACAAAAACAGAGTGGGGTTATTTTGTACGTCAAAGCTCTGAAGGGAAAGAGGTCATGTCACCTGCTTGTTTTCACCCGAAGTATTATTAGCCATTGTAACTGTCCCTTTGTGTCGCCTGTGTGGTGCACAACAAACGAACACATTTAAAGAGGTTATAGCATCTTTTCATGGAGAGAGTATTCCATTTCAGGAATTTTTCCTCACCTAAATCTGAGCATGATACACAGCAGTCCCACAACTGCAAGCAGTGCCACACCAACCAGAACAGCCATCAGTATGATACGGCCATGGTCCATGGCTGTAATGAGAGAGAATGTGCAAACTGTTCCAGTCTTGCAATATCGGTTCTGATGTTTGAATTTCTCGCAATATTTACCAATAATACATGCAGAGTGACATTACTTTCCTCAGTTATTTTGCCAGATGGATCAGACTTAATTGTGTTGTTGTGTAACATCCAACAATAATATGATATGCTGTGCTTCCCTCAATTATTTCATCAACTTGTGTGGATTAAACTGTAAGGGGACCTTCAAATGTGGGCAGAGAACAGCTTTGTACACACATCACATAAATGCACAGCTAGAAGACTGTTAGTGGTGTAGTTTAAGCTACTATACCTCAGAGTTACCTCAGAATCCACAGTTTCACTAGGTGGAGCAATTTGCACTCTAGCTTAGAAATGTGGGCAGAGAATAGCTTAGTATATTTTTTGATTGGTTGTACAGGTAATGAGTCCACAAATTTGGCATTACCTTAATATTTCAGCTAAACAGACTTACAACCTCTTACAGAGGCTAAACAGACTTACAACCTCTTATACTAAAGTTATCATGTTGATGGACTGAAATCACAGATAACTTTTATTTGGCTGTAACTATAGAAATGTCACACAAAATGACAGCTAGAAGACTGCTGGGAGCGATACACTGAATTTATCTACAGAGTTTCTAAACACAGTCCAAAACTCTATTCTTCTAGTAAGACCATAGCTGTACTTACATACAACTTTAAACATGAATTGTGGAGAAAGCTTCTCATGGCCTGTCATAGCACAAGTGTAGCTGCCCCCATCCTCTCTGGTGACTGGGTGGAGCTGCAGCTGGTTGCTGTTTTTGCTCTCTACAGGACGTCCATCTTTACTCCAGATAAATGAAAGGGTGCTTGTTGAAGGGCAGGTTGCTTACAGGTGAGAGTGACATGTTCTCCCTCCTTCCCTTCTGCTCCTACAGATGAATCAATCTTCAGATCTAGGGGTAATGATATTTGTTTTAGTAAACTGAAGTCACTTAACAGATAATTCAATAATAGCATTTTGCCTGTGCTCATGTATATTATTGAGAAGACTAAATAGTCATATTTATTTTACCCAATATATTAAGCACAATCCCAGGTTTGCCGATCCATTTGTCTTTATCTTCATTGGTGGTAATCCTACAGTAGTACTGATACCGTGCATCTGCTTTGGTTAGTTTAGTCATGTGAAGGGAACACTGACTGTTTTTATCTCCACAGTCCACTGTGACCCTGTGTGTGTAACTCTCATTACTAGAGAAATCAACAGGTTCAGTAGAGTCTTGGTTTATCCAGAAAGCATTGGTAACGCTAAGATTTGTAGGATAGGTGTAAGAGCAGGTCATGTTAACTGATGATCCCTCCAGAGCGCAGATGGTTGTAGGGCTGTAAGTAACATTCCACTTAGAACACAAACATCCTGCAACAAAAAACAGACAAAAAGTACAAAAAGAAAAACAAAATGCTATTGTTGTCAAAATATGCAAGCCAAAATATGCTAAGCTATTATAGATAGTAGTGCAAAGACAGCACATTAATACGCTCATTTAAAATTTGACACTTGCAACATCTGGGGACCAAAAAGAGGCTGTAATTCTAAGAGCAACACAAGGAACATTTTAAAGTTAATTCGGTAACACTTTCTATGAAACCTGTAAAGAGTTACCATGCAATCATTTACTTTCTATGAAACTAGTAAAGAGTTAAAATGCATTCATAAAGCCGTATAATTAATGCCATTAGTATTCATAACAGCTTATACATTCTTATGACTGTACTCATGAGGCATTATAATGTTATCATGTAAGCCTTTACAGTTTGAAGTGTCGCAAAGCATTATAAAGCCTCTTAGGCCTTTTGATACTGGGGACACATACCATTGCCTGTAATGGTGCCTTATTGACTTTTATGAGCAACGGCATAAAAAGGACAATTAACAAATTGAAGCTTTTTAACGTTATGTGACACTTCAAGTGGTAAAGGCCTAGATAACATTATACTGTGTTATAAGTAAAGTCATGAGATTGTATAACAGTTATGAACACAAATGATGTTTGTTACGAGACTTTAAGAATGCATTATAACCCTTAATGAATGTGTTTACAATGCTTTGTAAATACTGGATTCATAGAAAGTGTTACTGCTAGGAATAGGATGGGAACAAGACCGGTTATGTCAAGGCCAAGTCAAGTATTTGAAGGGTCCAGATGGAGTCAAGACCTCGAGTGTTGCTTTGCCAAGACCAAATCAAGCCCGAGTCATAGACTAAGTCGGGACCGAGTGTTTGAAAAGTGAAGACCAAGTCCATAAAACACCTCTGTTTTCTTAACTATAACTTAGTATCTCCCGAGCTCATATTCAATAGGCGCACAGCTCTATAAGCTAGATTGGGAATTGTTTGTAGGAGCAGTCAGCTTCACTCTTGTCTGCTTAACCCTTTTATAGGAACTTTTTTACTGATAGCCTGGAAATCCAAACCCCCACATCTCAAGATCTAGATCTGACCACAACCGATAGACCTTCCCAAATTATGGGGCAGGACAAATGGATGCCTATGAAAATGCGCCTGCGCTCAGTTGAATGTGATTATGATCGCAGGCTGCTTGTACATGTCTTTGCTCTGTGTAAATTGATTTGAATAATGGTTATTTTGTGAATATTAACATTAGTGTTGTCAATGTAAAATTTTTTTACGCAAATTAATCATGAATTATACGTCACAGTTTGCTTGTTAACAGAACATAAACTGACTGCCCAGACACTATAAATGTAAATATTTCTGACACCTATATGTAAATATTTCTGACATATTTTTTGCAACATCAATGAAGTTGTTGAACTATGCAGTGTCTCTTTTAACGATAATGTTAAGAAACTGAAAACATGACAAAGGAATTTGAAAGACTGGACTGCGTGGTCAAAGAGTAGATAGTTCCACTCAAAGAAATTTGGTGAAGTCTGCTATACAAATGCTGACACACTCAACGCAGAACCATAAAAGGAAAACAATGGCGACAAGGCAATGGCAAAGATCAGCACTAATTAACATATAAAAAATCAGTTGAAAGAAAACAGTTTTCGAGTACTTCTCCCTCCACTATAGGCCAAGACTGAGTCAAGATAGATTAGACAGAGACAAGACAGAGAAATCAGAAAATGGTTTTTAGACACTAGTTACCGCCAATTATTGTCAGCAACAAGTTTGTATAATGTATTATGTACCCAAGCTGTACGGTGAGCTCTATAGAGAAAGAATGTGGTAAGATCTCAATACCGTTGTAAAACTCCTTTCCATCACTATACCAACACATGCATGATGTCAGGTCCGCATCGGACCTGGTCACGGCCACGCCCCCTCACTCAACGTCACAAACTCACAGCTCGTTTCCTCGTTTGCCTTCACCTCCTCAGGCACGATCACCTTCACCTGAATTCTAATTGGTTTCACCTGGTCTCCACACTATTTAAGCCTCCCTCCTGCTTCACTCGTTGTCTGGCCTCGTCGTTGTTACCTTGCTTCCCGCGCGTTCGTATGCTTCCCACATCTCCTGTGTCTCCTGTTCCCGTAAGCCCAGACTCCCCAGTTCGTCGACTTCCGTGTTCTCCAGTGCTCTCCCGCGTCTCAGTCTCGTAAGCCTAGACTCCCCTGTGACTATTGTTTCCTCTCAGTGTTTTGTCGCTCGTTCGAGTTCGTGCTTTTGTGTTTGTTTTCTCCGTTATAAGTAACGGACGTGACTTTTGTTCTTCCCCTGTTCATTTACACATTAAAGACTATTGTATTTAATAACTGCCTCCGCCTGTCTGTGCCTGACACATACACAAGTGTTTTCGAAGTAGCCAGCAGCCATGATACCATGAACATACCCCAATGTCATTCAGTTGACACAATGTTTCATGGCTAGCAGCTGTTCTTGCACCAGTTACCAGACAGTTACTAGACTAAGCTAGCTCAAGTAGCAGGCACTTCAGGCATAAAATGTACTGCCAAGCAAGTTTAAAAAAGAGCACTCAAATACGTTCAACTTTAGCAAGCAGCATCCAAACGTTTCAGTACCTACACAGCTCCTGATAGCAACCTCTACTGAAAAAAAAAACAAAACACAAAAAAATCACTGTAACTAGCTAACATGCGAGCCAGCCACTAGCAATAGCTTCAGTAAGCAGCATCCAAACATTTCTGTGGTGATATTACTGTATCCTATTAAAAACTCTCTGGAGTGTCTATTGAAATGCAGTAAAACAGGTCATTCTCCTCGCTTCTCACGTATCTCACAAGACTTCCAGACCCAAACAAAAGTCACCTCATTAGGGCAAATCAGGATGGTTTTCAATGGTGTGTGTGTCTGTGTGTGTGTGTGTGTGGGGGGGGGGTGGTCACAGTTTTTACCAGCTGCTGCTGCTGCATGTCTATAAGCTCTAATCATGTAATGAAAATCATGGGTATGGGGTTCATAATAAAATGCTCATTGTCACTTTGACACTCTAGCCATGAATACTGGTAAAAATTTGACCATGCAAAGAGTACAACAGTCTTATTTAGGACTGAGCTCAGTTGAGATAGCCTGGCAATAAAACCAGCCACTCATACTTACACTTTGTTTCGTACAGGGAGTCAGGACATTCAGTGATGAGAATCAATTGCTTGCTGGATGTGTTGAAGTAAAGATTGGATCAGCCCTTGACTGGTGGCCTGCCTTGACTGATAGCATTCTAGCTCAGCATTCACAGCACATCCCTCTGTTTGCTGATTGGATGTGGTAAAAATGCTACCAGAAATTAAAGCTGCAAGCCGCCACACAACAATACTCTCACAAGTCATGGATCCATCATATGTACAAACAGGGTCCTGAGTCCATGTACCAAGTTTGTTGCAAAACATCAAACCATTGGTGAGATATGACTTGACCATTAGGGGTGCTAGAGCATTGAAATCTATCATTCAGAGTGTTCAGGACAGGGTCCTGAGTCCATATACCAGTTTGGTTGTGTTATGTCAAACCGTTGCTGAGATATGACTTTTGACCAGAGGGTGCACTAGCGCATTGAAACAGGTCATTCAGAGAGGTCAGAACAGGGTCTAGAGTCCATGTACCAAGTTGGGTTGCGATACATCACACCATTAGTAAGATATGACTTTTCACCAGAGGGGGCGCTAAAGTGTTGAAACAGATTATTGAGAGCAGTCAGAACAAGGTCCTGAGTCCACTTCTTACAAGGTTTGGTTGCGATACGTCAAACCGTTGCTGAGATATGACTTTTGACCAGAGGGGGTGCTAGAGCATTGAAGTCGATCGTTCAGAGTTGTCAGAACAGGGTCCTGAGTCTGTATACCAAGTCTGATTACAATACGTCAAAGCTTTACTGAGATATGGTTCACTTCCTGTTTGGTGCCTTCGCTGTCAAATTTGATTGGATATAGTGGGCGAAGGCTTCAGAGTCCAAACTTCTGTTCTACACTCTGTTCTAAATGGTTAGAACAGGGTCCTGAGTCCATCTACCAAGTTAGGTTATGATACGTCAAAGCGTCGCCAAGATATGACGTTTGACCAGTGGGGGAGTTTGAGTTAATTGGTTCTTAGAGGTCAGGGCAGGGTCCCGAGTCTGTATACCAAGTTTGGTTACAATAGGTCAAAGCGTTGCTGAGATATGGTCCACTTCCTGTTTTGCGGCTTCGTCGTCAAATTTCGACTACCTGACTACCATGTAATGTAAAGTGGGACAATACTCTGGAACTAATATGAACCTTAGCTAAAACCACAGACAACTTGTAGTCTATCATGGTTACTACTGATTGTAATTTTTCTGCATGACCCCTGGCAGTTGGGTGAGCCCTTTGAGTCGTGGATCTGCTCAAGGTTTATTCCTAGACTAATTAAACATAAGGGAGTTTTTCCTTGCCCCTCTTGCTCTTGGGTGCTCCTTCTGTAAAGTGCCATGACACAATACTATTGTAAAAGGCGCTGTATAAATAAAACTGAATTGAAAACTGAAATTTCATTGGCTGTAGTGGGCGAAGGCTTCAGAGTCCAAAAGGGTATGGGCATGTTTATGATTTTAAGATCTATAAACCTGAGAAAATTCAGATGTTTGACCATTGAGGGCGCTAGACAGTTTGAGGTAATTGGTTCTGAGTGGTCAGGACAGGGTCCCGACTCTGTATATGAAGTTTGGTTACGATATGTCAAAGCTTTGCCGAGACATGGTTCACTTCCTGTTAGGCGGCTTCACCGTCGAATTTGATTGGCTGTAACGGGTGCAGTTTAACATCAGCAACATCTTGGCATCATGTATGCCAAATTTCACATTAATATGACAAACCATCTCCGAGGAGTACATTAAAGTTGACCACGTGTCCAAACGCACAAAATCTCAAATCTCAAAATCTTACCTCACTTCCTGTTGTGTGTGGCTACAACATATGAAAAATCTCTTCATAATTTAACACCAGCAACATCTTGGTATCATGTACACCAAATTTCACATCAATCTGACAAACCGTCTCCGATGAGTACATTAAAATTCACCACGTGTCCAATTACCTCACTTCCTGTTGGGTGTGGCTAATGCAATGTACAAACAAAAGTTGTTTGTCTTGGGAAGCCCCACACCTACCGAATTTGGTGCGTGTAGCTGAAACTATATGCTGACCATGAAACTCAACGTCATTAGGGGGCGCTATGGAGTCCGTGGGCCTCGCCCGGTTCCAAAGCCTATATGGCTGAGTAGCGGATGCAACGACTGATATGTGTGGCAAATTTCATGCGTTTTCGCCCATGTGAACCACCCGCAATAAGTCCAAACAACGCCTTATAAAAAGGTGAATAATAATAATAATAATAATAATAATAATAATAATAATAAAAAGCACCGCGTACCTCTGTGCTCAGGCCCTAATAACAAGCTCAGTGGGATCAAATCCAGACTAACACTGTTGGGAGAAAGCAAACGAGCGGAAGTGTGTAGGAAGGCGTGGCCAGGCCACATCTGAGATGGACCTAGAAGTTGTGGAAAACTTTCCTTTGGTTACACAGATAAAATAAAAATGGACTCTTGCATGCTCAGGGCTACAGAGCAGACAAATCATCCTGGGAGCAGCTATCTGAGGTTGGTATCAAATCTGAACCTACGCCCTTAAAGAAATGTGGTGGAAATATGTAGGTTACAACACCCTATTTCAAGCTTCAACAGTTCAGCCCACTTTTATGTATAGGCTATTTGAAAATAGTGTAATTGCATCTGCATTGTAATGCTTTGTGCATCTGGGCCATTTAGCCTAATGATGAGGCCAGTAGAAGCCCAAGTGGGCAACCCTAGTCTCAATGGAGCTTCAGTTTTTCACAAAATAGAACAGAGGACGTCTTGACTCACTCAATAAGCATTTGCATTTGCATTCAAAACCCAAAGCTAAAATATTAACATTGCAGCGATGTTTTGAGACAAATATCTGTGTCTGCTGCCAGACGTTCAGTTGCTACCTACCATGAATCTTGATTAGCTGGAGCCAGGCAAGAAAAGGTAACCATTGTATCATCTTTGAGCCAGTTATCTGAGAAACAATGTATAATACAATCAATCAGTAAAAAGAAACAAAACAAAACAAAAAAAAAAACAACTTACATTTAAAAAGCATTCTGCCTAAAAGCACACTGTACCGATCTCTGTTTCAGTCCTCTTGACTGGTTTCCTGTCAAAAGTAAAGCAGCACTGAGCACACTAAAGCAGCACTGAGCTCATATCCTCTAGCCATTGTGTGGTCTTCACACATTTAAATGTGCTGCACTAAAACTGTCAAATTGACTGTCATGTTAGCAGTGTCTGAGTTTGTCATTTAGGACCATCTTTTAATGCACATTGTCATACTGTGCTTTGTGGTTGTCAGGCCTGCATCTGATCTGGCCACAGCCATGCCCCCTCACTCTGCTTCACGGACTCACAGCTCGTCTCCCTGTTCACTGCCACTTCCTGGTTCGCGTGCACCTTCCCCTGTGTATTAATTGGTTTCACCTGGGCTCCACGTTATTTAAGTCCTTCTCCCTCCCCGGTGTCTGGCCTCGTCAAACAACCCTAGGTTACGTTCCGAGTCAGCCGCTCTTTTCCTTCGTCTCCTGAGACCCACCTGTGTATCCAGCTCCCCGTGTTCTAGGTTCCTGCGTGTTCGGTATTGTTTAAACCCCTGTTCAGTTCTTGTGCTTTGTTTAGACTTCAAATATCTCTGTTACCTGTTCTAGTTTTTGTTCTACAGTAAACTTCTGAGCGTTAGTTTTTTTTCCTTACCCTCCGCTATTTGTAGTGGACGTGACTTTCGTTGGTTTTGTTTGAAAATAAATCTCCTTTGTTCAGAACTTTAAGTTGTGTCTAGTCTGTGCCTGACAGTGGTATAGCAATAACATTTAGCAAGAACAGCAAGAATAAAATAAACAAAATATAGTCTACTGTGGACATATGTCAACCTCAAACAGAGTGAGAAAAAAAGAAAGAGAGAGAAGAGGAAGTCTGAGTCTCTACATTATGTGAAACACATTTTTGCATCTAAAAACTAAAAGATAAAATATTAGCATTGATGGGATGTTTTAAAACAAATATCTATGTGTAATGTCTAATGACATTCAATTTATACCCACCAGGAATCATAACAACAGATTAACAGGAGAACTTAATGTAATATTTCTATCATCTTTCAGCCAGTATCTCTATGAGAAATAGAGTATAGTACAATTTAAAATAGTACCAATAAAGAAAGTCATGTGTTTATCATGCAAATAAATATGAAATGAATGCATAATGTGCTGACCTGCATTTATCTCCCCTTGACTGGTCTCTTGTCAGAAGAGGAGAACTAAAACAGCACAGAGGTCATATCCATCTGTGGTTTACATGTACTGGACTAGCTGTAGCTTACAGACTGTCTGCGTCACGTTAGCAGTTTCCTCATTTCACACATTTCTCACTCTTCACTGACTCCAATGTGTGTGCGTGTGTGTGTGTGTGTGTGTGTGTGCGTGTGTGTGTGTGTGTGTGTGTTTTAGTCATACTATAGCCTATTATTCTCTCTTATCAAATCATCAGATGCAGAATCACAAATGTGTCAGTTGTTTCACAAAGGATTTTACAGCACTGAATACATTTCAGTGTTGACAGACAGTGATAACAGAAGCATGTGGAGGTTCTCTCAAAAAAGTAAATCGATGTAGCCGTTTCACTTCATAAAACAGAGCACTCTGTTTTACATTGCAAAGTCAACAGCATGCTGCTGACTACTACAAACAAATGGCTCTGCTGGCAATACTGAAGTGGTACTAAAGCCCTGTTTACTTTTATTATGGTCCCAGTAAAGCACCAACATTTAAACTGTTTTGGTTTTTTTTGCTTTTTTTTTTTTTTTTGCATTCATGCAATGGTTGACACTTGGACGTCTGTTACCATGAGAACAAGCAACAAGTTGTCATTTTGGATCTGACCACTTCTTCTTCAGACAAAAAAGATGGTGTGTGTGTGTATATATATATATATAATAGAGAGAGGAAGACAGAGAGCTACTCTCAGTGATAACGCTTTCTGTCTTGAGTCAGATACAAGCAAGTATTCAGAAAATAAACAATTGGAAAGGTCTTATCCCCTTCCTTTGCACAATGTTGGAAAAGTTCTGAGCCCCCTAGAAGACAAAGAGAGAGAGAGAAAAAAAAAAATTGTGTACGTTTGCGAAATCCCCCAAAAGTTTTTGTTTTGATATACTGAAGCTATGTAGGCCTGAGTGCTTCTAGGTGAATCGTAGGCTACAACCTCCGCCACGTCAGCTGCTTTTCCTTGTAGGCTAGGCTAGGTTAGGTTAGGTGTGTTAAGTCTCTGTTGCGCTGTGGCTGCTGTGTAGAGTACAGAATAAAGATTGCATAAAATAAGGATCATATTTTTCGGAGGTGCAACGTTAATGAGCTGGCAGGAAGCCCATAAGTTGTTATCAAGGAGTGGTCACGTTACTTTGCTTACCCTCGGTTGCATTGACTCCCGAAGACTATCAACTGTTCCAACCGATCTCTTCTGTGATATGGCTATTGCCAACATCATGGTGCGCTTACCCTTAAATAAACCCCTGGAATAAAAATGACTGTAAATATTAATCGATGCACACTGTTTTTAGCATACTGTCGCTAAGAATGTCAGCCATTATTGTGATCTGAGAGAGCTTGTCGGGAATTTTGTAGAAACAAGTAATACATATATGTGTATGTGTGTATACAGAAATAGTATAGAGCATGCAGCAGAGTGTTGTGCTATAAAAAGAGAGTGTAAGCACCAGCAAGAGAGTTATGTGCATGCCAGTAGACTCCTCTCTGAAAACTGTGTTGAAACCATGTTTAGAGCATCACCGTAAAAGGATAGAGACTGAGGTCTCGCGTAGGATTGGCTTTGTGCCAGCTACATCATCTACTAGTAGGAGTATTTAAGATAGGTACATGAGGTTTAAGGTTAGAATGGTTAGAATGGTCAGAGTGGTTAGAATGGTTTGAGGATTACCACTGTTATAACCATTCTCTCGGTGAACACAATAAAGACTTGGTTGAACAAGACAAACTTCTCTGCTTTGGGTTTTTCCAAGAAACTCCAGTATATGACACACGGCAGAATTACGATCCCAGAGACTCTAAGTCCAGCAAGAGAGGCAGTCGTTAGGCTGTAGCACATGGGTGCTAGCAGAGAGAGAAAATGAAATCATAGGAAATTAGATTGTAGATGGACAATCTTCTCTCTGAAAGTGTGAATTTCTTTGGCATTTTTCTGTGCCAGAAACAAACTGATGATACCCAGCAAAAGAGAACAAAATAAACGAATCAAATAATGCCTTGGTCCTGCTTACGGTTCTAGGGGAAGCTTGAATCAACAGTTTAGAAATTAACTTTTGAACTTTTGACCCCTTAGGCCTAGATCAAATGATCTGAGAACAACCCTATTCAATACCATTGATTATTTGATTAGAGACATGCTAATGAGCGCTAGGCAGATAATTAAGTTATTCTGTTGTTTTTGTTTTATCTGTAGTTTTCCTTTTTGACCTTTATGAGCCTACTGCAGTATGGGGAATAAAGGATTGGTAGGGACAACCTCACGTGTACAATTGCTGGTGCGATAAAAAATGATGTTACAATCATGGATCGGGAAAGGATGAGGGGACCCGCAGACACTGCTAGAGTTTGTTGCTTCGCCCCTTGCCATATATGTGACATCCTTAGCAAACCTGCTCCGCTCCTTGCTATATACATATATGTGACATCCTTAATGAACGTGCTCCGCTCCTTGCCATATACATGTATGTGACATCCTTAGTGAATGTGCAGTAAACACGCAGTTAATCATACAAACTGAATTTATACCAAAAGGCACTGCTGAGAAGTCAAAAGAGGAACACTAAAGAAGCACTTGGCCCCTCTGCATCAGTTAAAACCACATGTGGTTAAAAACAGAGTTAAATATACTTGACTAGCTGTACTTGACTTGTGTTGGCAGGTTCCTCATTTCTCATTTTGGTCATCTTTTCTGACACAGGACTCACATTACCGCCTTCATCTAAAATATGACAGTTTTTTTTTTTTTAAATGTACAATGTGAGGATGAAAATGCCTCTGGTTACACAAGATATGTGTTGTGGTAAAGCTCTGAATGTTGTGTGATGTTGTGTAACTTCTCTGGAACTGAATGCTACTTAGTGACACATCTTGAGCCAATGATTGCATGAAACATTGAAAACTGAATTACAGTAAGTTAGGGAAACCACAGCCCAGTGGTAGCACTCTAGTATCCTGGTAGGCCCATTGTCAACAGAGATCCTGGCTGAAGTCTGACCTGAACAAGACCCCTAGCCTCTCTGTCAAAATGATTGCAACACTGGCAGTAGTGTGGGAGTTAATTGAGAGCTATAAATACAATTTAAACAATTTGTTTTTCATAAACCTAAAACACTGCTTTAGGAGGTGCCTCCTCTTCCCTAATCATGAAAGCTTGTTCAAAGAGTGGTGCTGCTGACCTTACTTTTTTTTTTTTTTCTTTTTCTTACTCTCCTTGCAATGTGATGGGGCTCCTCCTCTGGTTGGTCTGGGGAACTGCAGCAAGACGTCATCATATTGAGAAATGAGAACAGCTGAGAGTATATTATGAGAAAGCAGGCTGGATAGACTCACTGTGTAGCTCCAGATGGCATTATATGCAGATGCAGCACTGTAAGCTTAGGGAGCATTAGTCCAGTGCTCGCATTCCAGTACACCATTACCCAGTAATTTACAAACAGGCTTTGAGCTCAGGGACCAAGGTTGGGAGAAACTTGCCAAACTCATTGCTCATCTCTGGCTTCCACTCATCTCTTATCATATCTTGCCCCTTCACTCTCTTGTTGAATGTAGACCAAAAGGCTAACAGAAAACAAAGAGTGATACAGATAATACTCTTCCAACTAGTCAGCTACTTGTGTGTCTGCAACTCTTCTTTCCTGTATTAATGCTGAGAGCTTGGACCACATCATAAGCTCACTTTTCAATATTTTTCCAATTAATGATCCGGAATCAGTTTCACTTGTATTATTTTATTAAGCAATTAAAAGCAAATATAAATTTAGAAATTGAAGCAATAGACAGAATGATACGTGGCTGATATTTAAAATTTACCTGTTTTCATAAGCAATACAACACATTTTTTGTTGTTGTTGTTTGTTTGTTTGTTTGTTTTCTTTTGTTTTTGTTTGTTTGTTTTTTAAACATGCTTAAAATCAGTGGTACTAGCAGTGGTACAAATATATGAAAAAAGACGTAGCATATTGAATATAAACTCTGGGAGCTGTAAACATAACAAATTGAAGTAACTACTGCATAACTTTTCACACCCTTTTACAAGTAACATAGCATAAGCATCCACATAGCATAAGCATCCACATAGCGTAAGCATCCACATCTTTCAGCTTCACGTGTCTTCCACACCTTTCAACATTGACTATGGTTAGATGCACTTCAGTATCCCGAATATCAGGCTCATCCCGGTTTTGATCATATTCGGGATAAAGTGTTTACATGAATGCAGAGAAATCGGGTGATTAATATCCCTGTTTACATGATAAATACTAATATTCTGGTTACTGGAACATGGTGCTCCTACCGAGAATTCTAAAGAGTGCCACTTAATCGTCTTGGTGCTTATCAGCATTCTATCTAATATCTAATATCACACTCTAGAATTTTTCTCCACAACTGTCAGAAATCAGGATAAGGTGTTTACATGCCACTATATTCCGGTTTCTTTTGGAGTACTCCACCTAACATATCCTGATTTCTCAGAAACCAGGAAAAGGGCTTATTCGGGGGACTGAATTCGGGTTTAAGGTGTTTACATACGCAAAGCCGGAATACTTAATATCCCGATCATATTCAGGACACTTAAATGCATGTAAACATAGTCATTAACTAGCACAGTGACACACAGTTGTCAGTCTTCAGGTGTACAGCATCTGTGCTATAACATAGATGGCATGTTGGATGATGCTGGATACTGCTGGATGATGTTGGGGTTCAGGTTTGGCTAAACTGCATCAGGTTGGATGGTGTTGGCGTTCAGGTTCTGGTAAACTCCATCAGGTTGGGTGGTGTTGGGGTTTAGACTCTGGTAAACTGTTTCAGGTTGAATGGTGCTGGGGTTTAGGCTCTGATAAACAGAATCCATATGGATGGCACCACTGTTTCCTCCCCGAGGATCATTCACACAGCCAACATTCTAAAACAGAGTAATGAAAAAGATGGGTCAAAACTTAACCGTGTCTGTTCAGAAGTGCAGCAACCAAACCTGTTCACTGTGCATCATATTAAGCCAAACCTAAGGCTAATATAAGCGCTTTTTAAATTCTGTAAAGACATTATGAGACCTAAAAACACCCAAGTAAGGAGTGATGGCCATAATGACAAAGACTCATCAGATCATGCATTTACATTTTCAGAATTTAGGGGCTGAGATACTTTCACAACTTACTTTGTCATGGTCTTTCTTCACACAGTGCCTGTTGAATTCATATAGAAAGCGTGTTATTACTCAATGTGTAGAGCATAGTGTGAATAAGTCTATTGCTCCAAAGCCTTTACCTGACAAATAGAGCTCCAGTGATAATTAACAGACAAGTGGACACTGCAGCACCAACTATGACACATATGACAATATTGTGTTTTCCTGTAAGAAAGAAAAAAACAGACATCGGAAGAGAGAAAGACGATGATAGGGAATATGAATTAAGTGACATGGACAAAGAAAAAGAGATTTTTATGCATACTTATTACTATGAAGGGCAGTACAGTTGAGTTCTCAGCTCCATATTTATTCCTGGCCTCACAGTAGTACTGTCCTCCATCCTCTGAGCTGAAGTCAGTGATGCTGTACTGCTGTCCTGATCCTACTGGAGTAGATTCATTCACCTTAAACCAGGTGTAGTTCTCCACTGGTGGGTTGGCGTCACTGCTGCATGTCAGAATCACTGAAGTACCTGCCTGTGCTGTAAACACCAGAGTCTTCCTTGGTGAATCTGAAGTGTACAAAAACATTTTTTTTTACCCTATAGAAAGACTGATAGATACAAATGAGTTCCAAGGTTGATCTACAGTAAGGAATCCATAGAAATATAATAAGAGTTGAGTTGATATTTTCAGACATTCCCTACAAAACTTATTCGTGTAGAGTCCAAAAGTTCGAGAGTTGATGAGCAGTGTTTAGATTAGTCAAGTCAGTTATATTTAGGACTTTATTGTTAGAATATCTAAACATTATTGAATGTGTAAATATTATCGAATGAACTCACAGAGAACATTAAATCTCAGTGGTGAAGACAGAAGACCCTCATGTCCTCTAACAGCACAGGTGTAGTTGCCCTCATCCTCCCTCAACACCATATAATTACACACATCTACATTTAAGAATAAAGTTGTGTTTGTTGTTGATGTCAAACATTTTATATTCTTTGGAGACATATTTCACGTGATATTGTTGACACATGTTCAAGGTTTATGACCAATACTGTTTTTTTTTTTTTTTTTTTATCATTAACGGTAAATGGCATCATCAGGTGCTTAGGGTCATGCAATCAAAAGTGTTGAAATAAGGCTGTTGATGAGTCAAGATTCCAAGAGGCTGTTGTTGAGTCAGGTTTTATGGCTCTGATGTAAAACTTTAAAGTAAAAATTTAAACTAATTACAGACACAAACCTATAACTAATTGAAGATTTAAGTGACTGGCACAGGTGCTAGAGGTTGCGGGTTTGAGTTCTGCGCCGCCTTACCCCATCAAAGTATCCTTGAGCAAGATGTTAAACCCCAAATTGCTCCTGTTTAGCACGGTGGCACCTGCTAACGGTGGTGTATGAATGTGTGTGTGAATGGGTGAACGTATACATTGTAAAGCCCTTTATATGCTTGAAGGAGTAGGGAAGCTCTCTATAAATGCAGTCTATTTACCATTTAGCTCATAAGGCATAATCAGCACCCAAGGTGTCTGCAAGGACACAAATCAAGACTGATGGTGTACCACAGAAAGAAAAATAAAATAAAAAAAGAACATAAACTGTACATATAATTTCCTCTCATCATACATCATATCTCTCATCCATACAGTGAGATTTGTGGTGTTAAATGAATACAAATGAATTGTACACTAAGGACGGAATTCTCCTATGTGCTTAAGTCCAAAAAAGCGTTTAGCTGTGCGCTTTCCGGCCTGCATGGCCTTAGAGTTAGCTGGCAGCTTGCAAATTTGATCTGTGTTGAACCAAATTTTCTAGTTCTTATTCCTACCAACGGCACTCGGCAACCTATAGTGCTATTATTTGACTTACTCCAGACAGAATACAAAAATTACATGCATACAATTAGAATCACGGGCTGCGTATTTGAATATGGAAAAATACAATAGGTGCAGTAGGTCTATCTAGTAAGGATTCAAGAATCTAACAGGCACAATATTACATTTCTACTTCATTTACCAAAGGAAATCTATGTGCTTAACTCAATTTATTTTTTTAATATGAATTTACAGTGAAGTAAGGCCTGGATTAAAAAAATCACCTAGTTTTAACAGTCATAAAGGAGCCTGTAACTATGGCGACAACAAAACCTTTTAACCTCTTCTGTTGACATTGTCAAAATTCTAATTCTAAAGTAGAATGTTCATGTTTGGAAAGCTCTGTCTCCATTCACAAGGTAAATCTTTAGTACAGATTTCACCTGCTGAGTGATACACTCCAATTTTAGGCCCAATGTCATAATGAATTTTCAATATAATCGCTCCAACTATACCCAAGATGGTTTCCAAAAAGACCAAGGTATTTTGAAGTGTTAAATGATTTCATTCTTTACCAAATACCATGCGATTCACTCAGTTAATTTCTTATTCTTATTTTAGGTGTACAGCACTTCCTTACCAACCAGGCAGCAGATACCTATTTCCATGGTGTGGGTAAGTGTTGTTTCCAATTTCTCTTTCACAGATAAATAATTAAACATGGTGGATGGTTAACAAAATGTTGAATCCACACATTTACCATTTTCATTTCCTACACAGCCCCCATAACTGGTTCTGGAGTCATCAACCAGCCAGTTTTATGGCCTGAATACCATGCATATCAGCCCCAACAAAACCCTGGGCTGCTTGGCAATGCCATTGCTCCGCCGCAGTTTCTGCCTGTCAACGAGATCCCGGTCTTCCAACCAATGCCTCCCCATGTATTTCCTGGGATGACCCTCCAAGATGGAGCTGTACCCTTCGATACTCAGCTACAAGGCCCTGTGATGTTTGTGGATGCGACAGGCCAACAGCATGGCTCCTCTGTGACCTTCCATCCACAGCTGGAAGCACCCTTTGTAGCAATGGATGGCGTGGGTCTACAATATGACACTCCTGTGCCCTATGTTCAACAGTTGCAAGCCCCCGTCATGTATTTGGATGCCCCCAGGCAGCAGTATATTACTGTTGCACCTTTCAACCCACAGCTGCAGGCACCCTTCATGTTGCTGGAGGGGGAGGGGCTACTTCATGGCACCCCTGTGCCATCTGATCCATATCTACAGGGACCCTTGGTCACAATGGATGTCACAGGTCTACAGCCTGGCACCACTATGCCCTTTAATCCAGTGCCAGAAACAATTCAAGTGCAAGAGCCAGTTCAGCTCCTTGGCACTCCACAGTTGCTGGCTGCTGAACCGAGCAGCACTGGTCTAATGAAACCAGCTGAAGTGGTAAAACTTCCAACCCAGCAGAGGCAACAAGAGAGCAAGGTACTTATGGAAGTGGCTGAGTGTGCCCCAAACTGTGAGACCACATCCACAGTGGTTGCAGAGGCCAAGAAAGTACAGGCTGGCCAGCCAAAGGCCAGCACAGTGCCCAAGGTTCCAGATGGCAGCAGCTCAAAGGACAGCCTGGTTGTTAACGCCAATGGCCAGGATGATAACAAGAAAAAGAAGCTGGATCAAGCCATGAAGGATACTGAGGTGCGGCCGGCAGACAAGAGCGCCTTCACCAAACAGGCACTAAAGACTGCTTCTCTCCAAGCAGGCAAGGCAGATGCCAAGCTGCCCAAGAAAACCAAGGACAGGCTGCCTGAGAGTGACAGTGAGGGCAAAGACAAGAGGAAAAAGCGTAAACATGACAAGGAAGAGAAGGAGAAAAAGGAGAAACGGAGCAAGAAAACATGTTTAACGGAGAAAAAAACCAAGGCCAGTGATGGAGAGAGGGAGGGGCCAGATGCCAGCAAAAAAGCAACGGGCACAAAGGTGACCAAAAAGTCCATGAGCAAGAAGCCCAAAGGTATGGCCACCGCCCTTCAACCAAGAAGCAAACTTGGGGAACGCATGATGCACTCTGTGCAAGTCTTCCATAAGCTTGGAGAGAAGCTTGAGAAAACCAAGCCCCCG
Organism: Tenualosa ilisha; assembly: GCA_015244755.2. Taxonomy (NCBI): domain Eukaryota; kingdom Metazoa; phylum Chordata; class Actinopteri; order Clupeiformes; family Clupeidae; genus Tenualosa; species Tenualosa ilisha. The sequence goes on along the minus strand of PYXC01001720.1, from coordinate 39,395 downwards.
AAACCGAGCCCAGAGGAGTCTGCACAGACATCTCAGTCTGAACGCCCTGGCTCATCTGGTAGGCAAAGGGAGCAGCCAAGGGAAACAGCTTCTTCCTACAAGCCATCAGGCTAATCAACACAATGAAGAAGATTCCATGAACATTCGATGAACATGTTACTGATATCCAAAAACACACACTGTGCACACTGACATCTCACACACACTGATGTCCATGCTGCTTCCACTCTTGCACTTTACTAATTGCATTGCATTATAGCATCTTTTCATGGAGAGAGTATTCCATTTCAGGAATTTTTCCTCACCTAAATCTGAGCATGATACACAGCAGTCCCACAACTGCAAGCAGTGCCACACCAACCAGAACAGCCATCAGTATGATACGGCCATGGTCCATGGCTGTAATGAGAGAGAATGTGCAAACTGTTTCAGTCTTGCAATATCGGTTCTGACGTTTGACTTACAGAAGTGATACTCACATAGAACTTGGATAGACACGGCAGAAGAGGTTTGTTGGCCAATCCCATTGCCTGCTCGACAGAGATACTCTCCACTGTCCTCAGAACGGATCTTGCTGAAGGTGAGTGTCTTCTCCTCTCCTGCCTTCAGTTCTTCAGCTCCACTCTTCTTGATCCAGGTGTATGTGTGTACTGGTGGATCAGCTTCACTCATGCAGGTCAGAGTCACATTACTTCCCTCAATTACATCACCAGATGGCTCAGACTTAATTATCATGTTCTTTGGAGGATCTATAACAAATATACAAAATAATGTAAATTCTTGTTTTGGGTTATCTAGTTTTCATGTTTTATTTGATTATGCGTTGCATTCTGCTATTGATACTTTTGAGTTTATGGCTTACAGTTAAATAAATGATCTATTATTCCACCAGTTCATACATCTCACTTCTCCTATGCCATGCCACCCTTGTGCTTTTAGCTGGTAAACTACTTGGTAATATTTCAGCTCACACTATTAAATTTATGGATTAATTGTAGTTTCTTGCAATGTTTACCATTAATACATGCTTCTGTTCAAAGTTCAAGAACACACTTTAGGAAGCAAGGTCTAGGTCCTTTGTTCTTCTGGTTCATTTCATTTTAACTGCTATTGATACTTTTGAGTTTATGGCTTACTGTTAAATAAATTATCTATTATTCCACTATTCCATTATAGTTCATATATCTCACTTCTCCTATGCCATGCCACCCTTGTGCCTTTAGCTGGTAAACTACTTGGTAATATTTGAGGTCACCCTATTTATCTTATGGAGTCAGATTAATTGTAGTTTCTCGCAATATTTACCATTAATACATGCAGAGTGACATTACTTTCCTCAGTTATTTTGCCAGATGGATCAGACTTAATTGTGTTGTTGTGTAACATCCAACAATAATATGATATGCTGTGCTTCCCTCAATTATTTCATCAACTTGTGTGGATTAAACTGTAAGGGGACCTTCAAATGTGGGCAGAGAACAGCTTTGTACACACATCACATAAATGCACAGCTAGAAGACTGTTAGTGGTGTAGTTTAAGCTACTATACCTCAGAGTTACCTCAGAATCCACAGTTTCACTAGGTGGAGCAATTTGCACTCTAGCTTAGAAATGTGGGCAGAGAATAGCTTAGTATATTTTTTGATTGGTTGTACAGGTAATGAGTCCACAAATTTGGCATTACCTTAATATTTCAGCTAAACAGACTTACAACCTCTTACAGAGGCTAAACAGACTTACAACCTCTTATACTAAAGTTATCATGTTGATGGACTGAAATCACAGATAACTTTTATTTGGCTGTTTGACTGCTGGGAGCGATACACTGAATTTATCTACAGAGTTTCTAAACACAGTCCAAAACTCTATTCTTCTAGTAAGACTATAGCTGTACTTACATACAACTTTAAACATGAATTGTGGAGAAAGCTTCTCATGGCCTGTCATAGCACAAGTGTAGCTGCCCCCATCCTCTCTGGTGACTGGGTGGAGCTGCAGCTGGTTGCTGTTTTTGCTCTCTACAGGACGTCCATCTTTACTCCAGATAAATGAAAGGGTGCTTGTTGAAGGGCAGGTTTGCTTACAGGTGAGAGTGACATGTTCTCCCTCCTTCCCTTCTGCTCCTACAGATGAATCAATCTTCAGATCTAGGGGTAATGATATTTGTTTTTGTAAACTGAAGTCACTTAACAGATAATTCAATAATAGCATTTTGCCTGTGCTCATGTATATTATTGAGAAGACTAAATAGTCATATTTATTTTACCCAATATATTAAGCACAATCCCAGGTTTGCCGATCCATTTGTCTTTATCTTCATTGGTGGTAATCCTACAGTAGTACTGATACCGTGCATCTGCTTTGGTTAGTTTAGTCATGTGAAGGGAACACTGACTGTTTTTATCTCCACAGTCCACTGTGACCCTGTGTGTGTAACTCTCATTAATAGAGAAATCAACAGGTTCAGTAGAGTCTTGGTTTATCCAGAAAGCATTGGTAATACTAAGATTTGTAGGATAGGTGTAAGAGCAGGTCATGTTAACTGATGATCCCTCCAGAGCGCAGATGGTTGTAGGGCTGTAAGTAACATTCCACTTAGAACACAAACATCCTGCAACAAAAAACAGACAAAAAGTACAAAAAGAAAAACAAAATGCTATTGTTGTTAAAATATGCAAGCCAAAATATGCTAAGCTATTATAGATAGTAGTGCAAAGACAGCACATTAATACGCTCATTTAAAATTTGACACTTGCAACATCTGGGGGCCAAAAAGAGGCTGTAATTCTAAGAGCAACACAAGGAACATTTTAAAGTTAATTCGGTAACACTTTCTATGAAACCTGTAAAGAGTTACCATGCAATCATTTACTTTCTATGAAACTAGTAAAGAGTTAAAATGCATTCATAAAGCCGTATAATTAATGCCATTAGTATTCATAACAGCTTATACATTCTTATGACTGTACTCATGAGGCATTATAATGTTTTCATGTAAGCCTTTACAGTTTGAAGTGTCGCAAAGCATTATAAAGCCTCTTAGGCCTTTTGATACTGGGGACACATACCATTGCCTGTAATGGTGCCTTATTGACTTTTATGAGCAACGGCAAGCTTTTTAACGTTATGTGACACTTCAAGTGGTAAAGGCCTAGATAACATTATACTGTGTTATAAGTAAAGTCATGAGATTGTATAACAGTTATGAACACAAATGATGTTTGTTACGAGACTTTAAGAATGCATTATAACCCTTAATGAATGTGTTTACAATGCTTTGTAAATACTGGATTCATAGAAAGTGTTACTGCTAGGAATAGGATGGGAACAAGACCGGTTATGTCAAGGCCAAGTCAAGTATTTGAAGGGTCCAGATGGAGTCAAGACCTCGAGTGTTGCTTTGCCAAGACCAAATCAAGCCCGAGTCATAGACTAAGTCGGGACCAAGTGTTTGAAAAGTGAAGACCAAGTCCATAAAACACCTCTGTTTTCTTAACTATAACTTAGTATCTCCCGAGCTCATATTCAATAGGCGCACAGCTCTATAAGCTAGATTGGGGATTGTTTGTAGGAGCAGTCAGCTTCACTCTTGTCTGCTTAACCCTTTTATAGGAACTTTTTTACTGATACCCTGGAAATCCAAACCCCCACATCTCAAGATCTAGATCTGACCACTGTAGTGGGTTATGGTCCTCTGGGCGTTCCGTACCAGAGGCTGGTAATGAATGTTCCCGGTAAAACTTCAGTTCAGTAAATATGCCTGCCGGCTAAAGACATATTGTTGTCCGAGTTTTCCGCGACTAATGTACAAGTTATTACATGTTGTCAGAAGCGGTGACTTTTCGACGTTACGCTACATCCTCCTTGCACTCGCTACTAAAATCACAAGATAACTCTACAGACAAGATTAATTGATTGTCATTCGCGATGTCCGACGAGGATAGAGTACGCACTCTGCAGCTAGCAATGTTGGAGAGGTGTTTCGCATAAGCCCACCAGAAAGGTTTGACTGCAGAGATGTCCAAAACTGGCACAAATGGATCCGACGATTCGAGAGGTACAGGGCTGCATCGGGGTTGGATAAAAGAGAAGATGCTTTTCAAGTAAACACACTGATATATTCTATGGGAGAGGAATCAGAGGATATCTTGAATGCTTCAGAGCTAACAGTGGAGGAAAAGTTGATATACAAAAAAGTTAAAGAGTGCTTTGACAAACATTTTGTTGGAGAACACAATATTATTTTCGAAAGAGCGAAGTTTAACATGCGGAAACAAGAGCCGGGAGAAACGGCTGAAAGCTTTATCACCGCAGTTCACAAGCAGGCGGATTATTGCAAGTTCGGGGCTCTCAGGGAGGAACTGATCCGCGATCGCATAGTTGTTGGTATTAGGGATGTCAGACTCTCCGAAAAATTGCAGATGGATGCAAAACTGACCCTGACTACAGCTGTAAACCAAATCAGACAGAACGAAACTGTCAAACAGCAGCAGCTGTCGTTGCGCGGGGCGAGTGGCCCAGTACCCAGTAAGGAGACTAGTGAAGAGATGCATGCGCTTTCGCTTGCACGTAAGAAAGACAATGCTAGTGCACAACAGCGATCTAAACAGAACAAGCTTGAAATGGCGCCTCCCTGTTACAAATGTGGGAGGGCGCCGTCGCACAACTGGAAAGACTGTCCTGCCAAAGAGTCTGAATGCAGGAAATGTCACAAACGAGGACACTTTGCAGCTGTCTGCAAGTCTAGGCAGCCTGTACACGAGATGGCGGAGGAAGATGAGCTCTGTCAAGACAGCCTGTTCCTAGGTGAGGTGAAGGCAGACAGCACAGGCTGGTACTCAGAAGTCAAATTGAATGGGGCGGTAGTTTCTTTTAAACTAGATACAGGAGCAGCAGTGACCGCCATTCCTACCAGACTGTATAGCTACAAAAGAGACGGCCCCCTACTGCACACCACCAAGAAACTGTATGGCCCAAATAATACCAGGCTGTCTGTGGTAGGACAGATTCAAGGCAGCCTTGAAAGCAAAGACAAAAACTCCTCTCAGCAAGTGTTTGTCATTGATAATTTGGCCAGACCACTGCTGGGCTTACCAGCACTTACAGCACTACGCCTTGTGGAGCGAATAGAGGAAATTGACACACCAGAGAATGGCGACACAGAAAAGACATTCAAAAAGAAATTTCCAAAGGTGTTTACTGGATTAGGGAGACTGGAAGGGGATTATCACATCCGGCTGGGAAAAGACGCTGTCCCCTATGCCCTTACAACCCCTCGCCGGGTGCCAATACCCCTAACTGAAAAAGTCAAAGAAGAACTGAAAAGAATGGAGGAAATGGGGGTTATCTCCAGGATTGAGAAACCCACTGAGTGGTGTGCAGGGATAGTAGCAGTCCCAAAACCCAATGGCAAAATCAGACTGTGTGTCGACCTTACCAAACTCAATGAAAGTGTCTGCAGAGAAAGGCATATCTTGCCTTCGGTGGACCAGTCATTGGCACAGTTAAATGGGGCACGATTTTTCACAAAATTGGATGCACGTAGTGGTTTTTGGCAGATACCATTAGCAGAAGAAAGTAGGGAACTAACCACCTTTATCACTCCCTTTGGCCGTTTCTGTTTCAATGTGCTCCCCTTTGGGATAAACTCTGGGCCAGAACATTTTCAAAGACGCATGTCCCAGCTCTTGGCAGGCCTTGAAGGTGTTATATGCCATGCAGATGATGTTCTCGTATGTGGGGAGAGTAAAGCAGAGCATGATGAGAGGCTCACAGCTGTTCTAACACGACTTCAAGAGGCAGGACTAACTCTAAATGAGAAATGCACCTTTGCACAGTCGGAAGTTCTGTTTGTGGGGCATAAAGTCAGTGCAGCGGGCATTGAGCCCGACCCAGAGAAAATCAGAGCCATTGCAGACATGCCTGTCCCTCAGAACATAGCAGATATTAGGCGGTTTTTGGGGATGGTGACATATGTTGCAAAATTCATTCCTCAATTTGCAGATTCCACCAAACCGCTCAGAGATCTGCTGGTGAAAGACAATGAGTGGACCTGGAGTCATGCACAGCAGACAGCCTTTGACAAGCTCAAGAAGGATCTGATATCACCAACGGTCTTGGCTCAATACAGACCCCAAGCCAAGACAAAGGTGTCGGCGGATGCATCGTCCTTTGGCCTTGGGGCAGTCTTAATGCAGAGAGAGGAAAACATGCAGTGGCGTCCAGTTGCCTACATTTCCCGAAGCCTTTCTTCAACAGAGCAACGATATGCCCAGGTTGAGAAAGAGGCACTGGCCGTCACCTGGGCCTGTGAGAATACCTCATCGGATTACAGTTTACAATAGAAACCGACCATAAGCCCCTCCTCGCACTGCTAGGGACAAGAGCACTGGATGACTTACCTCCCAGAATTCAGCGATTCCGCCTGCGATTGCTTAGGTTTATATACAACATAGTACATGTTCCTGGAAAGGCCCTTATCACAGCAGACACACTGTCCAGGGCTCCAATAAGGCATCCACTGACAGCAGAAGAAACACAGATGGAGGGAGAAGTACAGATGTTCATTAACACAGTTCGGGATAACTTACCTGCATCTCAGTCCAAACTCCAGCAGATAGTTGAACATCAGCAACAGGATGCCATCTGCAGTCAGCTGATCCTACAGTGCAGAAGAGGGTGGCCGCGACAAGAGGAGCTGTCCCAGCAACTGAAGCCTTATTGGGCTCACCAAGGTGAGTTACACATGAATGGTGATCTTTTGATGAAAGGACATCGTATTGTCATCCCAGAGACATTGCAAAATGAAATGCTAGCCAGACTACACGAGGGACACTTTGGGATATCCAAATGCAAGCTGAGGGCTCAACAGTCTGTGTGGTGGTTAGGCCTGAGTGCTCAAATCACAAAAGTTGTGGCCCAGTGTGAAACATGTGCTAAGCACCAACAGCTACACCCAGAACCGATGATGCCCTCTGAGCTTCCTAAGCGTCCTTGGCAGAAAATTGGGGCAGATATGTTTTATTGGCAAAATGACTCCTATTTACTGGTAGTAGACTACTATTCACGATACATTGAAATAATGAAGACCTCTGTAACTACATCAGCAGGAGTAATTAATAGCCTGAAATCTATTTTTGCTAGACATGGCGTGCCTGAAATGCTGATAACAGATAATGGACCTCCGTTTTCTTCTAGCTCTTTCTCCTCTTTTGCCACAGACTATGACTTCAGACACGTCACCAGCAGCCCATACTTCGCCCAGAGCAACGGGGAGGCGGAGAGGGCTGTCAAAACAGTGAAAAGCCTCTTGAAGAAGAACACCGACCCATACAAAGCCCTGTTGGCATACCGGGTCACACCCCTGCATCAAGGCCCTTCACCTGCGGAACTCCTAATGGGCCGAAGGCTGCGCTCACCCTTGCCAGTCTCACCTGGTCAACTGAAACCACAATGGCCAGGCCAAAAGAAATTTGTAGACAAGGACAAAGAACTAAAACAAGCACAGACGCTGGCCTATAACAAAAGACACCGAGCAGGGGTCAGACCAGAGCTAAAAGCTGGTCAGCGGGTCTGGATTACAAACACGCAGGAGCCTGCTACAGTACTGAGAGAAGCAGACACTCCTCGTTCCTATGTGGTGGAGACCGATTCAGAGGAGGTGAGGAGAAACAAGGCACACCTCAGACCCTTACCAGACATACAAACCCCGACACGGACTGTGGGCGTCACAGAACAGGCAGCAGGATCGGAAGAAAGGGAGGGGGAGAAGGTGGAAAGGGTTCATCCAAGGAGGGAGGTGAGGGCACCAGCATGGCTTAAAGACTATGTACAGTAAGATGGGAGGAAGACAAAAAAAAAAGAGTTGAAATGTTATTTTGTTTATGATTGTATCACTACTTCGGGGAAGGGGAGATGTAGTGGGTTATGGTCCACTGGGCGTTCCGTACCAGAGGCTGGTAATGAATGTTCCCGGTAAAACTTCAGTTCAGTAAATATGCCTGCCGGCTAAAGACATATTGTTGTCCGAGTTTTCCGTGACTAATGTACAAGTTATTACAACCACAACCGATAGACCTTCCCAAATTATGGGGCAGGACAAATGAATGCCTATGAAAATGCGCCTGCGCTCAGTTGAATGTGATTATGATCGCAGGCTGCTTGTACATGTCTTTGCTCTGTGTAAATTGATTTGAATAATGGTTATTTTGTGAATGTTAACATTAGTGTTGTCAATGTTAAATTTTTTTACGCAAATTAATTATGAATTATACGTCACAGTTTGCTTGTTAACAGAACATAAACTGACTGCCCAGACACTATAAATGTAAATATTTCTGACACCTATATGTAAATATTTCTGACATATTTTTTGCAACATCAATGAAGTTGTTGAACTATGCAGTGTCTCTTTTAACGATAATGTTAAGAAACTGAAAACATGACAAAGGAATTTGAAAGACTGGACTGCGTGGTCAAAGAGTAGATAGTTCCACTCAAAGAAATTTGGTGAAGTCTGCTATACAAATGCTGACACACTCAACGCAGAACCATAAAAGGAAAACAATGGCGACAAGGCAACGGCAAAGATCAGCACTAATTAACATATAAAAAATCAGTTGAAAGAAAACAGTTTTCGAGTACTTCTCCTTCCACTATAGGCCAAGACTGAGTCAAGATAGATTAGACAGAGACAAGACAGAGAAATCAGAAAATGGTTTTTAGACACTAGTTACCGCCAATTATTGTCAGCAACAAGTTTGTATAATGTATTATGTACCGAAGCTGTACGGTGAGCTCTATAGAGAAAGAATGTGGTAAGATCTCAATACCGTTGTAAAACTCCTTTCCATCACTATACCAACACATGCATACACAAGTGTTTTCGAAGTAGCCAGCAGCCATGATACCATGAACATACCCCAATGTCATTCAGTTGACACAATGTTTCATGGCTAGCAGCTGTTCTTGCACCAGTTACCAGACAGTTACTAAACTAAGCTAGCTCAAGTAGCAGGCACTTCAGGCATAAAATGTACAGCCAAGCGAGTTAAAAAAAGAGCACTCAAATACGTTCAACTTTAGCAAGCAGCATCCAAACGTTTCAGTACCTATACAGCTCCTGATAGCAACCTCTACTGAAAAAAAAAACAAAAAAACAAAACACAAAAAAATCACTGTAACTAGCTAGCATGCGAGCCAGCCACTAGCAATAGCTTCAGTAAGCAACATCCAAACATTTCTGTGGTGATATTACTGTATCCTATTAAAAACTCTCTGGAGTGTCTATCGAAATGCAGTAAAACAGGTCATTCTCCTCGCTTCTCACGTATCTCACAAGACTTCCAGACCCAAACAAAAGTCACCTCATTAGGGCAAATCAGGATGGTTTTCAATGGTGTGTGTGTCTGTGAGTGTGTGTGTGTGGGGGGGGGGGGGGTGGTCACAGTTTTTACCAGCTGCTGCTGCTGCATGTCTATAAGCTCTAATCCTGTAATGAAAATCATGGGTATGGGGTTCATAATAAAATGCTCATTGTCACTTTGACACTCTAGCCATGAATACTGGTAAAAATTTGACCATGCAAAGAGTACAACAGTCTTATTTAGGACTGAGCTCAGTTGAGATAGCCTGGCAATAAAACCAGCCACTCATACTTACACTTTGTTTCGTACAGGGAGTCAGGACATTCAGTGATGAGAATCAATTGCTTGCTGGATGTGTTGAAGTAAAGATTGGATCAGCCCTTGACTGGTGGCCTGCCTTGACTGATAGCATTCTAGCTCAGCATTCACAGCACATCCCTCTGTTTGCTGATTGGATGTGGTAAAAATGCTACCAGAAATTAAAGCTGCAAGCCGCCACACAACAATACTCTCACAAGTCATGGATCCATCATATGTACAAACAGGGTCCTGAGTCCACGTACCAAGTTTGTTGCAAAACATCAAACCATTGGTGAGATATGACTTGACCATTAGGGGTGCTAGAGCATTGAAATCTATCATTCAGAGTGTTCAGGACAGGGTCCTGAGTCCATATACCAGTTTGGTTGTGTTATGTCAAACCGTTGCTGAGATATGACTTTTGACCAGAGGGTGCACTAGCGCATTGAAATAGGTCATTCAGAGAGGTCAGAACAGGGTCTAGAGTCCATGTACCAAGTTGGGTTGCGATACATCACACCATTGGTAAGATATGACTTTTCACCAGAGGAGGCGCTAAAGTGTTGAAACAGATTATTGAGAGCAGTCAGAACAAGGTCCTGAGTCCACTTCTTACAAGGTTTGGTTGCGATACGTCAAACCGTTGCTGAGATATGACTTTTGACCAGAGGGGGTGCTAGAGCATTGATGTCGATCGTTCAGAGTTGTCAGAACAGGGTCCTGAGTCTGTATACCAAGTCTGATTACAATACGTCAAAGCTTTACTGAGATATGGTTCACTTCCTGTTTGGTGCCTTCGCTGTCAAATTTGATTGGATATAGTGGGCGAAGGCTTCAGAGTCCAAACTTCTGTTCTACACTCTGTTCTAAATGGTTAGAACAGGGTCCTGAGTCCATCTACCAAGTTAGGTTATGATACGTCAAAGCGTCGCCAAGATATGACGTTTGACCAGTGGGGGAGTTTGAGTTAATTGGTTCTTAGAGGTCAGGGCAGGGTCCCGAGTCTGTATACCAAGTTTGGTTACAATAGGTCAAAGCGTTGCTGAGATATGGTCCACTTCCTGTTTTGCGGCTTCGTCGTCAAATTTCGACTACCTGACTACCATGTAATGTAAAGTGGGACAATACTCTGGAACTAATATGAACCTTAGCTAAAACCACAGACAACTTGTAGTCTATCATGGTTACTACTGATTGTAATTTTTCTGCATGACCCCAGGCAGTTGGGTGAGCCCTTTGAGTCGTGGATCTGCTCAAGGTTTATTCCTAGACTAATTAAACATAAGGGAGTTTTTCCTTGCCCCTCTTGCTCTTGGGTGCTCCTTCTGTAAAGTGCCATGACACAATACTATTGTAAAAGGCGCTGTATAAATAAAACTGAATTGAAAACTGAAATTTCATTGGCTGTAGTGGGCGAAGGCTTCAGAGTCCAAAAGGGTATGGGCATGTTTATGATTTTAAGATCTATAAACCTGAGAAAATTCAGATGTTTGACCATTGAGGGCGCTAGACAGTTTGAGGTAATTGGTTCTGAGTGGTCAGGACAGGGTCCCGACTCTGTATATGAAGTTTGGTTACGATATGTCAAAGCTTTGCCGAGACATGGTTCACTTCCTGTTAGGCGGCTTCACCGTCGAATTTGATTGGCTGTAACGGGTGCAGTTTAACATCAGCAACATCTTGGCATCATGTATGCCAAATTTCACATTAATATGACAAACCATCTCCGAGGAGTACATTAAAGTTGACCATGTGTCCAAACGCACAAAATCTCAAATCTCAAAATCTTACCTCACTTCCTGTTGTGTGTGGCTACAACATATGAAAAATCTCTTCATAATTTAACACCAGCAACATCTTGGTATCATGTACACCAAATTTCACATCAATCTGACAAACCGTCTCCGATGAGTACATTAAAATTCACCACGTGTCCAATTACCTCACTTCCTGTTGGGTGTGGCTAATGCAATGTACAAACAAAAGTTGTTTGTCTTGGGAAGCCCCACACCTACCGAATTTGGTGCGTGTAGCTGAAACTATATGCTGACCATGAAAACGTCAACGTCATTAGGGGGCGCTATGGAGTCCGTGGGCCTCGCCCGGTTCCAAAGCCTATATGGCTGAGTAGCGGATGCAACGACTGATATGTGTGGCAAATTTCATGCGTTTTCGCCCATGTGAACCACCCGCAATAAGTCCAAACAACGCCTTATAAAAAGGTGAATAATAATAATAATAATAATAATAATAATAATAAAAAGCACCGCGTACCTCTGTGCTCAGGCCCTAATAACAAGCTCAGTGGGATCAAATCCAGACTAACACTGTTGGGAGAAAGCAAACGAGCGGAAGTGTGTAGGAAGGCGTGGCCAGGCCACATCTGAGATGGACCTAGAAGTTGTGGAAAACTTTCCTTTGGTTACACAGATAAAATAAAAATGGACTCTTGCATGCTCAGGGCTACAGAGCAGACAAATCATCCTGGGAGCAGCTATCTGAGGTTGGTATCAAATCTGAACCTACGCCCTTAAAGAAATGTGGTGGAAATATGTAGGTTACAACACCCTATTTCAAGCTTCCACTCTCAGCTGATGAGAGTTTAACAGTTCAGCCCACTTTTATGTATAGGCTATTTGAAAATAGTGTAATTGCATCTGCATTGTAATGCTTTGTGCATCTGGGCCATTTAGCCTAATGATGAGGCCAGTAGAAGCCCAAGTGGGCAACCCTAGTCTCAATGGAGCTTCAGTTTTTCACAAAATAGAATAGAGGACGTCTTGACTCACTCAATAAGCATTTGCATTTGCATTCAAAACCCAAAGCTAAAATATTAACATTGCAGCGATGTTTTGAGACAAATATCTGTGTCTGCTGCCAGACGTTCAGTTGCTACCTACCATGAATCTTGATTAGCTGGAGCCAGGCAAGAAAAGGTAACCATTGTATCATCTTTGAGCCAGTTATCTGAGAAACAATGTATAATACAATCAATCAGTAAAAAGAAACAAAACAAAACAAAAAAAACCAACTTACATTTAAAAAGCATTCTGCCTAAAAGCACACTGTACCGATCTCTGTTTCAGTCCTCTTGACTGGTTTCCTGTCAAAAGTAAAGCAGCACTGAGCACACTAAAGCAGCACTGAGCTCATATCCTCTAGCCATTGTGTGGTTTTCACACATTTAAATGTGCTGCACTAAAACTGTCAAATTGACTGTCATGTTAGCAGTGTCTGAGTTTGTCATTTAGGACCATCTTTTAATGCACATTGTCATACTGTGCTTTGTGGTTGTCAGGCCTGCATCTGATCTGGCCACAGCCATGCCCCCTCACTCTGCTTCACGGACTCACAGCTCGTCTCCCTGTTCACTGCCACTTCCTGGTTCGCGTGCACCTTCCCCTGTGTATTAATTGGTTTCACCTGGGCTCCAAGTCCTTCTCCCTGATTCCCCGGTGTCTGGCCTCGTCAAACAACCCTAGGTTACGTTCCGAGTCAGCCGCGCTTTTCCTTCGTCTCCTGAGACCCACCTGTGTATCCAGCTCCCCGTGTTCTAGGTTCCTGCATGTTCGGTATTGTTTAAACCCCTGTTCAGTTCTTGTGCTTTGTTTAGACTTCAAATATCTCTGTTACCTGTTCTAGTTTTTGTTCTACAGTAAACTTCTGAGCGTTAGTTTTTTTTCCTTACCCTCCACTATTTGTAGTGGACGTGACTTTCGTTGGTTTTGTTTGAAAATAAATCTCCTTTGTTCAGAACTTTAAGTTGTGTCTAGTCTGTGCCTGACAGTGGTATAGCAATAACATTTAGCAAGAACAGCAAGAATAAAATAAACAAAATATAGTCTACTGTGGACATATGTCAACCTCAAACAGAGTGAGAAAAAAAGAAAGAGACAGAAGAGGAAGTCTGAGTCTCTACATTATGTGAAACACATTTTATTTTTATCATGCAAATAAATATGAAATTAATGCATAATGTGCTGACCTGCATTTATCTCCCCTTGACTGGTCTCTTGTCAGAAGAGGAGAACTAAAACAGCACAGAGGTCATATCCATCTGTGGTTTTACATGTACTGGACTAGCTGTAGCTTACAGACTGTCTGCGTCACGTTAGCAGTTTCCTCATTTCACACATTTCTCACTCTTCACTGACTCCAATGCGTGTGCGTGTGTGTGTGTGTGTGTGTGTGTGTGTGTGTGTGTGTGTGTGTGTGCGTGTGTGTGTGTGTGTGTGTGTTTTAGTCATACTATAGCCTATTATTCTCTCATATCAAATCATCAGATGCAGAATCACAAATGTGTCAGTTGTTTCACAAAGGATTTTACAGCACTGAATACATTTCAGTGTTGACAGACAGTGATAACAGAAGCATGTGGAGGTTCTCTCAAAAAAGTAAATCGATGTAGCCGTTTCACTTCATAAAACAGAGCACCCTGTTTTACATTGCAAAGTCAACAGCATGCTGCTGACTACTACAAACAAATTGCTCTGCTGGCAATACTGAAGTGGTACTAAAGCCCTGTTTACTTTTATTATGGTCCCAGTAAAGCACCAACATTTAAACTGTTTTGTTTTTTTTTGCTTTTTTTTTTTTTTTGCATTCATGCAATGGTTGACACTTGGACGTCTGTTACCATGAGAACAAGCAACAAGTTGTCATTTTGGATCTGACCACTTCTTCTTCAGACAAAAAAGATGGTGTGTGTGTGTATAAATATATATATATATATATAATAGAGAGAGGAAGACAGAGAGCTACTCTTAGTGATAACGCTTTCTGTCTTGAGTCAGATACAAGCAAGTATTCAGAAAATAAACAATTGGAAAGGTCTTATCCCCTTCCTTTGCACAATGTTGGAAAAGTTCTGAGCCCCCTAGAAGACAAAGAGAGAGAGAGAAAAAAAAAAAATGTGTACGTTTGCGAAATCCCCCAAAAGTTTTTGTTTTGATATACTGAAGCTATGTAGGCCTGAGTGCTTCTAGGTGAATCGTAGGCTACAACCTCCGCCACGTCAGCTGCTTTTCCTTGTAGGCTAGGCTAGGTTAGGTTAGGTGTGTAGGCTAGGCTAGGTTAGGTTAGGTGTGTTAAGTCTCTGTTGCGCTGTGGCTACTGTGTAGAGTACAGAATAAAGATTGCATAAAATAAGGGTCATATTTTTCGGAGGTGCAACGTTAATGAGCTGGCAGGAAGCCCATAAGTTGTTATCAAGGAGTGGTCACGTTACTTTGCTTACCCTCGGTTGCATTGACTCCCGAAGACTATCAACTGTTCCAACCGATCTCTTCTGTGATATGGCTATTGCCAACATCATGGTGCGCTTACCCTTAAATAAACCCCTGGAATAAAAATGACTGTAAATATTAATCGATGCACACTGTTTTTAGCATACTGTCGCTAAGAATGTCAGCCATTATTGTGATCTGAGAGAGCTTGTCGGGAATTTTGTAGAAACAAGTAATACATATATGTGTATGTGTGTATACAGAAATAGTATAGAGCATGCAGCAGAGTGTTGTGCTATAAAAAGAGAGTGTAAGCACCAGCAAGAGAGTTATGTGCATGCCAGTAGACTCCTCTCTGAAAACTGTGTTGAAACCATGTTTAGAGCATCACCGTAAAAGGATAGAGACTGAGGTCTCGCGTAGGATTGGCTTTGTGCCAGCTACATCATCTACTAGTAGGAGTATTTAAGATAGGTACATGAGGTTTAAGGTTAGAATGGTTAGAATGGTCAGAGTGGTTAGAATGGTTTGAGGATTACCACTGTTATAACCATTCTCTCGGTGAACACAATAAAGACTTGGTTGAACAAGACAAACTTCTCTGCTTTGGGTTTTTCCAAGAAACTCCAGTATATGACACACGGCAGAATTACGATCCCAGAGACTCTAAGTCCAGCAAGAGAGGCAGTCGTTAGGCTGTAGCACATGGGTGCTAGCAGAGAGAGAAAATGAAATCATAGGAAATTAGATTGTAGATGGACAATCTTCTCTCTGAAAGTGTGAATTTCTTTGGCATTTTTCTGTGCCAGAAACAAACTGATGATACCCAGCAAAAGAGAACAAAATAAACGAATCAAATAATGCCTTGGTCCTGCTTACGGTTCTAGGGGAAGCTTGAATCAACAGTTTAGAAATTAACTTTTGAACTTTTGACCCCTTAGGCCTAGATCAAATGATCTGAGAACAACCCTATTCAATACCATTGATTATTTGATTAGAGACATGCTAATGAGCGCTAGGCAGATAATTAAGTTATTCTGTTGTTTTTGTTTTATCTGTAGTTTTCCTTTTTGACCTTTATGAGCCTACTGCAGTATGGGGAATAAAGGATTGGTAGGGACAACCTCACGTGTACAATTGCTGGTGCGATAAAAAATGATGTTACAATCATGGATCGGGAAAGGATGAGGGGACCCGCAGACACTGCTAGAGTTTGTTGCTTCGCCCCTTGCCATATATGTGACATCCTTAGCAAACCTGCTCCGCTCCTTGCTATATACATATATGTGACATCCTTAATGAACGTGCTCCGCTCCTTGCCATATACATGTATGTGACATCCTTAGTGAATGTGCAGTAAACACGCAGTTAATCATACAAACTGAATTTATACCAAAAGGCACTGCTGAGAAGTCAAAAGAGGAACACTAAAGAAGCACTTGGCCCCTCTGCATCAGTTAAAACCACATGTGGTTAAAAACAGAGTTAAATATACTTGACTAGCTATACTTGACTTGTGTTGGCAGGTTCCTCATTTCTCATTTTGGTCATCTTTTCTGACACAGGACTCACATTACCGTCTTCATCTAAAATATGACAGTTTTTTTTTTTTTAAATGTACAATGTGAGGATGAAAATGCCTCTGGTTACACAAGATATGTGTTGTGGTAAAGCTCTGAATGTTGTGTGATGTTGTGTAACTTCTCTGGAACTGAATGCTACTTAGTGACACATCTTGAGCCAATGATTGCATGAAACATTGAAAACTGAATTACAGTAAGTTAGGGAAACCACAGCCCAGTGGTAGCACTCTAGTATCCTGGTAGGCCCATTGTCAACAGAGATCCTGGCTGAAGTCTGACCTGAACAAGACCCCTAGCCTCTCTGTCAAAATGATTGCAACACTGGCAGTAGTGTGGGAGTTAATTGAGAGCTATAAATACAATTTAAACAATTTGTTTTTCATAAACCTAAAACACTGCTTTAGGAGGTGCCTCCTCTTCCCTAATCATGAAAGCTTGTTCAAAGAGTGGTGCTGCTGACCTTACTTTTTTTTTTTTTTCTTTTTCTTACTCTCCTTGCAATGTGATGGGGCTCCTCCTCTGGTTGGTCTGGGGAACTGCAGCAAGACGTCATCATAATGAGAAATGAGAACAGCTGAGAGTATATTATGAGAAAGCAGGCTGGATAGACTCACTGTGTAGCTCCAGATGGCATTATATGCAGATGCAGCACTGTATAGCTTATATTTAGCTTATATTTAAAATTTACCTGTTTTCATAAGCAATACAACACATTTTTTGTTGTTGTTGTTTGTTTGTTTGTTTGTTTTCTTTTGTTTTTGTTTGTTTGTTTTTTAAACATGGGACGAGCAATGCTTAAAATCAGTGGTACTAGCAGTGGTACAAATATATGAAAAAAGACGTAGCATATTGAATATAAACTCTGGGAGCTGTAAACATAACAAATTGAAGTAACTACTGCATAACTTTTCACACCCTTTTACAAGTAACATAGCATAAGCATCCACATAGCATAAGCATCCACATAGCGTAAGCATCCACATCTTTCAGCTTCACGTGTCTTCCACACCTTTCAACATTGACTATGGTTAGATGCACTTCAGTATCCTGAATATCAGGCTCATCCCGGTTTTGATCATATTCGGGATAAAGTGTTTACATGAATGCAGAGAAATCGGGTGATTAATATCCCTGTTTACATGATAAATACTAATATTCTGGTTACTGGAACATGGTGCTCCTACCGAGAATTCTAAAGAGTGCCACTTAATCGTCTTGGTGCTTATCAGCATTCTATCTAATATCTAATATCACACTCTAGAATTTTTCTCCACAACTGTCAGAAATCAGGATAAGGTGTTTACATGCCACTATATTCCGGTTTCTTTTGGAGTACTCCACCTAACATATCCTGATTTCTCAGAAACCAGGAAAAGGGCTTATTCGGGGGACTGAATTCGGGTTTAAGGTGTTTACATACGCAAAGCCGGAATACTTAATATCCCGATCATATTCAGGACACTTAAATGCATGTAAACATAGTCATTAACTAGCACAGTGACACACAGTTGTCAGTCTTCAGGTGTACAGCATCTGTGCTATACCATAGATGGCATGTTGGATGATGCTGGATACTGCTGGATGATGTTGGGGTTCAGGTTTGGCTAAACTGCATCAGGTTGGATGGTGTTGGCGTTCAGGTTCTGGTAAACTCCATCAGGTTGGGTGGTGTTGGGGTTTAGACTCTGGTAAACTGTTTCAGGTTGAATGGTGCTGGGGTTTAGGCTCTGATAAACAGAATCCATATGGATGGCACCACTGTTTCCTCCCCGAGGATCATTCACACAGCCAACATTCTAAAACAGAGTAATGAAAAAGATGGGTCAAAACTTAACCGTGTCTGTTCAGAAGTGCAGCAACCAAACCTGTTCACTGTGCATCATATTAAGCCAAACCTAAGGCTAATATAAGCGCTTTTTAAATTCTGTAAAGACATTATGAGACCTAAAAACACCCAAGTAAGGAGTGATGGCCATAATGACAAAGACTCATCAGATCATGCATTTACATTTTCAGAATTTAGGGGCTGAGATACTTTCACAACTTACTTTGTCATGGTCTTTCTTCACACAGTGCCTGTTGAATTCATATAGAAAGCGTGTTATTACTCAATGTGTAGAGCATAGTGTGAATAAGTCTATTGCTCCAAAGCCTTTACCTGACAAATAGAGCTCCAGTGATAATTAACAGACAAGTGGACACTGCAGCACCAACTATGACACATATGACAATATTGTGTTTTCCTGTAAGAAAGAAAAAAACAGACATCGGAAGAGAGAAAGACGATGATAGGGAATATGAATTAAGTGACATGGACAAAGAAAAAGAGATTTTTATGCATACTTATTACTATGAAGGGCAGTACAGTTGAGTTCTCAGCTCCATATTTATTCCTGGCCTCACAGTAGTACTATCCTCCATCCTCTGAGCTGAAGTCAGTGATGCTGTACTGCTGTCCTGATCCTACTGGAGTAGATTCATTCACCTTAAACCATGTGTAGTTCTCCACTGGTGGGTTGGCGTCACTGCTGCATGTCAGAATCACTGAAGTACCTCCCTGTGCTGTAAACACCAGAGTCTTCCTTGGTGAATCTGAAGTGTACAAAAACATTTTTTTTTTACCCTATAGAAAGACTGATAGATACAAATGAGTTCCAAGGTTGATCTACAGTAAGGAATCCATAGAAATATAATAAGAGTTGAGTTGATATTTTCAGACATTCCCTACAAAACTTCCAGTCCAAAACTTCGAGAGTTGATGAGCAGTGTTTAGATTAGTCAAGTCAGTTATATTTAGGACTTTATTGTTAGAATATCTAAACATTATTGAATGTGTAAATATTATCGAATGAACTCACAGAGAACATTAAATCTCAGTGGTGAAGACAGAAGACCCTCATGTCCTCTAACAGCACAGGTGTAGTTGCCCTCATCCTCCCTCAACACCATATAATTACACACATCTACATTTAAGAATAAAGTTGTGTTTGTTGTTGATGTCAAACATTTTATATTCTTTGGAGACATATTTCGCGCGATATTGTTGACACATGTTCAAGGTTTATGACCAATACTGATTTTTTTTTTTTTTTTTATCATTAACGGTAAATGGCATCATCAGGTGCTTAGGGTCATGCAATCAAATGTGTTGAAATAAGGCTGTTGATGAGTCAAGATTCCAAGAGGCTGTTGTTGAGTCAGGTTTTATGGCTCTGATGTAAAACTTTAAAGTAAAAATTTAAACTAATTACAGACACAAACCTATAACTAATTGAAGATTTAAGTGACTGGCACAGGTGCTAGAGGTTGCGGGTTTGAGTTCTGCGCCGCCTTACCCCATCAAAGTATCCTTGAGCAAGATGTTAAACCCCAAATTGCTCCTGTTTAGCACGGTGGCACCTGCTAACGGTGGTGTATGAATGTGTGTGTGAATGGGTGAACGTATACATTGTAAAGCCCTTTATATGCTTGAAGGAGTAGGGAAGCTCTCTATAAATGCAGTCTATTTACCATTTAGCTCATAAGGCATAATCAGCACCCAAGGTGTCTGCAAGGACACAAATCAAGACTGATGGTGTACCACAGAAAGAAAAATAAAATAAAAAAAAGAACATAAACTGTACATATAATTTCCTCTCATCATACATCATATCTCTCATCCATACAGTGAGATTTGTGGTGTTAAATGAATACAAATGAATTGTACACTAAGGACGGAATTCTCCTATGTGCTTAAGTCCAAAAAAGCGTTTAGCTGTGCGCTTTCCGGCCTGCATGGCCTTAGAGTTAGCTGGCAGCTTGCAAATTTGATCTGTGTTGAACCAAATTTTCTAGTTCTTATTCCTACCAACGGCACTCGGCAACCTATAGTGCTATTATTTGACTTACTCCAGACAGAATACAAAAATTACATGCATACAATTAGAATCACGGGCTGCGTATTTGAATATGGAAAAATACAATAGGTGCAGTAGGCCTATCTAGTAAGGATTCAAGAATCTAACAGGCACAATATTACATTTCTACTTCATTTACCAAAGGAAATCTATGTGCTTAACTCAATTTATTTTTTTTTTTATGAATTTACAGTGAAGTAAGGCCTGAATTTAAAAAATCTGTTAGTTTTAATAGTCATAAAGGAGCCTGTAACTATGGCGACAACAAAGCCTTTTAACCTCTTCTGTTGACATTGTCAAAATTCTAATTCTAAAGTAGAATGTTCATGTTTGGAAAGCTCTGTCTCCATTCACAAGGTAAATCTTTAGTACAGATTTCACCTGCTGAGTGATACACTCCAATTTTAGGCCCAATGTCATAATGAATTTTCAATATAATTGCTCCAACTATACCCAAGATGGTTTCCAACAAGACCAAGGTATTTTTAAGTGTTAAATGATTTCATTCTTTACCAAATACCATGCGATTCAGTCATTTAATTTCTTATTCTTATTTTAGGTGTACAGCACTTCCTTACCAACCAGGCAGCAGGTACCTATTTCCATGGTGTGGGTAAGTGTTGTTTCCAAATGGTCTTTCACAGATAAATAATTAAACATGGTGGATGGTTAACAAAATGTTGAATCCACACATTTACCATTTTCATTTCCTATACAGCCCCCATAACTGGTTCTAGAGTCATCAACCAGCCAGTTTTATGGCCTGAATACCATGCATATCAGCCCCAACAAAACCCTGGGCTGCTTGGCAATCCCATTGCTCTGCCGCCGTTTCTGCCTGTCAACGAGATCCCGGTCTTCCAATCAATGCCTCCCCAGGTATTTCCTGGGATGGCCCTCCAAGATGGAGCTGTACCCTTCGATACTCAGCTACAAGGCCCTGTGATGTTTGTGGATGCGACAGGCCAACAGCATGGCTCCTCTGTGACCTTCCATCCACAGCTGGAAGCACCCCTTGTAGCAATGGATGGCGTGGGTCTACAATATGACACTGCTGTGCCCTATGTTCAACAGTTGCAAGCCCCCGTCATGTATTTGGATGCCCCCAGGCAGCAGTATATTACTGTTGCACCTTTCAACCCACAGCTGCAGGCACCCTTCATGTTGCTGGAGGGGGAAGGCCTACTTCATGGCACCCCTGTGCCATCTGATCTCTATCTACCGGGACCCTTGGTCACAATGGATGTCACAGGTCTACAGCCTGGCACCACTATGCCCTTTAATCCAGTGCCAGAAACAATTCAAGTGCAAGAGCCAGTTCAGCTCCTTGGCACTCCGCAGTTGCTGGCTGCTGAACCGAGCCGCACTGGTCTGATGAAACCAGCTGAAGTGGTAAAACTTCCAACCCAGCAGAGGCAACAAGAGAGCAAGGTACTTATGGAAGTGGCTGAGTGTGCCCCAAACTGTGAGACCACATCCACAGTGGTTGCAGAGGCCAAGAAAGTACAGGCTGGCCAGCCAAAGGCCGGCACAGTGCCCCAGGTTCCAGATGGCAGCAGCTCAAAGGACAGCCTGGTTGTTAACCCCAACGGCCAGGATGATAACAAGAAAAAGAAGCTTGGTCAAGCCATGAAGGATACTGAGGTGCGGCCGGCAGACAAGAGCGCCTTCACCAAACAGGCACTAAAGACTGCTTCTCTCCAAGCAGGCAAGGCAGATGCCGAGCTGCCCAAGAAAACCAAGGACAGGCTGCCTGAGAGTGACAGTGAGGGCAAAGACAAGAGGAAAAAGCATAAACATGACAAGGAAGAGAAGGAGAAAAAGGAGAAATGGAGCAAGAAAGCAAGTTTAACTGAGAAAAAAACCAAGGCCAGTGATGGAGAGAAGGAGGGGCCAGATGTCAGCAAAAAAGCAACGGGCACAAAGGTGACTGGAGATCAGCCAAAGGCTAAGCACAAGGACTCCAAAAAGTCCATGAGCAAGAAGCCCAAAGGTATGGCCACCGCCCTTCAACCAAGAAGCAAACTTGGGGAACGCATGATGCAATCTGTGCAAGAGTTCCATAAGCTTGGAGAGAAGCTTGAGAAAGCCAAGCCCCCGAAACCAAGCCCAGAGGAGTCTGCACAGACATCTCAGTCTGAACGCCCTGGTTCATCTGGTAGGCAAAGGGAGCAGCCAAGGATCCCCTTCCCCCTTCAGCCTTACAGGATCCCTAAGGTGAAGGGACCGAGCAGTGTGTCAGACCAACTAAGATCAAGCAATGCACAATATCGTGCACCTGTGCTGACTGACGCACAACAACCACGCCGCCCAGCACCTAGCCAAAGCAGGGCCCCTGCACCCGCACCTGAGAGGAAGGTCTGGAGGGTGCCAACTCGCGCCCACCAAAGACATGCACCCTATGAGGTGCCCCACTATTACAAGAACCACGCCAATGGCAGCGTTGGCAATTACGGCGATGGGGAGAGGATTGTATACATGAAGCCTGAATACCCTGGCATGTTCCCCCTCCCCCTAATCTACCTTTCACCACTGCCCCCTGGTGCGCCCCGGCGCTTCCACTGTCGAGAGTATTCCATCACCATTACTGCCGAGCGCCGTGCTGAGAGAGAGGCCATGAAGCTCACGGCCCAGCAGAACAGGGAGGAGGCCGCCAAGATCACACGCAGCGGCATGAACTGTACTGTGCTGGCTGACCGCAGACACCTACCACACGAGCCATGGCCGAGGGAAGACAACTGGTGGGAGACTGGTCTGGACGAAGTGTGGAAGTATGATGAGTGTATGGAGGGTCCGAGGGATGACCTGGACATTGACTGAAACAAAGAACTACATTTTCTTTGGATTTCTACACTTTCTTTTTCATTGTCTTTAGATTCATTTTTCAAATGAATAAAATCAATAATCTTATTATCTCTGGCTTGAGTTCATTGTTTGTAAAAAAAAAAAAAAATGAACGAAAGCATACTCACAAGGTGCTAGCGAGGAAAATAACAACTGTAATATTAATTTCTAGTAGCAGACTCTGTATGGTTACTGTTCAGTATTAGATTCAGTATTCAATTCAGAATAAATTCAGTCCCCCTAAAATGTATTTAACAATGTCCATGCTGTTGTCTTTTATAGAGTAATACTCTCTACATTTCCTAATTTCCTTCTAATATTCCAGTTACAATGAGTTGAAGGAAGTTCTTGTACTTGTGCAACTGAGCTCTCAAACACATCAAATTTTTACACCCCTAATCCCTCGCAAGCTTGGCGTAAATGCACATCAAAGTGTGTGAGTCTGTGAGTGTGACAAAGATCTAACTGTTTTAACAAATACGTTACTTTATTATTATTATTATTATTATTATTATTATTGTTATTATCTGTACATTTTAACCCATTTAACTTATTCAAACTCAGCATTAAGTCATGTTAGTTCTGTAACTTACAAAGTAGTTTCAGGTAACAGAATGAGCATTTTAAGGATATGTTACAAACTTTACCTTGAATTGTGAATATCACAAGCAGAGAGGCTGAGTGGGCAACCGACGACAACATACTCTCATCAGTCTGAATACAAATATGAAAATGAAATGACACACATACACATATGCATCTACAAGTTCTCTGTTATGTGGATGTCAAGAAGTTAGTAAATCGATCAAAAAATTGATCACACAATTTAATGTAACAATTAGAGAAAGATTGCGCTGTCTGAGTCTTACCGTCCTTAGCCGCAGGTGTGCATGCTGTGTTTGCTGAAAGACAATACGGGCTGATCACACTTGGCCTTTTTGAGGTTCACCAGGAAGGTGTGTTTGAGTGTGTGTGTGTGTGTGTGTGAGAGAGAGAGAGAGAGAGAGAAAGAAAGAAAGAAAGAAAGAGAGAGAGAGAGCAAGAAAGAGTGGTGGGCAATGTTTTGTTTTTTTTGAAACAATGTGGTTACTCTGAACTGTAAGCTCTGATCAATATTTTCCTACACTTTGTAGAGCACCATTTAAACATGAAGAATAAACACATCTAGCCTACAGATAAAAACGCCAATGGCACAGGTGTCTGCTAAATTAATAATACTAATATTCAGTGATAACAATACAATTATTTAAATTAGCAAAGCTATTGCAAGTAGCTACTAGTCAGTGTCACCATGCACTAGAGTTGAGTACAAACATGTGGTCTACAAAGATGCTTAAAGGGAAGCATGTAGCTATTAGTCAGTGTCACCATGCACTAGAGCTGAGTACACACATGTAGTCTACAAAGACACTTAAAGGAGAAAAAAAAAACAAAAAAACAAGTAACTTAATAGTAGATGCTCATTTCATACAGTACAGTGAGGTGTGAAATTCTGAGAGTGAGATTTGTCTTTGAATCTTTTTTGATAGAATGGCCAAACATCAGTCTGCATTATTGTCCCCTCTGAAATATTTTTTGTTTTCCCAAAAATCTCCCCAGGCTGAAAAGACTTACTTGACTGCACTACACATGGCACATTCTTCATTGGGTCTTACCATTCCAAGTCTGTGTGTGTGTGTGTGTGTGTGTGTGTGTGTGTGTGTGTGTGTGTGTGTGTGTGTGTGCGCGTGTGTGAGAGAGAGAAAGAGCGAGAGAGAGAGAGAGAGGCATATGTTCTAAGTGGTTTGTGTGTGTGTGTGACAGAGAGAGATTGTGCATGTGTGTTTGTGTGTGTGAGTAAACACACACACGCAGACATACCTGGTAGTTTTATTTTTCTTCTCTTGACTCAGTGTGGCTACCCACACTCTTAACTTAGCTATGCTTGTGGTTAGCTGGAACAGTGAGGTGGTGCACTCTATTATGTGCCATGGGCCGTAGTCATGCACATACACTCATCAAAAGCTAACACATATGCAACTTTTGTCTTCCACATGGGCATGGAAAGCTGACACATGCACATAAACCATCCAGTCACGTACCACTTTAAATTAAACATATCAAGATAAAAATAAATAAATAAATAAACAGGTCTTAAAAACCATAAATCTGTGCACACCACATTTATTGTACACGTTGACTTACAAGTTACTGGTTTACAAGTGGAATTACAAACTGAAATTTGTGTAAGTTAATTCTTTCCATTAAGGATTGATCTCCCAGTAAAAACATAACCATTCAGTCCTATAACCAAGCATCATGACCAAAGTCAGAAGAGCTCCCTCCTCTGGTGGGTCTGTGGAACTGCCATAACACATGAACAGTAGTAGTGGTCAGTGTGTGGGTGTGTGTGCACACACATAGGCATATCTTGGGTCATGTTTTTGTAAAACAGTGTGGCTACCCTGTGCTGTGCACACTCTTAACTTCGCTATTCTTGTGGTCAAGGTGGTGCACTCTCCAAGAACCCTCCACAGTCCTTTCCATGCTTTTCCCCATGTATGCATATTTACTGGGTTCAAACCTTAATGGAAATTAACAAACCTTTTTATCTTTAGACAATATTCAGAATAGCTTATTGCAGCCAGTTAGGAAGCATGGAAAGAAAAGACAAAGAAAGCATGTCCAGTATTAAAAGGATTATATAGATACAGATAGATAGATAGATAGATAGACAGATAGATAGATAGATAGATAGATAGATAGATAGATATGGTAGTTACAGTACTACATATAGGGTAATATCATGTCATTCCTCTGTCATTCCTTTAGGTTTGCTGATGGTTCCCTGGCCACCAAATAGTTTTCTTCAGGCTCTTTTCTGGACACAGCTGTAGATAACAGAGAGCTCCCCCGCTGGTTGATCAGGAGAACTGCAGGAAGACATAAGAAGTTAGCTTTTCCAAAGCGACGTAAAACAGTAACAACAAAAACACCACAATCAATCTCTAATCTTTGCTCTTTGCATTTCAGCCCCATGGCCACCATTTACTTCGTTTTTTAAGGTATTTATTCAAGAGCAAGAATTCACATTATAATACAACTGCCTACTTCCAGTTGTTACAAAATGAACAACTGTAATTAAGCAATTATACGGCAATCAAATCAGATTAAGAGTTATTTTGCAAAAATCGTGGAGAGTAACACCCTGCCCCCCACCCCCCAACCACACTCACACAGTAAAACTACCTTGAGGAAAAATTTAATACATGCATACAATTAGAATCACAGGCTGCATATTTGAATATGGAAAAATACAATAGGTGCAGTAGGCCTATCTAGTAAGGATTCAAGAATCTAACAGGCACAATATTACATTTCTACTTCATTTACCAAAGGAAATCTATGTGCTTAACTCAATTTATTTATTTTTTTATGAATTTACAGTGAAGTAAGGCCTGAATTTAAAAAAACAGTTAGTTTTAATAGTCATAAAGGAGCCTGTAACTATGGCGACAACAAAGCCTTTTAACCTCTTCTGATGACATTGTCAAAATTCTAATTCTAAAGTAGAATGTTCATGTTTGGAAAGCTCTGTCTCCATTCATAAGGTAAATCTTTAGTACAGATTTCACCTGCTGAGTGATACACTCCAATTTTAGGCCCAAAGTCATAATGAATTTTCAATATAATTGCTCCAACTATAGCCAAGATGGTTTCCAACAAGACCAAGGTATTTTGAAGTGTTAAATGATTTCATTCTTTACCAAATACCATACGATTCAGTCAGTTAATTTCTTATTCTTATTTTAGGTGTACAGCACTTCCTTACCAACCAGGCAGCAGGTACCTATTTCCATGGTGTGGGTAAGTGTTGTTTTCAAATGGTCTTTCACAGATAAATAATTAAACATGGTGGATGGTTAACAAAATGTTGAATCCACACATTTACCATTTTCATTTCCTACACAGCCCCCATAACTGGTTCTGGAGTCATCAACCAGCCAGTTTTATGGCCTGAATACCATGCATATCAGCCCCAACAAAACCCTGGGCTGCTTGGCAATGCCATTGCTCCGCCGCAGTTTCTGCCTGTCAACGAGATCCCGGTCTTCCAACCAATGCCTCCCCAGGTATTTCCTGGGATGGCCCTCCAAGAGGGAGCTGTACCCTTCGATACTCAGCTACAAGGCCCTGTGATGTTTGTGGATGCGACAGGCCAACAGCATGGCTCCTCTGTGACCTTCCATCCACAGCTGGAAGCACCCCTTGTAGCAATGGATGGCGTGGGTCTACAATATGACACTCCTGTGCCCTATGTTCAACAGTTGCAAGCCCCCGTCATGTATTTGGATGCCCCCAGGCAGCAGTATATTACTGTTGCACCTTTCAACCCACAGCTGCAGGCACCCTTCATGTTGCTGGAGGGGGAAGGCCTACTTCATGGCACCCCTGTGCCATCTGATCTCTATCTACCGGGACCCTTGGTCGAAATGGATGTCACAGGTCTACAGCCTGACACCAATATGCCCTTTAATCCAGTGCCAGAAACAATTCAAGTGCAAGAGCCAGTTCAGCTCCTTGGCACTCCACAGTTGCTGGCTGCTGAACCGAGCAGCACTGGTCTGATGAAACCAGCTGAAGTGGTAAAACTTCCAACCCAGCAGAGGCAACAGGAGAGCAAGGTACTTATGGAAGTGGCTGAGTGTGCCCCAAACTGTGAGACCACATCCACAGTGGTTGCAGAGGCCAAGAAAGTACAGGCTGGCCAGCCAAAGGCCGGCACAGTGCCCCAGGTTCCAGATGGCAGCAGCTCAAAGGACAGCCTGGTTGTTAACCCCAATGGCCAGAATGATAACAAGAAAAAGAAGCTGGGTCAAGCCATGAAGGATACTGAGGTGCGGGCGGCAGACAAGAGTGCCTTCACCAAACAGGCACTAAAGACTGCTTCTCTCCAAGCAGGCAAGGCAGATGCCGAGCTGCCCAAGAAAACCAAGAACAGGCTGCCTGAGAGTGACAGTGAGGGCAAAGACAAGAGGAAAAAGCGTAAACATGACAAGGAAGAGAAAGAGAAAAAGGAGAAACGGAGCAAGAAAACAAGCTTAACGGTGAAAATAACCAAGGCCAGTGATGGAGAGAAGGAGGGGCCAGATGCCAGCAAAAAAGCAAAGGGCACAAAGGTGACTGGAGATCAGCCAAAGGCTAAGCACAAGGACTTCAAAAAGTCCATGAGCAAGAAGCCCAAAGGTATGGCCACCGCCCTTCAACCAAGAAGCAAACTTGGGGAACGCATGATGCAATCTGTGCAAGAGTTCCATAAGCTTGGAGAGAAGCTTGAGAAAGCCAAGCCCCCGAAACCAAGCCCAGCGGAGTCTGCACAGACATCTCAGTCTGAACGCCCTGGTTCATCTGGTAGGCAAAGGGAGCAGCCAAGGATCCCCTTCCCCCTTCAGCCTTACAGGATCCCTAAGGTGAAGAGACCGAGCAGTGTGTCAGACCAACTAAGATCAAGCAATGCACAATATCGTGCACCTGTGCTGACTGACGCACAACAACCACGCCGCCCAGCACCTAGCCAAAGCAGGGCCCCTGCACCCGCACCTGAGAGGAAGGTCTGGAGGGTGCCAACTCGCGCCCACCAAAGACATGCACCCTATGAGGTGCCCCACTATTACAAGAACCACGCCAATGGCAGCGTTGGCAATTACGGCGATGGGGAGAGGATTGTATACATGAAGCCTGAATACCCTGGCATGTTCCCCCTCCCCCTAATCTACCTTTCACCACTGCCCCCTGGTGCACCCCGGCGCTTCCACTGTCGAGAGTATTCCATCACCATTACTGCCGAGTGCCGCGCTGAGAGAGAGGCCATGAAGCTCTCGGCCCAGCAGAACAGGGAGGAGGCCGCCAAGATCACACGCAGCGGCATGAACTGCACTGTGCTGGCTGACCGCAAACACCTACCACACGAGCCATGGCCGAGGGAAGACAACTGGTGGGAGACTGGTCTGGACGAAGTGTGGAAGTATGATGAGTGTATGGAGGGTCCGAGGGATGACCTGGACATTGACTGAAACAAAGAACTACATTTTCTTTGGATTTCTACACTTTCTTTTTCATTGTCTTTAGATTCATTTTTCAAATGAATAAAATCAATAATCTTATTATCTCTGGCTTGAGTTCATTGTTTGTAAAAAAAAAAAAAAATGAACAAAAGCATACTCACAAGGTGCTAGCGAGGAAAATAACAACTGTAATATTAATTGCTAGTCGCAGACTCTGTGTGGTTACTGTTCAGTATTAGATTCAGTATTAGATTCAGAATAAATTCAGTCCCCCTAAAATTGATTTAACAATGTCCATGCTGTTGTCTTTTATAGAGTAATACTCTCAAAATTTCCTAATTTCCTCCTAATTTTCCTGTTACAATGAGTTGAAGGAAGTTCTTTGTACTTGTAATGAAAGGGAAATAAATGAAGAGTTGCATTACAAAAACATTTTACATTTCGGTTTTCATTTATATCAGTGGTTCTATACACGGGTTGCTTTTACTTGATTTAGTTGTACATAATACAATCAAATTAACTGAAGTTTGATCAGTAATAACAACCAAAATACACAATTAAAAAAATGTCACTTAAATATTTTTAAAAATGGATTTATAGTGTTTTGGAACCTTTTGGAACTGTTCAAATGCAGTTGATCACAATACACCACAAAGAACCAGCTGGTCACTTTACCTGTGACATACAGTGTAGACCCTGGTATGCCAATCCTTCTTTCCCAGTCTTCATTGGTGGTGATCCTGCAGTAGTATATAACAGCGTTAGAGTGCAGTGACCTCTTTTCATGTCCCCACAGTCCACTGTGATTCTATCTTTATACCTTTGGTCTTGGAGGAGATCAGGTGGACCAGGCGAGCTCACTATTGTCCGGAAAGAAGGTCTGGCTCTCCACTCGGGACATCCGCCTCCGACTGCCCTCAAGGAAGCTCAGCCCCCGGTTCATCGGCCCCTTCGAAATCTTGCAGCAGGTCAACTCGGTCACCTTCAAGTTACGTCTGCCCCCTCACTACCGCATTCACCCCACTTTCCATGTTTCCCTACTTAAACCCTATCATGCACCTCACAATGTTTCTCCTCTCTCCCCAGCTTCCGATGCACGGCCTGAGCCTCCTTTGCCGCTCCTGTTGGACGGCGGCCCGGCCTATGTGGTCGACTCCGTCCTCAACTCCAGGCGCCGACGGGGTCACCTGGAGTACCTGGTAGACTGGGAGGGGTACGGTCCGGAGGAGCGCTCATGGGTCCCGAGGGAGGACGTCCTAGATCCCAACCTGCTCACCGCCTTCCACGCGGAGCATCCGGACCGTCCCGCTCCCCGAGGTCGGGGTTGGCCCGGGCCGTCGTGCTCCAGGAGTGGCCCCTGAAGGGGGGGTAATGTCAGGTCTGCATCGGACCTGGTCACGGCCACGCCCCCTCACTCAACTCCACAGACTCATAGCTCGTCTCCCCGTTTGCATTCACCTCCTCATGCACGATCACCTTCACCTTAGTTTTAATTGGTGTCACCTGGTCTCCACCTTACTTAAGCTTCCCCTCTGCTTCACCTGGTGTCTGGCCTCATCAATGTTACCTTGGACTTCCTACGTGTTTGTTGCGCTTCCTCCGTCTCCCATGATCTCCCGTGTCATCCTCCCCACGAGCCTAGACTTCCCTGTCGGTACTGTTATTCTCTATGTTTCCTAGTTGTTTAATCCTGTACATTTGTGTTAGCCTCCTTAATTTACATTTACATTTACATTTAGGCATTTAATCTCCTGTGTGTTAGTTTACTCCCAACTTCTGAGCGTTATAGTTTTCTGTTCTCTCCGTTAAAGTGACGGACACGACTTTTCTTAATCCCCGTTTGGTTCGTTCAATAAATACTCCTTTGTTTAATCCTGCCTCTGCCCCGTCTGTGCCTGACAATAGCACAGACATTCATTTTGTCAAAGATTATCTCCCACTGTGACAAAACAGCACCTAGAATATCAATCATACAGTAATTATTTAAATTCTAATTCTTGACCATTTTGAACAAGTAGATCTGTTGTTTGAGGTGAACAGGAAGCAACCAGATGTATTTGACTGCCTGTACAACCACAGGGGTTACACTCTTTTTTCGCGGTTTGTGTCACAGATAGTTACTCATCTTTCACTTCAGTTCGAAGCACAGTAGTGTACGAAACCAGTTCATGATGCCTTATACTTGCATACTGTAGAAAAGCTGCACTGTAACTGCTTGGGAGTGAGTGTTAGCAGGAGCACAACCAGGTCTAGGTTAACCCCTGTGAAGGTGTGAGAGTTTACTATTTTGCAGAATTGGGACTTCACCAATCCCTGCATATATATCTCACTGACTTGAGGGCTCACAAAATGTGCAACTGAGCTCTCAAACACATCAAATTTTAACACCCCTAAACGCTCGCAAGCTTGGCGTAAATGCACATCAAAGTGTGTGAGTCTGTGAGTGTGACAAAGATCTAACTGTTTTAACAAATAAGTGACTTTATTATTATTATTATTATTATTGTTGTTATTATCTGTACATTTTAACCTATTCAAACTCAGCATTAAGTCATGTTAGTTTTGTAACTTACAAAGTAGTTTCAGGTACTGCTAAATTAATCATTCTAATATTTGAGTGATAACAATATAGTTATTTAATTAATTATACTAATATTTGAGTAATAACAATACAACTATTTAAATTAGCAAAGCTATTGCAAGTAGCTACTAGTCAGTGTCACCATGCACTAGAGCTGAGTACACACATGTAGTCTACAAAGACACTTAAAGGAGAAAAAAAAAACAAAAAACGGTAACTTAATAGTAGGTGCTCATTTCATATGATGTGATAAAGTGTCATAAGGTGTGAAATTCTGAGAGTGAGATTTGTCTTTGAATCTTTTTTGATAGAATGGCCAAACATCAATCTGCATTATTGTCCCCTCTGAAATATTTTTTGTTTTCCCATAAATCTCCCCAGGCTGAAAAAACTCACTTGACTGCACTACACATGGCACATTCTTCATTGGGTCTTACCGTTCCAAGTCTGTGTGTGTGTGTGTGTGTGTGTGTGTGTGTGTGTGTGCGCGTGTGTGAAAGAGAGAAAGAGCGAGAGAGAGAGAGAGAGAGAGAGAGAGAGATGTTCTAAGTGGTTTGTGTGTGTGTGTGACAGAGAGAGATTGTGCATGTGTGTTTGTGTGTGTGAGTAAACACACACACGCAGACATACCTGGTAGTTTTATTTTTCTTCTCTTGACTCAGTGTGGCTACCCACACTCTTAACTTAGCTATGCTTGTGGTTAGCTGGAACAGTGAGGTGGTGCACTCTATTATGTGCCATGGGCCGTAGTCATGCACATACACTCATCAAAAGCTAACACATATGCAACTTTTGTCTTCCACATGGGCATGGAAAGCTGACACATGCACATAAACCATCCAGTCACGTACCACTTTAAATTAAACATATCAAGATAAAAATAAATAAATAAATAAACAGGTCTTAAAAACCATAAATCTGTGCACACCACATTTATTGTACATATTGACTTTCAAGTTACTGGTTTACAAGTGGAATTACAAACTGGAATTTGTGTAAGTTAATTCTTTCCATTAAGGATTGATCTCCCAGTAGAAACAACCATTCACTCCTATAACCAAGCATCATGACCAAAGTCAGAAGAGCTCCCTCCTCTGGTGGGTCTGTGGAACTGCCATAACACATGAACAGTAGTAGTGGTCAGTGAGTGGGTGTGTGTGCACACACATAGGCATACCTTGGGTCATGTTTTTGTAAAACAGTGTGGCTACCCTGTGCTGTGCACACTCTTAACTTCGCTATTCTTGTGGTCAAGGTGGTGCGCTCTCTAAGAACCCTCCACAGTCCTTTCCATGCTTTTCCCCATGTATTAATATTTACTGGGTTCAAACCTTAATGGAAATTAACAAACCTTTTTATCTTTAGACAATATTCAGGATAGCTTATTGCAGCCAGTTAGGAAGCATGAAAAGAAAAGACAAAGAAAGCATGTCCAGTATTAAAGGGATTATATATAGAGAGATAGATAGATAGATAGATAGATAGATAGATAGATAGATAGATAGATAGATAGATAGATAGATAGATAGATAGATAGATGGATAAATAGATAGATATGGTAGTTACAGTACTACATATAGGGTAATATCATGTCATTCCTCTGTCATTCCTTTAGGTTTGCTGATGGTTCCGTGGTCACCAAATAGTTTTCTTCAGGCTCTCATCTGGACAGAGCTGTAGATAACAGAGAGCTCCCCCTCTGGTTGATCAGGAGAACTGCAGGAAGACATAAGAAGTTAGCTTTTCCAAAGCGACGTTAAACAGTAACAACAAAAACACCACAATCAATCTCTAATCTTTGCTCTTTGCATTTCAGCCCCATGGCCACCATTTACTTCTTTCTTTAAGGTATTTATTCAAGAGCAAGAATTCACATCATAATACAACTGCCTACTTCCAGTTGTTACAAAATGAACAACTGTAAGCAATTACAAGGCAATAAAATCAGATCAAGAGTTATTTTGCAAAAATCGTGGAGAGTAACACTCTGCCCCTCACCCCCCCAACCACACACACAGTAAAACTACCTTGAGGAAAAATGTAATACATGCATACAATTAGAATCACGGGCTGCATATTTGAATATGGAAAAATACAGAAGGTGCAGTAGGTCTATCTAGTAAGGATTCAAGAATCTAACAGGCACAATATTACATTTCTACTTCATTTACCAAAGGAAATCTATGTGCTTAACTCAATTTATTTTTTTAATATGAATTTACAGTGAAGTAAGGCCTGGATTAAAAAAATCACCTAGTTTTAACAGTCATAAAGGAGCCTGTAACTATGGCGACAACAAAACCTTTTAACCTCTTCTGTTGACATTGTCAAAATTCTAATTCTAAAGTAGAATGTTCATGTTTGAAAAGCTCTGTCTCCATTCACAAGGTAAATCTTTAGTACAGATTTCACCTGCTGAGTGATACACTCCAATTTTAGGCCCAATGTCATAATGAATTTTCAATATAATCGCTCCAACTATACCCAAGATGGTTTCCAAAAAGACCAAGGTATTTTGAAGTGTTAAATGATTTCATTCTTTACCAAATACCATGCGATTCACTCAGTTAATTTCTTATTCTTATTTTAGGTGTACAGCACTTCCTTACCAACCAGGCAGCAGATACCTATTTCCATGGTGTGGGTAAGTGTTGTTTCCAATTTGTCTTTCACAGATAAATAATTAAACATGGTGGATGGTTAACAAAATGTTGAATCCACACATTTACCATTTTCATTTCCTACACAGCCCCCATAACTGGTTCTGGAGTCATCAACCAGCCAGTTTTATGGCCTGAATACCATGCATATCAGCCCCAACAAAACCCTGGGCTGCTTGGCAATGCCATTGCTCCGCCGCAGTTTCTGCCTGTCAACGAGATCCCGGTCTTCCAACCAATGCCTCCCCATGTATTTCCTGGGATGACCCTCCAAGATGGAGCTGTACCCTTCGATACTCAGCTACAAGGCCCTGTGATGTTTGTGGATGCGACAGGCCAACAGCATGACTCCTCTGTGACCTTCCATCCACAGCTGGAAGCACCCTTTGTAGCAATGGATGGCGTGGGTCTACAATATGACACTCCTGTGCCCTATGTTCAACAGTTGCAAGCCCCCGTCATGTATTTGGATGCCCCCAGGCAGCAGTATATTACTGTTGCACCTTTCAACCCACAGCTGCAGGCACCATTCATGTTGCTGGAGGGGGAGGGGCTACTTCATGGCACCCCTGTGCCATCTGATCTCTATCTACCGGGACCCTTGGTCGAAATGGATGTCACAGGTCTACAGCCTGACACCAATATGCCCTTTAATCCAGTGCCAGAAACAATTCAAGTGCAAGAGCCAGTTCAGCTCCTTGGCACTCCACAGTTGCTGGCTGCTGAACCGAGCAGCACTGGTCTGATGAAACCAGCTGAAGTGGTAAAACTTCCAACCCAGCAGAGGCAACAGGAGAGCAAGGTACTTATGGAAGTGGCTGAGTGTGCCCCAAACTGTGAGACCACATCCACAGTGGTTGCAGAGGCCAAGAAAGTACAGGCTGGCCAGCCAAAGGCCGGCACAGTGCCCCAGGTTCCAGATGGCAGCAGCTCAAAGGACAGCCTGGTTGTTAACCCCAATGGCCAGAATGATAACAAGAAAAAGAAGCTGGGTCAAGCCATGAAGGATACTGAGGTGCGGCCGGCAGACAAGAGCGCCTTCACCAAACAGGCACTAAAGACTGCTTCTCTCCAAGCAGGCAAGGCAGATGCCGAGCTGCCCAAGAAAACCAAGGACAGGCTGCCTGAGAGTGACAGTGAGGGCAAAGACAAGAGGAAAAAGCGTAAACATGACAAGGAAGAGAAGGAGAAAAAGGAGAAACGGAGCAAGAAAACAAGTTTAACAGAGAAAAAAACCAAGGCCAGTGATGGAGAGAGGGAGGGGCCAGATGTCAGCAAAAAAGCAACGGGCACAAAGGGTGACCAAAAAGTCCATGAGCAAGAAGCCCAAAGGTATGGCCACCGCCCTTCAACCAAGAAGCAAACTTGGGGAACGCATGATGCACTCTGTGCAAGTCTTCCATAAGCTTGGAGAGAAGCTTGAGAAAACCAAGCCCCCGAAACCGAGCCCAGAGGAGTCTGCACAGACATCTCAGTCTGAACGCCCTGGCTCATTTGGTAGGCAAAGGGAGCAGCCAAGGATCCCCTTCCCCCTTCAGCCTTACAGGATCCCTAAGGTGAAGAGACCGAGCAGTGTGTCAGACCAACTAAGATCAAGCAATGCGCAATATCGTGCACCTGTGCTGACTGACGCACAACAACCACACCGCCAGCACCTAGCCAAAGCAGGGCCCCTGCACCCGCACCCGAGAGGAAGGTCCGGAGGGACCCAACTCGCGCCCACCAAAGACATGCACCCTATGAGGTGCCCCACTATTACAAGAACCACGCCAATGGC
This sequence comes from Tenualosa ilisha, assembly GCA_015244755.2. NCBI lineage: Eukaryota > Metazoa > Chordata > Actinopteri > Clupeiformes > Clupeidae > Tenualosa > Tenualosa ilisha. Next base: position 3,120 of record PYXC01001720.1, on the reverse strand, counting down.
AGCGTTGGCAATTACGGCGATGGGGAGAGGATTGTATACATGAAGCCTGAATACCCTGGCATGTTCCCCCTCCCCCTAATCTACCTTTCACCACTGCCCCCTGGTGCGCCCCGGCGCTTCCACTGTCAAGAGTATTCCATCACCATTACTGCCGAGCGCCGCGCTGAGAGAGAGGCCATGAAGCTCAAGGCCCAGCGGAACAGGGAGGAGGCCGCCAAGATCACATGCAGCGGCATGAACTGCACTGTGCTAGCTGACCGCAAACACCTACCACACGAGCCATGGCCGAGGGAAGACAACTGGTGGGAGACTGGTCTGGACGAAGTGTGGAAGTATGATGAGTGTATGGAGGGTCCGAGGGATGACCTGGACATTGACTGAAACAAAGAACTACATTTTCTTTTGATTTCTATCACTTTCTTTTTCATTTTCTTCAGATTCATTTTTCAAATGAAAAACCAATAATCTTATTATCTCTGGCTTGAGTTCATTGTTTGTAAAAAAAAAAAAAATGAAAGAAAGCATACTCACAAGGTGCTAGCGAGAAAAATAACAACTGTAATATTAATTGCTAGTCACAGACTCTGTATGGTTACTGTTCTCCCTCTTACCATCCGGAAAGCGCTACCACAGCATGCGGTGCCACACAAATAGACTCAGAAACAGCTTCTTCCTACAAGCCATCAGGCTAATCAACACAATGAAGAAGATTTCATGAACATTCGATGAACATGTTACTGACATCCAAAAACAATCTCACACACACTGATGTCCATGCTGCTTCCACTCCTGCACTCTTGCACTACTAATTGCACCTTCACTTATTGCACCGTACTTATTGCACATTTCACTTTTTTTTCAACCTACACCAGCTACCAAGAAGAGCTACCTCGAACTTTCCTTCTTGCTGGAAGCGTATATATTTACCTGTATGTCGTATGTCTTATGTCTATTTATTGTGGATGTCTGTGTACACTTTATGTCCATGAGTGTAGCTGTGTGTTTTTGTGTGCGTGTGTGCGCGTGTGTGTGTGTGTGTGTGTTTGTGTGTGTTTCTAGTTTAAATTGCACATTTGGTGTCTGGTGAAACGCAATTTCAGTCCTCTGTGTAATGCCTGTTACATAGTGAATTGACAATAAAGTACACTTTGACTTTGATAGTTCCTTAGCAGATAGCAACAATTAAACACTTTTTACTTTTAAGTGTCAGATTTGTCACACAAAGAGGAACTTGTATGCAGCTAGTCCAAAATTGTTAGAATAACATACATAAATAATTTATATATGCCTATATTTAAATAAGAAATACAGTATGTCCTCTATTACTCCATCAATAAAAACAAAATGGTGATGTGTTTAATTGGTCTGTAATGTTGATAAGTCCATGACTGATAATGACAAAATGTGATACCTTTTTGAACCACCTGGCTTCTTGAACTGGACACTGGCATACTGGACATCATCCCTGTGAGCTCCTGCAGGTTGTCCAGAGCGTTGGGTTGGACAGAGGAGTACAAACCATCAACATCTGCTCCTCCTGCAGTCACATCCCTGGGAGTCCCGGCAGCTCTTCTCTGACCAGGCACTTGGCCAGTGTTGTGGTGCTGAACATCATCCTTATTCTGGAAGATTGCAAAATATTAGTTAGGTCATTTAAGCTCTTTCATCACAAACCAATGCTCATGTTAAGCTGGACACGTTGACAAAACAGAGTGGGGTTATTTTGTACGTCAAAGCTCTGAAGGGAAAGAGGTCATGTCACCTGCTTGTTTTCACCCGAAGTATTATTAGCCATTGTAACTGTCCTTTTGTGTCGCCTGTGTGTGCACAACAAACAAACACATTTAAAGAGGTTATAGCATCTTTTCATGGAGAGAGTATTCCATTTCAGGAATTTTTCCTCACCTAAATCTGAGCATGATACACAGCAGTCCCACAACTGCAAGCAGTGCCACACCAACCAGAACAGCCATCAGTATGATACGGCCATGGTCCATGGCTGTAATGAGAGAGAATGTGCAAACTGTTCCAGTCTTGCAATATCGGTTCTGACGTTTGACTTACAGAAGTGATACTCACATAGAACTGGATAGACACGGCAGAAGAGGTTTCTTGGCCAATCCCATTGCCTGCTCGACAGAGATACTCTCCACTGTCCTCAGAACGGATCTTGCTGAAGGTGAGTGTCTTTCTCCTCTCCTGCCTTCAGTTCTTCAGCTCCACTCTTCTTGATCCAGGTGTATGTGTGTACTGGTGGATCAGCTTCACTCATGCAGGTCAGAGTCACATTACTTCCCTCAATTACATCACCAGATGGCTCAGACTTAATTATCATGTTCTTTGGAGGATCTATAACAAATATACAAATAATGTAAATTCTTGTTTTGGGTTATCTAGTTTTCATGTTTTATTTGATTATGCGTTGCATTCTGCTATTGATACTTTTGAGTTTATGGCTTACAGTTAAATAAATGATCTATTATTCCACCAGTTCATACATCTCACTTCTCCTATGCCATGCCACCCTTGTGCTTTTAGCTGGTAAACTACTTGGTAATATTTCAGCTCACACTATTAAATTTATGGATTAATTGTAGTTTCTTGCAATGTTTACCATTAATACATGCTTCTGTTCAAAGTTCAAGAACACACTTTAGGAAGCAAGGTCTAGGTCCTTTGTTCTTCTGGTCTTGCAATATCGGTTCTGACGTTTGACTTACAGAAGTGATACTCACATAGAACTTGGATAGACACGGCAGAAGAGGTTTGTTGGCCAATCCCATTGCCTGCTCGACAGAGATACTCTCCACTGTCCTCAGAACGGATCTTGCTGAAGGTGAGTGTCTTCCCCTCTCCTGACTTCAGTTCTTCAGCTCCACTCTTCTTGATCCAGGTGTATGTGTGTACTGGTGGGTCAGCTTCACTCATGCAGGTCAGAGTCACATTACTTCCCTCAGTTATTTCACCAGATGGATCAGACTTAATTATCATGTTCTTTGGAGGATCTATAACAAATATACAAAATAATGTAAATCCTTGTTTTGGGTTATCTAGTTTTCATTTGTTTATGTTTTATTTAAACTTGACTTGCATTCATTTTAACTGCTATTGATACTTTTG
>PYXC01001719.1:215000-296292 GCA_015244755.2 Tenualosa ilisha | reverse complement strand
GAGGTATCACATGTCTCTGTATGCATCAGACAAACGTATAACCACTCAGACCAGTGATTTTGATTCTACGTTTGCAGAGAAGAGACAGAGTGGTATGTGTCATATTTTGAAACACAAACATGCATCCATCCAACCAGGAGCGGAAGCCTGTTTTTGATTGGATCCTTACCACAGGAAAACAAAATCAAAGGGGAACTAAGCCATACTAAGCAATACTAAGGAAGAGCAAAATCACGGCAGGGCATGGAGATGTTCCCACCAACCCAGAGCCCACTGTTACCCATCCTCTGCCCACAAGCATTCAGACATGGCAGACGTGCATGCTTTTTTACCTTTACATGGTACAGAATGCCCTATCCACTAATACCAATTTGAAATGAACAACATGTGAAAAAGCAATATAGTGTCATAAAAGCATTGATGTATAAACAAAATACAAATCTGAGTATTTTCATAGCATTATTTAATTTAACAGTATTTTACACTATTTAACAGTAGCTTGTGTTCCTGCAATATTAGGAGCTCATGTGATCTGGCACAGGGACACTGAGGAGTCACAATAAACCCAAACCCCTGGATAGAGGGGCTCAGTGAATGTGGAGTGGAACGTGTGCAGGTGTGTGAGTGTGTCAGAGGAGACGCTGTAGAAGGACAGCGTGCCGGCCGGCCAGTCCAGGTACACTCCTACTCTTCCGGAGCCGGAGGAGGGGGCAGGTATGGCAGTGTCTTTATTATTGTGCCTGACAGAGTATCTGTGAGAGAGCAGAACAGACTCCAGGACTTGTCATTACGTCCCATTATAATGTCATTACTCCCCCCTTTCCTTCTGATGTCTTTATAGACCACAGCTATTAGAGCCCCATCATTCCCACTCCACTCAGCCTCCCAGTAGCAGCGTCCAGACAGACCCTCTCTACACAACACCTGAGGTCTGTCATCAAATCTCTCTGGGTTTTCAGGATACGACAGCTTCTCTCTCACACGTGTCACCTTTCTGTTCCCCTCAGAGAGAGAGATTTCTGTGTGCTGTGTTTGGGTCCAGTGTGAGTTTACAGGCATCTGCAGACAAGAGGAGAGGAGAGAAACATCCTCATCAGAATATGGGAAGAGACTGCTGCTGCTCATACACACACACACACACACACACACACACACATGGCAGAGAGAGAAGAAAGTAAGAGAAAAAAGGAGGAGGACGCAGACAGATAAGAAGGAGGAGAGAGAGAGAGGAGAGAGAGAGAGAGAGAGAGAGAATAAGAGGGAGAAAAATGAGGATGAGAGAAAACTGGAGGAATGAGGAAGAGTGAGTGAAGAGGAGAACAGAAGGACTGAAGGAGCAGAAAGGAGGAGGATGGAGAGCATCTGTGCTATCTGACTCGAGTGGAGGCTGTAATGTTGTCATATTGATGCCACTACAGTGACAGAGGAACAAAACAGAAGACCTGGCTATGATGGAGTACCGTCACCACAGTTGAGTAACTTGGTTCTAGAGTTTGATCATTTGGGAAAGACAACACTTGTCCTGTGCATGTACTTCACATGAAACAGTGATGAATAATGAAACAAACTTACAATGGTTGGACTAATCTGAAACTTTCACTGTGACCTGAAATAAATTGCTGTAGTGTAGGTGTGTTGTGTGTGTGTGTGTGTGTGTGTGTGTGTGTGTATGCATATGCGTTGGTGTAACTCACATTGTAGAAACTCCTCTCTAGTTGATGGCTCAGAAGGTAGAATAGTCTGGACCTCCATCACTATTGAGTTAGAAACAATGTTATTCACTTCAACTGTAAATATCAAAATTGCATCTAAGGTGTTTTGCAATACCACTGAAATGATGCAAAGTATGTTTCTCTTGTTGTTAAACATTATGAGTCTCCAACACAGAAATGATCTAGGAGGATACCAGCCTTAAAATTAAAAAGTTCCAGAAATTCACATAATAATATAATCTGTCAGAAATGTGACCAAGAAGCTTCAAAATTATGCAATACATCAGAAATGTGACCAACCGGTTCCAGAGTTATAATATATAGGCTGCCAGGAAAGTGACCAACCGGCTCCAGAAGTCTTGATAACTTGCTGCTTACAGAGATTCTCCAGCTGCTCCTTCAGTATGGAGACAGACTTCCTCACAGCCACAAAAGAGAGACTTTGGTTTGCATTGATCGAAGACACGTTAGACGCAGGTAGTTCACTGACTGACTCTAATGTCTGCATGAAGAAATGAGAGAGAGAGAGAGAGAAGGAGAGACTAGTTTAATTGCTACCACTTTGTAAAACAAGTTACATACCGCTACTGTAAGCCAAGATGCTAAGTCTATGTTGTTTGACTTCCAGTTGATTTGAAAACATTTGAACGTTGCATTAAATATAAAAATCATTAAAAATAGCAATCCATGAACAGTGACCTTGAGGAAATGGATGTGATCATCTGTTTGTGAAAGCTGCTCCAGCTCAGCATCTCTCCTCTTCAGCTCAGCAATCTCCTGCTCCAGTCGCTTCAGGAGTCCTTCAGCCTGACTCACCTCAGCCTTCTCCTGACCTCTGATCAGCTCTGTCACCTCAGAGCGCCTTTTCTCAATGGAGCGGATCATCTCAGTAAAGATCCTATCACTGTCCTCCACTGCTGTCTGTGCAGAGCGCTGGTAGGAGACAGAGAAAGTGGAGAGGTCCATCACTACAGCAGCAGTGGTAGGTAGCATAATGGTTAAGGAACCTTGTTAATATGCTAGTAGACATAGTTCGACATTTAATATCATTAAAATAAGTGATGTTGTAGCTTCAAAAAACAGGAACAAAGCACATCTTTTTGTACTTTACCAGGGACAGACCATCAAAATTGGGGACTGTCTTTGGAAATAGGGGTCATCTGGTCACCCTGCTTTGGACAAACATGTCTGCTCATTGCATAAATGTAAAGTAGCTCATTCACTAAGTCAGGTGGGGAACTTCAGACCTCAAAACATTTTGATCCAGTTCCTCAGGCATTTCATAAAGACCAAAAAAACTAAATACAGATAAGATCTAATGATAATAATATGGAGAATCATTTATGACTCTTTATGGCTCTTTATGATGCAGTTGAATGCTCTATTCACTTCAATGGGACATCCCAATGTTCCAAGGTCTGATATCTCCTGATGACAGACCCGACTGAGCTCCAACATGGCAGCCAACTGTTGTTTTCTCCTGTGGTGGTCAGTCACTACTCACCTTGAGAGTCTCCACAGACTTCCTCAGGTCCTGCAGCACCTTCTCTTTCTCCTGGATTCTCTGCTGGAATCTCCTCTGGATCTTCACCATTTGTGTCTGTGTCAATGAAACACATCACATCCACAACAAAACAGCTTGTCATTACAAAAAAATGTTCATTAGATAGCGTTTCCGGAGTGAATCAAGCCATGGCCCCATTGTCTCACATTGCTGAGTCAATGTGTCAGTAGGTCTGAGAACAACAGAATTTGATGCAACACAGACCAAATAGCGAAACGGCAACCAATGCTAACCGATGAGGACAAGGAAATTTTGTTTTTTTATACCTGCACCTGTTAGCATCTGAGACATCTTGACATACATTAAGTGCAGTCACTCAAACAGGTCCAATGTGCTGAGACTGGAGTCTACTGGCGTGGCTGTTTATATAGCCTGAATGCAGTAGGATGGAAGGACAGGTTGGAACCTGGCATGCCAGCCTCTGCCACCAGCGAGTAGAAAAGCGCTATATAAATGCAGTCCAAATAAATCCATTTACTCAGCATGGGTGACAATTTTAACAGGAACCTCCTGTCCTCCCATCACCTCCACTTGTCTAGTGGGGACCCCTGTACAGCACAGGCCTTCATGATCAGTTTGTCCAGTCTCCTCCTGTCTGCAGCAGACATGCTACTACCCCATAAAAATGTCTGAATCCACAACAGTACTAGATTGCCACTTTGTCCCAGAGGTCTGTTTTGCAACACAAGGATGTGAACTATGCCCCTTGGCTACAATATACAACATTTATTGTGTTTGTGTTTTTTTTTAATCCTGAAAATAAGAACCTTAAATTGAAGCCAACTAATGTGCATGTCATCTCCGATTGACTGCCACTACCCTATCCTATCACAGACCCAATACTTTCAGCCATGCTTACCTGTTTCTCCTTCCTCTCAGCAGAGGCAGACACAGTGTCATGGCCTTTGTGTTCATCCACCATGCAGAGAAAACAGACACAACTTTGGTCTGTACGACAAAATATCTCCAGAGGTTTATTATGTTGGGTGCAGATCCTCTCCTGTAGTTGACCTGTGGCATCAACCACCTTGTGTTTTCGACCAGGGGTTATATCATTGTGAACTTTGTAGTGATCCTCACAATAATTTACGATGCACTCCAGACAGGACTTGACAGCTTTGAGTTTCTCCCGGTGCAGACGTCACACTCCACATCTCCATGTCAGCAAGAGCAGGAGCAGCAGTTTGATTCTGCTCTTCCTCATCTGATCCACAAGCTCAGCAAAAATATTATTTTTGTTCAAAACGGGTCTTGGAGTGAAAGTCTGCCTGCACTGGGGGCAGCTGTAAACTCCCTTCTGATCTTCCTGATCCCAACAGCCCTTAATGCAGCCCATACAGTAACTGTGTCCACAGGGAATAGTCACTGGCTCTTTCAGGAGGTCAAGACAAATTGGACATGTAAACAGGTCCTGGTTAATTGGAGTCGCTTCTGCCATTTTTTAGGGTTTTGCTGCACTGTATGCCTTTTTAAGTTTTGGTGATGACTGTCTAGTTCATTTTGCCTGAAGTCGTTATCCGCAAGTTCCGGTTTGAAAAATAAATAAATAAATCCAAGCACTGTTGTGGCCTATAAAGAATCATATAATTAGACCTTGAATAACAGATGTCTCTCTACCAAAAAAATAGCAATTAAACACAACAGAAACAAGGGTCAGCTTGCTATAAGCTTGTCTTGCAGAATGTAATGGACATTTTAAGTCATTTGAAGGTGTAGGCAAACAGAAAACAGAAATATACATTATTTAAATATTGATTTATTTGTTTGCTAGATCTACATACTGTTACAGACAATCAAAGTGTCTTATAAGAATCTTGTGTGTGTGTGTGTGCGTGTGTGTGTGAATGTGTGTATGCGTGCGTGCATATGTGTGTGTGTGTGTGTGTGTGTGTGTGAATGTGTGAACGTGTGTATGCGTGCGTGCATATGTATGTGTGTGTGTGTGTGTATGCACATGCACATGAATAAGTGGTATGCTTTGGGACATCTCCAGTTCATCATATTCACAGAGGGTCATCTATATGCACAGAGGGTCATCTACAAATAGTTGTTGGTTTACACATGTTGCACAGATGCAAATGTCCTATCTGTATGTCTGGAATCCTGTCTATTAGCAAACACAACATCCCAGTTTATTTTAAGCCTGACAACGCCCTTAGAAAGACAGATCAACAACGTTGTTTATGCAGTGCAATGCAGTGAGGAGTTCTCAGATCTTAGAGAGATGTTAGAGAAACTAAGCAACATCTTCACAGACGCATGATTTCATCAGAACAGGACTCAGCAGTACATCTACGAGGAGAAGGTAGACTCCATTGAAGACACTAATGTGCACATCTTAGACAAGAAAGACAGGTGGTTAGAGAAAGGGGTGAAGGAAGCCAACTACGTACATCTGGAACAACCAACAACCAAAGGAGGGGGGCTGTGTCATCATCTGTCTACTATATACCATGCTGCTTTGAGATCTTATCCTAGGGGGTTTAAATCCTCTTCACACCCTGAGCAGATCTCACACCTCAGATCTTGTGATCATAATGACTCTCACTCCAATTCACACCTTGACTTATGTTAATGTGTGACTCATATGACCCATTGTCACATGATGAGGAGTGAGGTCTCCAAGTCACAGTTCCACCTCTAGCGATCTAGAGGAATGTCTCCTCCTTCATCATCAGTTCTCAGAACTAAAGAAGTCTTTTGAATGAAAGGTGAAAGGTTCCAAGCTCCCAAAAAGAAGTCTAGTTGCCTACAATTCAGGACTATGGGCTACTGCACAGCCATATCTCTTGTTCTGAGATTTCTTACTTGGTACCAACAAGAGATGAAAATCTGCTGGATTTCGTACAGCTTGTTTAGAGTCTTAGAAACATGTTCTAGTGTCGAGTGACATGACATTGGATAGGCAGGAAATCAGCACAAGGACAACATTCAGCCCTTAACACAATTAGTCCCTGGTCACCATTCATAATGTTGCTTTGAAAAAAACAAAAAAACAAAACATGTTATCATTGTGTTTATAATGAACTGTTTTGTGTATAAATCTAGACAATGTTCATTCATTTATTCATTCGTTCATTCAACTTTTTAGGTCAAGCATCGACAACACAGTGATTTCTGTCCCTAATCACCATTCACAATGCTGTCTTTTAAAAGATTTAGTTTACATAATATCCAGGCAATACTCTCTACAAGAATATAAACATTTTGTTTATGTTCACCGTACACCGAGTGAAATCACTGATTCTTTTATTTTTCATTTCAGACGTGAAACCGTATCCAACTCTGCTTCACAAGAAAATAATTAAAGCCACTCACCTTGAGATCTTTTTAGAAACCTAAGGCTGACTGTCTCAGTGAACTTTGTGTTCCTGTAAAAAGCTGTTATTGAAGGTTTTACAGCTTAGATGACTTCCATCATAGCTACAGTCCATCCCTCAACCATAAAAGGGTTTACTAAGAAACAGTACCATCACATAATTTGCAGAGTAGGTATAGGAGGGGGTAGTGTCACCAGTGGTGGACTTTTATAACTGGGGTGGCAAGAGGGTGGCCAAAGCTATTTCAGGGGGTAATAAACTGCACATTTCATACAGAAATCTCATCCCCTTGTGTGCTTAATATGTACTATATGAAAACATCCCAACATTTTTCGATTTTGATTGTGTTTCTTGGATATTCATTGTCATATTCATTGTCATACTCTACTCTACTCTACTATATAGTGGATTCCTTAAATAGCTTTGGCTACCCTCTGGCCACCCCAGTTTTAAAAGTCTAGCTCTACCACTGCCAACACGAGTCCTTTTCACATTGGAACACGCTACTCTCCGGGGGCTGAAATTGCGAGTTCATTGCGGGTCGATCAACGTGAAAGCAAAGCGTATTATCTGCCTAAGGGCTGGAATTTACTTGCTGCAGACAACGCATACCTGTACGCGTCATGACTGCCATGTGTATTCTGCGGTCGTTTAGTGCGTCAATCGTGCACGTCGCCGTAAACGAACACAATGCAAGATGCAATACTGACAAGAAAGTAGGGGGTGATAGCGCAAAAAACAGTGACGTAAGAAGCAATATTGACAACAACACTGGGGGTGATTGTGAGCGTAAACAATGATCTGATATTACTGTGGTCTGACTCAAGTGTGGTCTGACCCAAGACCTCCATTGTTTTGACTGCATAATGCTGCAGCAAATCTGCACACAGAACACAGCAGGTCGCTGGGGGACGCATACACTTACGCTTTGTCTAACAGCAAGTAAATTCCAGCCTTAAAGCCGTGTTCCCGTGTTGGGAGAGGACTTAGGAGAATTGCGCAGGGTAGCCAGCAGAGGGAGCTCTGCGGAGCCGTTTACGGTACACTTAGTAAGCTTGTGATATTTTCTGGAGAAAGCATTAACAAATCTCTTAGCTAAGCAATCTTCTGCTCTGTAAGCTATATGCCTGAAATAGAGGTAATGGTGGACTTAAGATGAATGTGGATTATCAATGAAGCTGGACCGTATAAGGTAAAGTAATTTTTTGTCTACTGCAGGTGTTAGCAAAGTAATGCTAATGTTATGTGTGATAGCTGTACAACAACGTTGGAAGCAGTCAGTTTTGCCTCCCATACTGGCAATATCCCTTAACATTAAGGTCATTAGCTCATTCGTTTTTTCCAAGGTAGCCTCCAACCAACAAACTTGTACCAGTGCTAGCCAATGCAACTGTAAAGCCAACACCACAATTAGCATGACACTGATATGAATATTCCTCCTCAACAAAAAAAAAATTAAACGGAGGGTTGCACTTGTGATACGTCATCACCCAGGTAATCCGGGGTCAGATTTGGCTTCCCTTTTATACTGAACACGCCTCGAACACTCCTCAGCTCTGATACTAGGGTAGGCTAGAAGCGGGTTGATTGGCAGGTCAAGTGGTCAAATGGACACCTGACCCCGTGTCGGGCAGTGTGAGAGGCTGGCAACATTCAAAATTTGGGTATTAATCGTGGGATATTTGGCAGTGTGAAGGGGCCTATGGAGTATTAGTTAAAGTCAGCAACATTTCTAACACAATACTTACACATTGTTGGTGGTCTGGGTCAACTTCGGTTTTCAGTCTCTCTGTAATACAGGTGTCAGCATGCACGCAGACACACACACACACACAGGACAGAGGAGAGAGAGCTGAAGGACCTGTCTGGGTGTTTCTCGCCATTATAACCCACACGGAAAGAGAGAGGATTTGTGAGTGTCATATATACATAGAGATACACTCTTTTAACCCACTCAAACAAAGAGAGAGGGGATTTGCGGGTGTCATAGATACACCCTTATATCCCACTCAGAGAGAGAGGATTTGTGGGTACTGTAGTTCCTCAGGTTGGGGTGGATAATTTCTCTCAGGCTTGAGAATCAGAGTGCTGTGAGATTTTTCCCCATACTGAGAGGAGAGAGGTGATGAGCAGGGAGAGCTGAGGGACACTAGAAGCAGCTGCCCAGTGTGAGACCCACTGCTGCTGATAAACTATCTGCCCCCTCAGAAGATGTGGCAGGGGGATGGAGATGCTCTGACCCATACACACCCCACTGTTCCCCATCCTCTGCCCCCACAAGCATCCAGACATGGCAGGGAGGAGCAGATGCAACACCCACCACACATCCCTCCCTGCACTTTTACCAACACTTTTACTGAAAGTGAAGAGATAAAAACTAGTGATGACGAGTATATCACAGACATACAGATCACATTTTATTTACATGTAATAAGTCAGAGAAAATAACATTTTATCTTTGCACAATACAAAGTGTACAACCACTAATGTACATTTTGAAAAAAACAAAATATGAAATAGCAATATCAACATTTTAATACAGTATCATCAAAGCATCTGTATCAGCAAAATACAAATATTTAAGTCATTGATTGATTAATTGATTAAGTAATTTTACAGCATCTCAGTATCACACAAGTGAACTGGAGTGTGTGACTTGCACGAGGAGCTTGTGATTTGGCACAGATACAATAAACCCCAAACCCTGGATGGAGGGGCTCAGTGAATGTGCAGTGGAACACATGCAGGTGTGTGAGTGTGTCAGAGGAGACGCTTTAGAAGGCCAGAGTGCCAGGAGTGGATAGAGGGGCTCGGCCTTACAGTAGCAGTATCTTGACCGGTGACTCCATTTTCTTTCTGTCATTCCCCACTTTGGAAGGGGGAGAATTTGCACCTGCCTCACCTGCCCCCTGTGGTGGTGGTTAGAGTTGGAGATGTAGAAATTTTAATGTGATTTCAAGACCGGATTACTTGGGCTATGCTAATAATACAGAGGAATGCTAGCATTTGAATTGGGTTAGAGGAACACAGAGATAGGGAAAGGAGGAGGAGGAGAGGGGCCAAAGTCAAACTCCTTCATTAAACTGTAGTGATGATACTACACTAATGTCATCAGTTTACTCCCTCAGACACAAGACTCACATCCTCCCACCATCTAATAGTGAACAACCTTACTGATGAGATAGATAAATAGATAGATAGATAGATAGATAGATAGATAGATAGATGGCTGATAGTGAAAAACAAATCCTGAGCCTGAACTTTTTTCCATGTCCGGGAGGTGATATACGACACACTTTTACCTCATAACATATATTATCACCCTTTGAACCCATGGGCAGATTATGACCTTGTAGGCTCCTGGGCCCAAATATATAAACTTTGTCAACCTTTATACAGGCTATTGTCCCCAGCAGGATGTTCAAGTTTTCAATTCAGCTTGGAGTGAGATGGTTAGGAGGAGGGTGAGAGGGGGACTACTTTGGTAATTTCTGTCATATACACGATAATATAACCTGCCTGTAGTGGGTGTGTGAGTGTGAGTGTGTGTGTGAGCGAGCATATGCATGTGTCTGGGACTTAGAGGCAGACAATGCACATCATCATACTGAAGAGCAAGAAATGTTGAAAAATAATTCATAAAATAATGACCTCATATGAATTTTGCGGAAAGTAACTGACAAATGGACTTTGCAGGGAGTGGATTGGGAATGACTGGGAGTGAAAGTCTTGGCAGATGGCTGGCTATGCAAGGGCTTAGCAACTACAAAGAAAGATTCAAGATTTTTTCTGATTTCATAAACGTGAACCATTTGAAGAAGAACACACACACACATAGGTTTGGAATCGGTATGAACAGGTGATGGGTGGATGTTTGAGGAAAAGCTCATGTGTTCTGGCACAGGGACACCGAGGACTTATAACCAACCCAAAATCCTGGATAAAGGGGGCTAAGGAATGTGGAGTGGAACGTGTGCAGGTGGGTGAGTGTGTCAGAGGAGACGCTGTAGAATGACAGAGTACCAGCTGGCCGGTCCAGGTAAACTCCTACTCTTCTGGAGCCGGAGGACGGGACAGGTATGTCAGTGTCTTTATTATCATGTCTGACAGAGTATTTATGAGGAGAGCAGGACAGACTCCAGGACTTGGCATTACATCCCATTACGATGTCACTCTCCCCTTTCCTCTTGATGCTTTTATAGGCCACAGCTATTAGAACACCATCATTCCCACTCCATTCAGCCTCCCAGTAGCAACGTCCAAACAGACCCTGTTCACACAACACCTGCCACCAGTAGTTAAATCTCTCTGGGTGGTGAGGATACGGCTCTTTCTTATACACACATGTCACTTTTCTGTTCCCCTCAGAGAGATAGAGTTTTATGTTTGCTGTGTTTGGGTCCAGTGTGAGTTCACAGGCATCTGCAGACAAGAGGAGAAGAGAGAAACATCCTCATCAGTTCCACTTTAATTTAGCTGGTCTTTGGTTTACTTTAGTATACTGCCCAAGATATATACATGAGTATTTAGTTTTGTTTGTATTTGTGCTTTGAGTGTTTTTAGACATAAATTCATGTATAGCATGTTTCTAGTTAAAGTTCAATTGATTTCCAAAAAAATAGAATTCAAGTGTACTAATTGAAAGTACATTTTCACTAGACAATTTGGAAGTAATATAGATACAGAGAAACACATTACCTCTTTTAACAAAAAAAAAAAATGTTTTGAAGGTTTTGAACTGCAGCTCAATTTTAGAAGATGTTAAAATATTCAAAATAAAACTTAAGGCTCCAGTGCGTTGAGCTTGATAAATAAAAGTTTTCAAAAGAAAAATTGCATTCATCCCATGATGCAGCAACACACTGACTGGCTTTGTCAGCAGATATGAAGGACATCAGCAGCGGTGAAGAAAGTAAGTGGGTAATTAGTATAATTATGGCCTTGCTATTTTTATCATTTTTTCACTCAACAAAACATCTAACCAGGCCATGTGGGGCACATGCCATTTCTTTCATATGTCTGTATTTAATATCAATCAATCAACCAATCACTCAATAAATAAATACATTTTTGTACAAGGTGGCTTACTCATTTAGTTGCACAGTCTGTAGCCGGGCCTACAGAGGGCACTGTCAGGGTGATGGGACTAAGACATGGTTGATGGCTAGATTGCAGAGGACGTTTGAATTGCTGTGCTCTAAATCCATATCAGAGGTCGGTAAAAATGCATATTTTTCACAGAGTTACTGACATAGATAATAAAGATATATTGAAAACTTATACTTAGATTGTTGCTGGCAGGACGATGTAATTCACTTTAGAATCGAGTTACTTGAGAATTCCTAATGTAAGGCGATTAGCCCCATGGTATAAACAAGTCGAAAATTCTTCTGACAGTGATGGACAAATGAGATAATGGACATGAAGGAGTAGCATAGCATACTTAGTAAGTTTAAAGACCCCTTACGGTAAAAATTGAGCTTTTTGCATTCTTAACATGTTTCCAAAATGTCTTGTGTGTTGTAAAACTCATATCAATTGCTAAATAAGCAGTTGATGCATGGCAGAGTATTTTTGATTTGAAAGCGTATTTTCACCAAACCTGCCCTTGGAAAAATTTGGCATATAAGTGCGTCACTATGGTGCAAATTGGCCTTTAACCAATCCCTGTGCTTGCAGTTGTGACGTCTCTAGGTTGTTCTTGCATGCCACGGGAGTAATAAGTGGGTCATCTGCATGCCAACGTGAGGAGTGGTGACGCCCAGACTGAAACAGAAGTTGACATCCGGTGGAGAGTAACGTTAGTGCGTGGTGAGGAATAACTGTTTTGACGCTGAAGACATTATCTTATAATTCGAAGCCAGTTGTTTTGATGTTGGAGCTCAAATTCGATTCCCTCAGCATATTACCAAAATGCATATGCTAAGGGAATATCTACAGGTAGATAATTTAATTTTAAACTAAATTCGCGAGCCAAGTGCGGGCACCCCCGATATGGATTGCAAACCACCATCAACAACCCGGTACGGAACAAGACTGCAGGATGCACTTTGCATAGGGTTTTGCTAATAGGGCCTAAACTGCCTTTGAATCCTGATTCCGACAATTCATCTCTACGACATAGAAAGCAGGCTACAAGCGGACACGTTGATCAGTCAGTAAGTTCATTTTTTCATGTAACTTCTTTCATGTGCTTTCTCACTCTGGTGTTCTAGATAAACTGTTGGGCTACGCAATTGTTCAGCAATTTGACTTGGTTATGTAGGCTACTGACTAGCCTGCCCTACACTCTTTTTTTAACGACCGATTTATCAGCAAATATACAGTTCTGACCGCATTTGGCGTGGCATGGCTGTCACTTGTCAGTGGACTAGAATGCTGCATTGGTGGCTAAATTGGCATTTTTTTCTCCGTTTCTGTGGGTGTTCGTTTACATACCATGCAATGCGGTCATGTTTCACTGTGTCTCCGCCCTTCAATTTATTAGCCCGATCACTGACTCACCTGTTCCTCATTGCAGCTACAAGCCACTTTCTGGCAGGTAATGACAGTGTCTACATCTTGTTGTATCTCCTATTCAAACTCGGTATTGAAACTTGATGGTTCGTGCTAAATTACAGGCGTTATGTTCACCTCAACATAACAAATCACCCGGACTATGTGCAGTGAAGACTGAAATATTTTAGCACAAACCTTTTTCTAATGTTAGGTCGAGCTTATAGCCTAAAGATGACGGTAAAAGCCCACTGTTGAATGTTTTAAACTGGGCTTATCTACGAGAAAGCCCAAGTGATCAAGATTTACTTCAAGTGAGTATGTGTAGTGAAGAAGATATATAAGGTAGAAATATTTTAGCACAAACCTTTTTCTAATGTTGGATTGAGCTTATCACCTCACGATGACAGTAAAAGCTTATTGTTGGAAGTTACTAACTAGGTCTATCTATGAGAAAGTCCCCGGTGTTTCAGATTTACTTCAAATCAGTAGAATGTATGTAACCCACTAGATGGGTTCCATTCGTCTGCAACACCTCTCGGTGTATTTGCTCAAGTCAGAAGGGCTTCTCGGTCATGGTGACCATAACCTCACGGTAATCACTAGAAGGGATTAGCCTAAAGTAAAGTCTCCCAGATTCTCACTGGTACAGTTACAGAACTGAATGAAAAACTAAAGCAGTAATAACCATTTATTTGCAAAGTTTAAAAAATATTTTTAGATCGTTTACACATATATATTTGTAGGTCGCTTGGCATTGTTACAAGGCAACGTAGACAAATGCAAAATCAGGGCGCCATTTCCGTCCATACCTGTTTCCCCTTTAGTGACAACCTAACCTCACACAGCCGCACCCAATCCCAGCATTCACAGCCAGAACTACCAGAACTAATAAACCAAGTTACATTTCGTAATGTAGTGGTAATCTGTATAATCTTGTACTAAAGTCTTGCATGTGAATTAATCTAGAGTTTAGAATGTATTGACAATTCAACTTTGGGAACACTTTATAGTTCCCCTTTTTGAGAAGTGTGGCAATATTGATGCCTCTGACTTCTGCTTCCTGTTAGTGGGATATGCCAAGAGCACAGTTAGCATTGAGAAATTTAAGTTTAGTAGTCATGAATTGTAACTAATGTTCACAGGTCATGGAGATAATAGATACTAATTGTGCATTTGAGTGGCTTCACTAAGGTCTTTCCGAGTAATTTTTTGGACGTTACCTTCATGGTATTGCTGTTAGATTGAACTACAAAGGGATAATACCCCATTATTATAGCCATCATTAGAACTCATATATTCTTGAACACACATTTGATAATTTCTTTGAAATAGCTCCAGACATGATATGAAGTACCAAGTATCATCAGTACTGCAAAGAATATAATTCAATTCATGGTTCATGTAGCAAATTATACTGAAATGCAAAATTGTGAAAGGTAGCTATTTCTTTTGTGGTATTAGCTTCAGTACACTGTGTTTGACTGTAGGCTACTTGTGACTTCTCATGAGGAAAATCACATTACATTACATTTTATGACCAAATACTGCAATGCTGCTTGTGAAATTTGTGGAAAAGATAAAGCCATTTAATCACCACCCTCCACTTACCAAACTGACTATTATGTTAGATATATGGAATGACCCAGTTTTTTTTATTCCAGGTATTCAGAACTAACCATCTACTCATGTCTTTGGATGCAACATGAATATCAACTTGGCACGATCATCATCTAACCTTTTGAAAGACAAGCCTCCCCCTACAAAAAGACACTTGGAAGTGCCCTTTGTTCATACTGATTCTGACGACACATACCAATTCGACACAACACTGTCCAGACCCACTTTAGCAGAATCAATCATTAGCTTCGCCAACCTGTACAAGTCTATCTACAGGCTTTTCACATGAATGCCTATATTTGGTTTTATATTACACAGCAAGCCCATAATAGGTCTCATTGAAAGGTTGAACATCAACCAGTAAAAGCGGTATATATGAGATTTGCACGAAGGACACCCTGGTAGTTCTACTCTTCACATTCTGTTTTCAGGCATCTTTTTTTTTTTGCATATGTATGTATGTATTTATTTAGGCCTATTTATTGTTGCTGTCTAGAATATGTGTATTTTAGCTATTTATAATAAAGTTATCTCTTGATCTAATGTGACTCTGTGTATTTATATTGACATCATTCATTATCAACCTATACATTTCTATATTATGTATGCAAATCTGCAGTGACTCAATAAACTGAACGTGGAGGTAATGGGTTAAGATTGAGACATATGCCTCTATGCATTGTCTACAAAAAAAATATTCTGTGCATTTTGGAAGCTGCCTTTGGGTGTAATTTCATGCAGTCTGTGCTCTGATCTCCTAAACTACTGATGAAAATGATTGTCAGGGACTGCAGCTACATTATCAGTTATCTTTGGTTTACTATCTTCCGGCAAATAAATGTTCTGCTCCCAGGAGGACGTCCCACGGTGCGTAAACCAACACAACATTTTGGATAGTGTCAGCGCGTGGAGTGGAGTTTTCCACTTCCCCAGTGAGAATATTATGTTCAAAATGCCTCTCACTCGGCGTAAGTGGACGTAAGTAAAGGCAACCAACCGAGACCAAAGTTTACATAGCTATTTGTAAATGTTGTCTAGCCAAAGGTTGAACATTTAGGCTACATTTATTCCAATTGTTACGAACGGATAGACATTCTCCACTTGTGTAGCCAGCTCGCATTCTCTGAATTGTTTGTGGTTCATCTGATGAAGGTTGAAATTTGCCGTTGTGTCTGAGAAGTCGTGTTGAAGCTTTGATTGATTAGGGCAGGAACCTATCTAGGCAACGGTGGGTGGCGACATTGGTGGGGCGTATATTTACGTATTCATAGTTTCGGATTTTTCAAACCTGGAAAAGAAAGAAAAAACAAATCGGCTGCTGGAGGGGGACTTTAACAGAATGATTGTACTGAAGTAAAGGCATTTCTTTGTGATTGGGGACATTAGTGTTAAGCGCACTGAACATAGCTTCACTTGCGCTTGATGCATTGCAGAATGTCTATTCTTGTTCAAGTGTGTATCTACACAATGCATTTGCTTTTACTGAAAGTGTGCCACCAAAGAAGTATGCAGAGGAAGTATGGAAGTTGCAGATGTGTCACATTGTGCACAGGATAAGTTAATGAGTTGACAAATTAAGTAGGCTAAATGATGTCACTCAGCAAATGTCTTGCTGTGTTAGCGAAACAGTCATGTCTTGATTTACAAGTATTTACAAACAAAGAATGTGTTGTTTAATCCTCATCACAGGGATGCATGTTGCAGAGCCCCATTTGTATTCGAGTATGGTGGTGTATGAATAATATTGTAATAACATTGTAATTAATAAGTACTGTCGAGTATGGTGGTGGGCTGGTGTATTAATAATATTGTAATTAATAAGTATTGTCGAGTATGGTGGTGGGCTGACACATTACTTGTTATTAATGTGCATCAAAGGAAGGTGGATGGCAACACATGAAAATGTGATTAATTATTAATTTACTCTAATACATTTTTTGACAACACTTTAGTATTTAAAATTCTCTCAAAATAAGTGAAATAATATTTTGTCAGGAGAAATTCCTGCTCTGCTTTCTGAACATGGGCTCTGCAGCCAGTTGCACAAGCTGAGCATAAGTTCCAATTTAGCTTAGTTCCAATGTAAATTAGCACCACGTCTGAGTTTACTAAGTTTTGCGATATGCCGCCAAGTCACCTTGTGTGAATGGTTGCCAGTTGAATCTGACATTAGAACACTTAATCTACACAAGTGCATAAACTTTTAAAACGTGATAGTTCTCTGAAACTGTAGAGCACAAACTTAGGGCTCTCAGCTGAACACACACTGAGAGAACACACCTGCACTGGCCATATTGCCAAAACAAATTCCCACCCTCACTCTTTTTGACTTTATTTCTTCATTAGCCCAGACTATTTATTCTGTACAACAAATGAACTTCATTTGGACAAAAAAAATTTATTTGTTCAACTTCATGGGGCAAGACATACAGTCCTTCACACAAGTCTAAAACACACACACACACACTCACTCGCACACACACACATACGCCCACACACACAAACAAACAAACAAACACACACATACGCCCACACACACACACAAACAAACAAACACACACACATACACACACCTGTTGGCAATCTTCATACAAACATATACACACAAACACACATTTCTGCCTCTTGTGCAAACACAACCATACACATTAATGTGAATCTCTAAATGATCATATTTACAGATACTAATACACAATAAATAAATACTTACATCTCAGCAAACATGGTCGTGCTCTGACTAAAACACCCTGGTCAGTCCTGTAAGAAATTTTGTCAGATGTCCATTACTGTTTTTCTGTTTGTGTCACCTGTGAAATGTGAGGTGATTTATTACTAATTACTAATAATTACTAAGCTAGTTCTAAGTAATTCATAGCTATGTTATTATTATAATATGATTTGCTTGTAAACATTTAGAGGGGTTAAACACTGCATTGTCAATGTGCATAACTCAGACACTACAGAAGCTGATTTAATGTTTATGATTCACTTGTTGATATGTGACTAAAAAGTACTGCATTTGTTATACCCTAATGGGTAAAGGAGTTTTCATGGTCCCAGAACAAAACATATATATAGCCTATATACACACATGTGTATATTTTCATGTGTGTGTATATATATATATATTTCATGTGTGTGTGTGTATATATACATACACACACACACGAAAATATACACATGTGCAACACAGGTATAGAAATGACCACAGACAACCTTGTATTATTGCTTAACTTACCATATAAACCTAGACAGCATGCTAGCAAGTGTCCAACATACCTCTACATGCTGTAAGTGTGGTCTAGCAGTTACCTTGCTAATGCTAATGTTAGCTAGCCAACTGGCTGAAACGGAATATAATTGTGATGGTAATGCAAGCTGCTGTCTCATAATCTAAACAAGTCTATTTGTTACAAAGTTCTTTTATGAACATCTTTTAGTCCACAACTGGCAGCAGGTTAAGGGATGCTAGCTAAGGAACACCAGATGGATGTCTGCTCATACCTCTGTCTGTCTGGTCATCTCCCTGCCTGTCTGTCTGTCTATCTCTCTGTCTGCTCATCTCCGTAACTGTCTAGCTCTCTGTCCATCCCCCTGTCTGTCTATCTGTCTGTCTGTCTTCTAATCTCACTGTCTGTCTGCTCACATTCCTGGATGGTGCATCAAAGACAGTGGTGGCGTAGTGGTTAAGGAACCTGGCTAGCATGGAAATTGTAACCTGGAAATTGTGATTTCAAATCCCAGCTGCCACTGTTGTGCCCTTGAGCAAGGCACTTAACCCTAAGTTGCTCTAGGGGAGACTAGCCCTAATGTAGTTGATAGTTGACAAATGTAAGTTGCTTTGGATAAAAGCGTCTGCTAAATGCATAAATGTAAATGTAATGTAAGATGGCATTTTCTTTTCAAGATGACAAGTGCTTTTCAAAATACAGCTTTGAAAGTCACTACACTGAGGAATCATATTCATACAGACCTACAATGGGGACAGATAATGTTAATGTGCAATAGTGAGATTTCTTTCTAAACCTACTTGAGCATCTCTAGTTTAAAAACAGGATCCTCCAGTCTAGCAGATAACAGCTCCAGTCCTGATTCTCCAAGATGATTGTTGATCACATCCAGCTCTTTTAAAAAGGACGGATTTGAGGTCAGAGCTGAGGCCAGACATGTCCAACCCTTCTCTGTGATGAGACAACAAGATAGCCTGAGAGAGAGAAATAGAGAAAGGGGGAGAGGGAGAGAGAGAGAATGTAGTTAAGGTTGATATGTCAGCTGTGAAGGTGTGGGTGTGTCTGTAAGTGACAGTCAGTGTACCCATATGTGTAAGCTTGTTAGATATAGTTTATAGCCACACAACAACATTGTTGATGGTAATTGTTGTTAATGCAGTAGCTCATTAAAGCAAATCATAAACAGACAGATAAAAGTAAATGAATAAGTTGTCCAGACTGTTCAGTTCTGTTTCTAAAAGGATTTAGAGATGCATGGATGTCCTGCTGTCACTGTAACTACCACCCACCTTAATATCTGCAGTTTGCAGTGGGGACTAGACAGTCCCTTAGAGAGAAGCTGAACTCCAGAATCTCCCAGGTCATTGGTACTCAGGTCCAGTTCTATCAGGGAGTTTGGAGACTGCAGAACTGAAGCCACAATCTCACCAGACGTATCTGTGAGTTTACAGTCAGCAAGCCTGAAAGAGAATTTCAAGCAAATTGAATGTATGACAAAAGACACAATGATATATATACAAAAGGTAAATGCATTAGTTGTCTAGATTGTGATCAGGAACGTTTCTGAAAGGATTAAGAGATGTGTGGATGTCCTGCTGTTACTGTAACTACCACCCACCTTAATGTCTGCAGTTTGCAGTGGGGACTAGACAGCCCCTTAGAGAGAAGCTCAACTCCAGAATCTCCCAGGTCATTGTTACACAGGTCCAACTCTATCAGGGGGTTTGGTGACTGAAGACCTGAAGCCACCATCTCCCAGGAATTATTTGTGAATTTACAGTTGACAAGCCTATAACAAAAGTTGACAGAATTATAAGCCAAAATATTGAGGAAGGTTCCTACAAGCAAAACAGACTAAAAGCACCACTATGTCCAAAGAATAACACAAAAAATGCCCCCCTCTCTACCTAACAGATCTTTATCACTTTCATGTACCTGTAAACAAACAGACAAAAATACACGTAATTGTAATCTAGTATTCTCATAGTACGATTAATGATTAGGCATTTAGGCCTATTCGATTTCTGTTTTTTGTCAATACTGTTATTGCATTATCTATATTGTACGTCGCTTTGGATAAATGTGTCTGCAAAACCAATAAACCTAAAAATAAATATAAATACTGCATTATATTAATAGAATGCTATGACTTTATATAGCCGAGGATAAATTCTAAATTATGACTGAGTAACCTTATAATTTATATGAGAGTCCTTGTGATCTGCAGTTTGCAGTGAGGACTACAGTCTCCTGCAGAGAGAAGTAACAGCTCACACAGTGTACTGGTTACAACACTAGGATTATAAAGGTGAATCTATAGGTTTCTTTAGGGTGCTAAATGTAAGACTTTTTCATTTAAAACCAAATTTAACCTGAGAGTGGTGGCACCGATGTCAGAGATTTGAGGCTGAGGTTGGCGGGCTTTGGCAAAAGCAACATGCTTAACGCTCTGCAGATGAGACTCCACCACTCCACCCCTTATTGTGCCCAACTTAAAGTGTTACAGCAAACAGCAGTTACAGCAGTAGGTTTCACTGGCATCTTTGGGCACAAGGGCTGTCCTAAACAATTATTTCTGAAATGTTTAAAGGTGCCCTGCCACACAAAAACTTTTTTTTTTTTTCACCGTTGTTTTTGAAATATGATAGGTCTATATGAGTTTGACGTATTTAGACTGCATCATGCAGTGATTCCCTCCCTTCATAGTGCCCCTTGTAAACTGTATCACTTTGTGGGACCATGCAAACCTGCAGGCTATTGATACTTGTGTGCACATTAAAATTATTATGTTTTTTGCGTAACGCACAATAGTCATGACCATGGGATAGAATATTCTTAGCCAAAATGACTTAAAATAAAAATAAAACAAAATACTGTAAATAATGTGAAATCGATGTAATTCTGAAAAATCCTGCGTTGTAGAATTTGGGTAATACCAGTTCTATTTGTGAGCTAATTTTCTCTGAACTTGCACCTAAGTTTATGGAATTTTTTTTTAAAATAACCATAGGGGAACCACGGGCCAACGTTATTTAAAGCTTTTGTAACGCTAACTAAAAATGTTTGCTAACATCTAGGCATTGCTTCAGTTGTAATGAAACAGATCTCCTAACATTACACCTAGACAGAAGCAACCAATAGGAATAGATACTGCATTGTCAGAGAAGTATGTATGTCTGTGAAAGCAGTAGATGTAAGAGAACATTGTAAATAACAATAAATGATGACAAAATGCTCTTTTTTGTTGGCCTACGATCGGGCAGCCATTGGGGAGCCAATACTGTGCTTTTCTGCAAAGATTCTATAAACCTATCAGAGTCTTTTTTTCCCCAAATGGCACCCACTCACTAAGCCTTGATTGGCTGGCTACATGCACGGAGGAGGGGAGAGCGAGAGATGCCGGTTGATGCCTCGTCCTGTCCCAGCAAGAGTTATTAGGTAAGTAGTGATTCAATTGATCAGGAAATGTGCCAATAAATATGTATTTTGCCATTGTGACCTAGTGCTGTGCCAAAGCCTATGAGAAGACTTAGACTTTGAAAAGATATCGCTAGCCCTGTAATGAAACTTCCCCATACATGCTTTGATTAAAATGCCATCTTTTAAAAATCTTTCTGAATTTTTCCAAAGCCATCTGATGTACGGGTAGCATTATTATCCATATTAATGTAATCGTCCATACTGGCAAACCTTAACATTATCGAGCTTGCTAGCAACGGGGTTTCCAATTCTTTAGCTAGCGACTTATCAGCTAATGTTAACATCTGCTAATTTGACTTTTGGTTTACATGATTTGGCTAACGTTAGCAAACTTTGCAAACGTTAATGAGCTCATGAATACTCATGGTTTTGAGTAACATTAAGGGTCAGTTTCTGCTCTTCTAAAACAGCAGAACCTATGGATAAATCAATTTGAAATAAAATTTTTTCAATGCAAGCTCTGCGCCAACGGCTGTTAATTTGTTCATTTAACATCAACTTGGTGATTTAATATCATAAATAGTCCAGTTTGCTTTGGTGAGGAAAGAAACATAAAGATCCATATTTTTTTCCTAAATTAAGGCATTAAAATCATATTAGTAACTAACAAAGGTGAACTGGTTTAGTATTGAAACGTATGTGCCTTTTCTCGCTCTTGCAGGAGCAGGAAACATGACGGGCAGAAAACCGGAGCTGCCTGCCTGGAACATCAGCCACTGAAAAGCCGGAGCTGCACTCAGAAAGATGTAACGTCAAAGTGAAATCTTTTTTGGCTGACCTATATCTTGCCTCTGACAATAAAGTTGCTTAACTTGAATCTGTTGTGTTCATTATCATATGAAGTAAGAAGGGTTGATGAGAGGGAGGGTAAGAAAAAGCATGGGATGGGCACCATTTTAGTGTATCGTTTAAATGCTGGCCCAATTTCATTTTCAAATAATTGCAGATGCTGTATAGACATCATAGCAATGAGCAAACAATCTACCTATGACATCAGCATGACGGAATCCAATCTACGTTGACCCAGCAGCGTGCAGACGTATGAGTGCTGTCTGGGTTATGCAGTGGCGATCGTTTGGCCAACTGAGTTGGCTAGTCAACTTAGGTCTTAAACATCAACCAACTTTGGTATAACGTTAGTATACCGGCCCGTTTACAGGATAGATCTGGTTATGGATTTGGACTTCCGGTCTCAATTAGAAGCCTGGTCTGATTTTTGGCTTCAAAAAGTATGTTCAGTATGCGTATGTGTAAAAAAGGTCTATGTGCAGTCACTCTGCGAGATCCACGGCTTGAGGTCTGCTGATCTGAACGGAGAGTTGCTCCTATTGTAACAAACTTTGAACTGAGCACAACTGGCACGAGCCAAAGCAGAGTGTAGTCTAGGCTACGCTGATGTATTTCCACCCTCACATCTGCATTGAGAGATTGCAACCATGCTTTCTACATAGTCAGAAATGTTTCCAGCGTTTACCATGGTTTCCCCAGATGTCCTTGAGCTGAGCGACTGCAGGATGGTTCTGCCTCCCCGTCTCTGGAGAGCGACGAACATGCAAGAGCGCAACATGTTCACGTTTAGCCTATCTTAGCCTTGGCCTGATTGGGTAGAAAAATAAAAGTGCTATTTAAATTATTTACTGAAGCATTTACTATCACCTGTTTAAGCCAGTTCTACTATGCTGCTGCCTGCGCAGAAACTCTATTCCTGATGCCTTCAGGCTATGCAGGACTTCAGGCTATGCAGGACTTCAGGCTATGCAGGACTTTTTTGCCTCACAAAAGTTAGACCTACTCGTGTTAGAGAAAAGAGAAAATGTTCGGCATCTATTTTGTTAAAAACTCTTTCACCCTCTGTTTGAAAATAAATCGTCATACTATGGAAATGTTCTGCTGCCATCTCAGTCTAATGTCTCTGTGCGCATGAGGTTTGCCTGTAACAAAGGAGAACCAAAACGAACGAAACACTTTTTAATCAAACACAGTTTACAAAAAATGTAAAAGACTGAAAGCTAATACTTTCTCAGTAGCAACCTTCACCTATTTGTTAAGTGCATTTGCGTTTTCTATCCTGGAGAAACCTTTTGGGAGTGATTTGTGCAAAAGTGGTATGAGTTTTAAAAAAGCGGTTTCAATCATCCATGACATACTTTCCTTACAGGCTGGACTGCATTAAATGCAAAAAGCCTCATTAGCATTTCAGTTTTATCATTGCATGTGCAGGAAAGTGTATTTTCAATAAGCCTATTAAACTAGTGAACTACTTATGAATCGTCTGTTAAACTTCCAAGCCAATATACAACACTCTGTTCCTCTCTCCCTACATCTCTCCTCCTATGACCATTGTCTCATGATTTAGCAGACGCTTTTATCCAAACCAACTTACATTTGTCAACTATACATCAGAGCAACTTCAGTTGCAGTTGCAGTTTGCATAGCCATATCTTGTAGTTGTAATGGGCCACCGTAGCTGCACTTTGCAGTCAGAGGACTAGATTGTTCACACTATATGTAAGTATTCCTCTATCGTGTGTGAGCATTATTTCAGCTGCTATTTTACCTGATAATCTGTGATATTAGGATACAATTGTTTGATACTAATGCATCAGTGCAAACGTTTTACGTGGAATCATTTTTGTAGACTACATCGACGTTTTGTCCCTGCTCAGCTTTCAGCCACTACGAATAATTGGCATTTTTGAGCCATTTGTCACTAAACTTGCACTTGCACATTTTTTGCCTTGCCTTAAGACTACAGACTATCACAGCAATCAAATCTAAGCAGATTTAGAACATGCACGGGTAGAATATTGAGCCTCAAAATGATGAAATGAACGTTTCTTTTTCTTTTTTCAAAGTGTTTTTTCAAGACAAATTAAGACTTTTAGAGGCTTTATTTTATGAAAACAGTATTTAAAACTTTTTAAGACTAAGGCCCATGGCCATCCTGTTTCACATAGGTACACATTTTGATTTATTCTCTGTCTCATATTCAATATCTGCCAACCATTCTCTGTATAAACTGTATAAGTTATATACAACACTGCAACTAGAGATGTTTGTAGAGAGTACATACTTAAGTGTTTCAATTTTGCGGTGAGGATCCTCCAGTGTAGCAGATAACAGCTTCTGTGCTGATTGTCCAGGATGATTGTTGCTCACATCCAAATTTTTCACACAGGAGGGGTTTAACATCAGAGTGAGAGCCAGACAAACAAAACCATGATCTGAGATATCACAGTTACTGAGTCTGAAAGACACACACACACACACAGACACACACATACACACACGCACACACACAAAAAAGAAAAAAAAAATGAAATAGGCATTTCTTAAGAATTTCTCATAATAGAATATTCTATTAAGTCATGTTTAATTTACATGAGTTATTTTCTTAGTTTCTTTCCACTGCAAGTGGTTGTGTGTAAGCAGCCCATTGTGGGGTTTCTACAAGTTATTTATAAATTTATTAAATTAATAATTATATTAAGACCATTTTGATTTCAATTTAAAATCAACTCTTGTTGTCAGAAACTCTGTGCCATACTTCAGAATTTATTTAGGATATTTATTTCCCATAATTGGAATAGTCAGATTCTCCAGTACTTATGTGAAAGCTCTGGTGAATTCTATCATCTACCATATTCTCAAGGTCATCATTACTACATAACAGTGTGAAACATATTAAAAGAAAGACCTGTCTAACACCCACCTTAATGCCTGTAGCTTGCAACCGGGACCAGACAGTCCCTTAGATAGAAGCTGAACTCCAGAATCTCCCAGCTCATTGGTACTCAGGTCCAGTTCTATCAGGGAGTTTGGTGACTGTAGAACTGAAGCCACAATTCCACAGGACTTATCTGTGAGTTTACAATCAGCAAGTCTGCAAAACAAGATGACAAAGCATAAAATATAGCAGAAACAGAAAAAATACACTCTATAATATAACTGCCACACATTGCTGCATGTGTATGTATGTAAATAAATAAAGAAATAAATATTATAATAGAATTATATAAAAATAATATTAATAAAATGTCCATTAATTCCCAGCACACCTTTTGAACCACCAGTCTTACACGTTTGCCCCTATTAGTCATACATACATGTCAGCACACAGAGTTGACACATGTTCAGAGTGTGAATTCCTTTATGCCTAAATTCTTTCTTTAACATAATTGTGTGTGTCACCAAGCACAAGAGTTGATGTCCCCGGTGACCAAAAAAAGCTTACATGCCTAGTAGGGGTACATGCTCAGCAGGTTTAATTTACCCCATGTGTTGGTGTCCTTGAAATCATAGATGGAAAAAAAAAAAAACAGACAATTTGACATTTTTTTTTGTTTCTCAATAGATTGTGCTACACTACACAAGTGTGGTTGAGGACTCATTGGACATATCTCCTTGAGACATTTGTACCAGTAAAATTTTGCTGACAGAAATTTGCTCACAAGAAAAACGACCAACCTTGTCATTGTTGGCCTGTCAATAAGTGGAGCTACACCAAACATGGGTGTACAAGGGCTTGTTGGGTGCAGCTCCTTGAGACTTGTGTTGCTAAAATTTCATCAGCTGTGGCACTACAGTTCAGGATGACTAATTTTGCCAAATTAGCATACAAGAAAACGACCAATCTTGACATTTTTGTCTGTCAATATGGTGCTACAGAACATATGGGTACACTCAAGTTTCGTTGGCTCAGGTGCTACGGTTGTCGAGTTATTCCACAAAAACTGTGTCCCGGGCAGCTGGTAATATACAACTGGTATGCAACTGAAGAAAGAGAAATCAAGCAACACCTACATGCCCGCATTGGTCATAACAATAGAAACTGTTTACAAGGTGTCTCAATCAGTAATTTAACAGTAGTCCATGTGTGTCTGAAAGACTCCACTACTGTACACTACTTGTAACACCAGTTTATGTCTGAGGTGGCGATAGTGAGTCACATGCCAACCAAACCAGTACAAAGACACCTAAAGACGAAGATGATGCATGGCTTCTGGGCTGCTTGAACAGTGACAAGAGTTTGCAAAAGAGTTTGTTTATTGATTGTTAACTTTACTGTCTATTGTCATCAAAAAAATTCTGATCTTGTTGTCAAACCTGGGGAAGATACTACCCCCTCAAGTCACCATTAGAATAGAATAAGAAACTGAAATAAATGAACAGCAAACCAAGGATGACTGAAGCGAGGGTTGACAAAATGTTTCCTTATGAAACTTGAATGCCTGGAGGTATTGGTAGTGGAGAGAGCCTAACTAACAGTCTAACTTGAAAACTGTGAATTTAACATCAGGCAAATGCCAAACGTATGGTTATGATGTCCCCAGTCATTTTAGTTGTGTTTTTCGTGTTTGTGTGGAGCTGTGAGTCGTGTATAATTTCAACTTCAGCAAGCTACCTAATTAACGTTAGGTTGTTTGAACGATGTAACTTTAGGTTGATGGTCAAATTACATGTGTAATTTTCTTGGGTGGAAAAGACCTACATCTGTGGACGTGTTTGGGAATGTGGTTGTTGGGAGGCTGTAGTGTGGAGCATGCAGTGACTGGAGAAGGGACCGTGCCATTTCTTGTTTCAAACTCAAACTGACGTTTTGTGGAAATACTGCCCTTAGCGCATGGAGTATGAATATAATATATGGCTTTTATTACGGAATGTACCTTTAAATAAACACAATAATGCAAATCTCATTTTTAGTAACCAATCAACTGCAATTCTGTAGTAGTGTTACTTCACACCAAGGTTATTATAGTTAACGAAAACGAACGAAATAACGAAAACTAAAATTGAAAAAATATTTTCGTTAACTGAAATAAATAAAAACGATATTTAAAAGAAAAAAACGATAACTAACTGAAACTGTATTGTGTGTTCACAAAACTAACTAAAACGAACTGAAATTATAGAGAAAATTCCCTTCGTTTTCGTCTTTGTCAACATATTTACAAGTCTTTTGGATTGATAAAACAAATCAACCCATCACGCTAGCGGTTTTACGTGAGTTGGTGGCAGCGTACGGCACTTCCTTTCCGTCACTTACTGTTTACAGTCGGCTTGTGCACACATGTGCACACCGCGGTATATGGCACATTGGCTAAAGTTGGGAGAAAGTGGCAGAGCCCTATATGGGATTTTTTTGAGTACGACAGCGAAACGGACAAGAAGCAAGTGCATTGTGTTAGAGGCAGGTCACAAGATTTGCGGAACAGTTCTCAGAGGGAAAAATCCCACAAATCTCAAAGTACATTTACGGAGCTCGCATAGGGATGCTAATAGCGAGTACCTTGCCAAAGTAGCTTCTTGTAGTAGCACTCCCGGAGCTATATATATATACACATACAGTACACACACATCAGAGCATCATCAAAGCGTATCTCACACTCACACTCTGACTCTCTCTCTCTCTCTCTCTCTCTCTCTCTCTCACACACACACACACACACACATACACACCGACAGACATACGCACACACACAAAGATACAGACACACACACATCAGAGCATTATCAGAGCGTATCCCACACTCACACTCTCTGACTGACACACACACGTCAGAGCATCATCAGAGCGTATCTCATTATGTTCAATGTCAAAAAAACGCTTGTTCAAGCTTGTTCTGTTTCTATTAGTGAAAAAAATGGGTGTTTCTATCAGTACCCGTTGTTGGCTCCTGAGCACCTGTTGATGTTAATTTTGCTGCTACTTCCTTGTTTACTTATTTTTGAGTTTGTACATTTGGAATTTTTTATGTTTTTGCACTTAATGCTGCCAGCTTGTGGAGATTTTGGTTGGTTTGGGGAATACTTGAATAAATGTTTTAAATTTGTATTTGTTGAGTTTTATAACCCGATACTTACTGGTCTTTTGACAAATAACCCAAAGTATAAAAAACTAAAACTAATACTGAAACTAATAAAAACTAAACTAAAACTAAGCATTTAGAAAAAAACGAAAACTAACTAAAATTATCAGACCCACTCTAAAAACTAACTAAAACTAACTGAATTAGAGAAAAAAAAGTAAAAACTAACTAAAACTAAACTATAATGAAAAATGCAAAACTATTATAACCTTGCTTCACACTTTTTCTATAAAGTTTTGTTTTTTCTATAAATTTTGTATGTTTTGACACTTATTTTTAGGGACATCGGACATCGCTGAGTATAATATACAGCGATTACTAACAGGAACATTAATTGTCACAGAGAGTTGAACAAAACTAATGGGCAGTTATGTGAGCATGCTCCCATTAGTAATTGTTGTGTATATTGTGTATGGTATTCGCCGACAGAATGACGTGACTACATGACGTAGTAAAGCCGACCTCAATATGCGAGTCTCCTTTTGGCTGGGCTGACATTAAAGCAACTGCATTACTCTTCCTATACTCTTCCTATGCTAATCATGCTGCATACTTATGCTTTGCAGAAATTTCACCATGGTTGGAATCAATTCCATGTACAGTAAGTGTTGATCATGGCGTGGACATCATCATCATTTATCCGTCTCCATCATAAACTCACCGTGCCTTTCTGCAGCATCTCAAAGCTGGAAGCAGTCTCCTGCGTCCCTCATCTGATGTGTTGTATTTCTTCAGGTCAAACTCATCCAGCACCTCCTCAGACATCAGAAGAATGTGGGCCAGTGCTGAACAGTGAGCAGGAGACAACTTCTGTTTGAAGTTACTTGATGACAGGAATTTCTGAATTTCTTCATGCATGGAATGATCATTCATTTCAAACAAGCAGCGGAAAAGATTGATGCATCTTTCAGGAGAGAGATCCTCATTGTTAAGCTTCTTCATGTACTGACATGTTTCTTTAATACTCTTTGATGTGTTGTGTATTTTGTTCAGGAGACCTTGTAGAAGTCTCTGATTGCTCTCCAGAGAGATGCCCATTAGGAAGCGTAGGAAAAGATCCAGGTGTCCATTCCTACTCTTCAAAGCTTCATCTACTGCACTCTTAAGTAGCACATGTAGATGATCTTGTGATTGGAAGCCCAGTGCTGATTGAAGAGATGATAAAATAGGCTTGGGTCTATGCTCATCACTTAGGAGGAATTTCAGTGGCTCAAGGTTCCCGGTCACATAGGAGTAAAATACAAACACAGCCGACAGAAACTCCTGGATACTCAGATGCACAAAGCAATAGACTTTTCTCTTTTGAAAGACTGATTCTTCCTTGAAAATCTCTGTAAACATGCCAGAATACACCGAGGCTTCACTGACATCAATGTCACACTCTCTCAGGTCTTCATTATAAAACATCAGATTGCCACTTTCCAGATTCTTGAAAGCCAGTTTGGCCAACTTCAGTAACATTTCTTGCTGAGATTTCAGAAGTTTCTGTTGATTCTCTTGTTTCTCTGTTTCAGTTCCACACTGATATTTCTGATCCCTCCTGGTGGTCTGGATGAGTAAGAATTGTATGAATGTCTCAGTTAGAGTTTGGGGAACGTGTTTGATGTTTTTCTTTCCCATTTCCTGAAGCACAGTGGCTGCAATCCAACAGAACACTGGAATATGGCACATGATGTGGAGACTCCTGGATGCCTTAATGTGAGAGATGATTCTCTTGGCCTGATTCTCATCACTGGTTCTCTTTCTGAAGTACTCCTCCTTCTGTGAGTCAGTGAACCCTCTTACTTCTGTAATTTGGTCAATATACTGGGAAGGAATTTGACTGGCTGCTGCTGGTCGTGAGGTTATCCAGATGAGTGCAGAGGGAAACAGACTTCCCCGAATGAGGTTTGTTATCAGAACATTCACAGATGATGTTTGTTTGACATCTGGTAAGTTCTTGCTCTTTTCAAAATTTAGTGTCAGCCGACTCTCATCCAAACCATCAAAGATGAACACGACCTGACAGTCTTTATATTCATCATCTTTCAACTCTTTATATTCATCATTATTTAACTCCTCCAGCTCAGGGTGGAAGTCAAGAAGGAGCTTGTGAAGACTATACTCATCATTCCTGACTAAATTCAGCTCACGGAAAGAAAGGGGAAACATAAAGTCTACATCCTGATTGGCTAAACCATCTGTCCAATCAAGAATGAACTTCTGCACTGACACTGTTTTTCCAATACCAGCAACACCTTTGGTTATCACAGTTCTGATGTGTTTCTCCTGTCCAGGTAAGGGCTTGAAGATGTCATTGCAGTTGATTGGTGTGTCTTCTGTGGTTTGTACTCTGGATGCTGACTCCACCTGCCAAACCTCATGTTCCTTATTCACCCCTTCACTCTCTCCTTTTGTGATGTAGAGCTCTGTGTAGATCTCACTGAGGAGTGTCTGAGTTTCTGATTTTATGATGCCTTCAGATATTTTCTCAAACCTCTTCTTCAGACTGACCTTATGAATCTCTTTAACTCTTCTAAGTACCTCCACAACTGTTTGGAATAAATAAGAATATTTAAAAAAAATGTATTATTTACAAGAGTTACAAGACAAAGGTTTATTTTACACTGACACTCAGTTTAACATTGTTTAGTTTTACACAGTTAAGAACAAAGCATGGGGAATGATGTTGGCCAAACAGGCCAGAACCCTCATATTACCTTGTGTGTTCCTTGTGTGTGGTGTTTGTTCAGTCTGCAGGTGTGTGCTGCTCTCTGCCATCATCTGTGTGTCCATCATCATCCACAGGAGGCCTCAACACACTGCAGATAGACAGAAGACAACATATAGGTGGTAATATGCAGTTTGCATGTGTCTGTGTGCATGTACGTGTGCATGTAACTATGTTATATACATTTGTTACATAGTCCTGATGGCTCATGTTCACTGCTAAATTTGGGAGGTTCAGGCAGGGACTGATCACTCTTCAAGGACACACCACGGGGCACTAGAAATGCAGGTCTGTCGGTGTGTGTGGGCTGCAAACACAAAGACAGTGTGACACAAAGAAAGTGTTCGTGTGAGTGTGCGTGTGTGAGAGAGAGAGAGAAGGGGAGGGGGGAAGAAAATATGTGTGTGGGTCCCGAAATGCGGTAATATACTATGGAACCAGTGCCAACATAAATGGTAGTAACCAGACCAAATGACAATGCAGATATTGGTGCCTCATTTCGGTGTCAATTAAATCCTCAGCTGTTTTCAATGCACGCTAGTGTTCCAACATTATGCATCAGAAACATCCCTCCAAGTTACACCTTCTCCACTCTGATAACAGCAGAGCCTACACTATATCCATAGGATCAAACACCTTAAGATTGCTAAAACTGTACTTAAAGCAGAATGATGCACCATGTGTAACAGCATGTCCCCATGCAAAGCATCCTACTTAAAGCATTTTTTCAGAGCACTTGTTTAGCGAAATAGGCTACTATGCAAAGCGTAAAAGTTTCAAACGTGAACAATGTTTAACCCATCTTGCTATACAGGCTGCAGACTGGTAGAGTTGCAATCTGAAAGTTTCTTTTCATTCAACGCCGAGTCGAGACCGAGACCATTGGTTTGAAAATGCAGGTGAGCCTGAGTCAAGACCAAGTCTTTCAGGAGTCGAGACCAAGACCATAAAAACAATTTAGGTTTCATAACCAGGATTTTATGACCCCAGTTAATAATCAACAGTTAGGCCTACAGACTAAGCTACACTGGGAATAAAAGGGATACAAACATCTGCTTAAAGTACAAATGTAATGTAAATGTAAATGGTTTTACTTAAAGAAGTAGCGCTGGCCCTGACTGACAGACAGACCAAATCCAATCCAAAAGGATGCATATCAACATGTCTCTATACTTTATTGGGTAGCTATTCAAAACTGCTTCAACAGCACTGCTCCATCATCAACATGTTAAGCCTACTTAATAAGCAGTGTTGGGTAAGATGTTTTTTAAAAAAGTAACTAGTTACTTTAATTAAGTCACTGCTTTGAATTGTAACTAGATTGCATTTCTCGTTACTGCTTTTAAAACAGGAACCTCATGACTCGTCACTTTGCTTTTTTTTTCTCCCCCAACTCATCCAGATTCCCTATGCAAAAGCACAAATTTTAGTCTCTCATTCAGGATGTAGTGGGTGTTGGACACATTATCTACCCACATTCTGGAGCAGAGAAAGTAGGCCTACCATTTTTCACTATTAGGCATTTATGAATAACATTGCATCGTTAAGGCTTTGATACCAATGAGTGCACGTCAACCAAACCTCTCCAATAAGTACAATAACAACTACAGCAAATCCATAACCCCCCCCCCCCCCCCCGCCCCAAAAAAAAAAAAAAAATTCATCGGCTCATAATTTGTTTCCCTCTATTTTACAAACACTGCTGAACAGTGTCCTTGCCTCTGCTCTGTGATCGCACCAGCAACTGAAGTCACTCACTGAATGCAGAATCTTAGCTAGCACCTGGCACCATGGGATGTACTTTTTAAATAATGCCTATCAACATTCCCTATGTTTATTTGTACTTATTTAAATGGATTAGTAATGAGGGATAATTGGATACATTTGTTAACATGAACATAAAAAAAAATCTGTTGGTCTCGAGGATCACTCCGAAATTAGGAGTCCCTCTAGAGACTGGACTCAAATCTGAGACCAGAGTCGAGTACTACAGCACTAATTTTGATCATTTAATTTCAAATAACAAATAAACACATACCTTTACAACAGGGGGGTCAAACTCTTTTTGACCTTTTCACAGGTCACATGAGCGTTATGCTTTTCCTCAAAGGGCCACCCAACCTCATGTACATGCATGACCACAGACTGTTGGGTGGAAAAATGCATGTCTCCTCATTTTTTTCTGACCATCGGCAACACAGCCTTAATGCGTATGTGTTCTAATTTCCTCACTACTTAATTCTGTCTTCCTTTGCGGTCGGTAAGCATGATGACATGCCAGTACTGCATTAAGTAAACACAATTATCGTGTGCATCGTTAAACTTATTTTCAAGCAGGCCACATATTCTTTTCAAGCTTTATGAATTGGGCTGCATGAAATTATGTGAAGCGCCAGATCTGGCCCCTGGGCTGAATGTTTGACACCCCTGCTTTACACAGTGATGTTTCTAAGCTCTCAGAAGTTTGACATCACCAGTTTATGCTAGTTCACTTGTCCTGACAGATCGTAGACACAGTAAAAGAAATGCCTACAGCTGAACAATCTGTAAACATTCTAACACGTTTAAAAAGTAATTGACCATTGACCAATGGACCATAAAACAAAACAGCCAACAACCACTGGAAACCTCTTAAAACTTCTTCAAGACTTGGAAAACAATTCCAGGTGACTACCTCATGAAGCTGATTGAGAGCATGGCAATAGTGTGCAAAGTTGTCATCAAAGCAATAAGTGGCTAATTTGAATAGCCTAATCTAAAATATAAATCATACTCTTGTTTGTTTAACATTTTTTCGTTCACTGCAGAATTCCATATTTGTTCCTCCATAGTTTGGAGGTCTTCAGCATTGTTTACTATGTAAATAATAAGCGGCTGTGACGGGCCCTCGTACGTGTGGTTCCGCAACCAGACATTTTGCCACGCAAAAATACTCTCACATGTCATGTATCCATCACAGTCCTGAGTCCACGAGCCAAGTTTGTTGCAAAACGTCAAACCGTTGGTGAGATATGATTTGACCACGTTTCACCAGTGGGGACACTAGAGAGTTTGAGTTAATTGGTTCTGAGAGGTCAGAACAGGGTCCTAAGTCTGTATACCAAGCCTGGCTACGAAACGCCAAAGCGTTGCTGAGTTCACTTCCTGTTTAGCAGCTTCATCGTCAAATTTCATTGGCTGTAGTGGGCGAAGGCTTCAGATTCCAAAAGGTGTCTGGGTATGTTTATGATTTTAAGATCTATTAACCTAAGAACATTCAGACCATTCATTCAATGCAGTGTGGTTTTATGACACATTTCCAAGGTTACGGTACGTCAAAGCATTACGAAGATATGACATTTGACCACGGGGGGCGCTAGACAGTTTGAAGTAATTGGTAATGAGTGGCCAGGACAGGGTCCCGACTCTGTATACGAAGTTTGGTTACGATATGTCAAAGCGTTCCCGAGATATGGTTCACTTCCTGTTTGGCGGCTTCGCCGTCGAATTTGATTGGCTGGAGCAGGCGTAACGACTGACGTGTGTGCCAAATTTTAATGAGTTTTCGCCCATGAGAACCACCTGAAAAAAAGGCCAAGCGATGCCTTTACAAAAGAGAATAATAATAATAATAATCATCATCATCCTAACAAAAGCAATAGGGCTTCGCACCGTCCGGCCCTTAAAAAAAAAATACACGGAATAAGAGGATGTCTCCAAACTTTTTACTGGTACTGGACACTGATCGTGTATACATTTTATACAGCAAAATATTTCAGGAAGCTGTAGAAACATGTTGTCTAGCCTACAAAATGCATGTATTGTTCTGTCGATTATATCGTCATCAAAGTAAATTAAAGCATACAGGCTACATAGTAAGAAGCAATAACCTTCCCTGGCTGTCAAAAATCCAGCAACGTCTGCACGTACTGTGAGCGAGTTAAGCATGCATATGAAAGGACTGTAGAGTGGAGAAATGCTTCGGAAAGAGAGAACCACTGCGATGTTGGGGCTGCATTTACAGAATGGAGAACGTGTCGAAGAAGATAGTAATAAGGCTACTATCGAGAATTATTTCGCCCAGCAACAGCTAAAAAGAGAGGTGAAAGTGAAGCCCGGCCCATTGGCCTGGCCCTACTGAATCTCCCGATTACCCACAACGTCTTTAGCCTAGGCCACTGAAAGCTGCCAACTATAGACCGTCAGCAGCTGAGATAAAGGAGCTGCAGTAGGCATTTTTTACTGATAATTTTTCGTTTAGAGTCAACCTGGGGCAGGTAGAATAAAAAAAATACAGCTGCGCTAAAGTTAATTCACAACTAGGCTATCCGTTAAATGTCACTAAGAAGGCCGAAACGATAAGACTAAAACCACCTCTTCTTCCGACCATCGTCTGAAATTCCTAATAAGCACGCGTCACTCCAAATAGGCCTACTGAAAACCCACAGTGATTTGTAACATCAGCTAGCCTAGTAATCAATTCGACCGGATTGATTTCACTTACCTCAACCCGCGTTACGGAAAACTGGTTATTTTCGATGTAGGCAAAACTTCGGAGCTGCTGTCTTTCTTTCTTGGAGATAGGAATAGAGTATTTACTTGGACTTCTCGGTTTTCTTGGGCAGGAGCACAGCCTGGATGTTGGGCAGGACACCACCCTGAGCGATTGTCACTCCGCCAGGCAGTTTGTTCAACTCCACGTCGGCCCACAGGGAACTGAAGTCCAGCCCTGGATGAACGAGTCTTGGCCCAACTTAGCCTTACCTCCAGTCAGATGTCACTTCCTTCTGCAGTATCAAAGTTGGCCACTGGGTGTCCTCGTAGCTACTCTCTTTACAAACATGCTTTTGCTCTGTTTGCCACCAGGGGAACATAACTTTTGCGCTCTTCCAGTTTGTCATGAGAGGCAATATTTCTGGGGGGCACCGCACTCTTTTGAACTCTCTCACTCTCAATCTGCCAGAGGAGAGAGAGAGAGAGAGAGATGTGGACGCCAAGGAATGTTGTGCTGCTGACCCTCTCCAGTGGACAGCCATTGGTGTGCAGTGGGGAGTTTTTGACCTCTAAAGTCCACAATGATGTCTTTTGTCTTGTGCCAATTAACAGAGAGGTTGTTATCTGCACAGCAGCCCAGCAGCTGTTTCACCTCCCCTCTGGATGAGGTTTCATCATCAGTACTGATGAGACCCACTACTGTGGCCTCATCTGCAAATGGGATGAGCCGCTTTGGGCTGGACTGGGCAGTTTTACACTCATGTGTGAGCAGGGGCATGATCAATGGACAGAGCACAAAGTCTTGACTATGTTACATGGTCAACTCATTTGAACAGACAAAATTATCGATGATCACAAAAATGACCACATAAAGAAAACATGAAAAGAATCAAACATGTAATAAGTCAGGAGAAAAAAAAGATAATTTCTTTACATAGAACGTAGTGGACAACCACTGCATATAGTACCATCAAAGCAGTGGTGTATGAAATGGAGGGGGGGCAGTGGAAGAGAGACAGAGTGAGAGAGGTGTCTATCCTCCTCCTCCAATCCAAAACCCTCAGCCACAAGCATCACATCCTCCCATTTTGGCAAATAAAGAACAGACTGGTGTGATAATATATTTGTCATAATTCTTGAAATATGCTGTTGGGGTTGGGGGGTTCATCACCGGTGTATAGTTCAGTGCCTCAAACCTGGTTTAGAATTCATTCAGTCTATCTGAGGCATCAGTGGCCTCAATATGTGGTGCTACGTTATGTTAGGGATAACAGCAGCCAAATTGTCCCGATAAAGGGGGAACAATGGACGAAGCGTGGGCGAAGGACAGGACAACGGCAAAGGCAGTCTATTATTCCACTATATCAGGACACCTCAAAGGCAGTTATCCCGCTTATCACCTGGTTGCCAGAATTCTTTTTATAATTATGTAACTATTTTCTACAAAAAACGGATGGCTTGTAGCTCTGGAGTAGGCTTCATGGGAAAGTAGATCCACAAGACGGTGTGCTGTTGTTATAGTTACCAATGGAAAGAGCATTGATATGGAA
Source organism: Tenualosa ilisha (assembly GCA_015244755.2). Lineage (NCBI taxonomy): Eukaryota > Metazoa > Chordata > Actinopteri > Clupeiformes > Clupeidae > Tenualosa > Tenualosa ilisha. The sequence goes on along the minus strand of PYXC01001719.1, from coordinate 259,269 downwards.
CAGTGATTCAACTTTTTTTTTCTTTTAATTTTTTACCAGACATGTGTCATTGGTGTACTGTTATCTGGGAATAACGGACACCCTTCCAGCCAATCATAAAACAGTATTTAGATTCTCTTGTACATATGATGTCATGTCACAATAACATAGAATTAATGCCAAGAACACCTGCAAAAGCCTTCTGGTCAGGAGAGAGAGAGGGAGAGTCAAATCTCTCTGGGCGGTCAGTATACGGCTGCACCTCTAAAACATATGTCACCTTTCTGTTCCCCTCAGAGAGAGAGAGGAGTCTGTGTGCTGTGTTTGGGTCCAGTGTTAGGTCACAGGTGTCAGCAGAGAAGAGGAAAAGAGAGAAACATCCTCTTCAGAATTTGGGGAGGGATTTAAACTGCTGTTCAGCTTCATGGCACTGTGGTCCCATTCAGTTAGCACAGGCTGGCAGTTTGCTATTCGGTCTATGTTGTCCCAAATTCTCTTGTGTGTCTCCCTACTGACAGCGCTCAGTGAACTCAAACGTGGTTGGATCAACTAATTCCACTATTGGCTCTGAAGACCCTGGAAAACCGACCTATGGAGTCAATTCACAGCAGCCAAACAAGCACAGGTGTTGCTAATGCAAGGCAAGCAAAGGTATCCACTGTTTCAGGCCTTGTTTATGCATATCTATATATTTTTATGAATGGATAATGGATTTTTTTTATCCATCACCAACAATTTCCATGACACTTCCGGTGGCACAATACCGCTGGTCAGCCAAGACCAGAGAACTTTTGTATGATAATCAATGTCTGGAGAGCCCAAAATTATTATCCATCATAGGGCCCAAAGTTTCTAGTGGCGCCCCAGTGTATGGGTGTGCCTGGTCGCCACTGCAGCCAAGTTTCCATCCAACCTGCTAAAGCGCATTTAATTAATACGAAAAAAAAATCATTAGCTAACACTTGCAAATTTGCATCGTGAGTCCCCTAAAGTGAATATAAAGTTGATTTGCTTGAGGTAGGGCAGATTAACTGTTGATGCGCATAAGCCATAATATTTTGGTGTACTCAATGCATGGCTGTCAATGAGCTGCCTGAAGCATGGGGAGTTTGGGATGTCTATGCACAAATTAGTGGTGCAGACTCTCTCAATGAGTGAATATAAAGTTGATTTGCTTGAGGTAGGGCAGATTAACTGTTGATGCGCATAAGCCATAATATTTTGGTGTACTCAATGCATGGCTGTCAATGAGCTGCCTGAAGCATGGGGAGTTTGGGATGTCTATGCACAAATTAGTGGTGCAGACTCTCTCAATGAGTGAATATAAAGTTGATTTGCTTGAGGTAGGGCAGATTAACTGTTGATGCGCATAAGCCATAATATTTTGGTGTACTCAATGCATGGCTGTCAATGAGCTGCCTGAAGCATGGGGAGTTTGGGATGTCTATGCACAAATTAGTGGTGCAGACTCTCTCAATGAGTGAATATAAAGTTGATTTGCTTGAGGTAGGGCAGATTAACTGTTGATGCGCATAAGCCATAATATTTTGGTGTACTCAATGCATGGCTGTCAATGAGCTGCCTGAAGCATGGGGAGTTTGGGATGTCTATGCACAAATTAGTGGTGCAGACTCTCTCAATGAGTGAATATAAAGTTGATTTGCTTGAGGTAGGGCAGATTAACTGTTGATGCGCATAAGCCATAATATTTTGGTGTACTCAATGCATGGCTGTCAATGAGCTGCCTGAAGCATGGGGAGTTTGGGATGTCTATGCACAAATTAGTGGTGCAGACTCTCTCAATGAGTGAATATAAAGTTGATTTGCTTGAGGTAGGGCAGATTAACTGTTGATGCGCATAAGCCATAATATTTTGGTGTACTCAATGCATGGCTGTCAATGAGCTGCCTGAAGCATGGGGAGTTTGGGATGTCTATGCACAAATTAGTGGTGCAGACTCTCTCAATTGTAAGGATGATATTTGCCTGGACTGAACCCAAACACCGTAATTTGGTTAGTAGATGTATGTTACGGTGCCCCCTAGGGCCCGGAGGACCAGGGTGCCAACGTTTACACAACAGATGACAAGTGAAGGACAAATCCACACGTCCAGGTTTAAGGTGTAGAACTCGGGTTTTTAATCTAAGCTACACCAGACAAGGTAACCGTGGGGGGGAAATGAAGGGTTAACAAAACTAAATGGAGACACCAAATAAAAATGAGAAAAAAAACAAAGCCCACCACCAACAGCAGGTGCTCCAAAGAGCACCCCAAATTACATCAAGGGGGGGGGGGGTCACCACTTGACTAACCCTAAGGAAGTGTGGCTAACAACAGTTAGCTAATATATGTAAACATATAAACCCCGGGGCAGTTCTAAATATGTGTATCCTACCCCAACGCTCCCCCCAGGACCTCAAAAAGTAGTTAACCACAAATAACACAAAACACAAAACTAAACTAAGGGTTGGTCAGCACAACAAGACTGCAAACTTACTCAAAAATACCACACATAACAAAAACTAAAAAGTTCCAAACACAAGACAAAGAATCAACACAAATCACTAATACGGGCACTGCCACCACCCAGGCAAAAGAGCCAGAACAAAGAAACAGGAAGGGGCTTAGTCAGGGCAACTGAATCCGGATTGGCTGAATAATTAACTGGGACGATGAAGGAAAACTGGAATGAGGTGCGCTGAGCTTCAAAGAAGGAATTGTTAAATGGAAACTTAAAGGAGGAGACAAAACAAATCACAACACTGAAGACAAACTGCATGCCTGCACACACAAACAATTGACAGGGTCATAACAATGTAGCAACAGAAATTCCATAGACGGAAACCTTCTACTGTAAAACATGACCGTCCTTAAGTGCTCCTAAGCATTGTGTTCATGTTACCTTAAGTGTTAGTTATGTCAGTATGTATATATGCAGGGTGCAATTTGTAGGGAAGGGTGGAGGGGACCCCCCCCCTCTCTGGTCTTTACCTCTGCTGAATGAATTTTATCCTCGGGGGGATAAAACCCCGTCAATAATAATAAAAAAAACGATTGAAATTGAAATCGGGTTGTGATAGATTCTTACACGGCTATAATCTACATTGTTGGTAGCCTACTAACTTTCAACCTGACGGTAATCTCGTTGTTCGCGAACGTCCCCATGCACATAAACACACTGTGTCTGCATTCTACGCGGAACTAATTAAAAACGATGGAAAATGAAACGTGTTCAGAGCAGCACATCGTCCTACTTCACAGGACCAGTACAAAAAAAGACTAAGTCAACATCCAACAAAGTCATACGTCGCTGTTATTGGGCCAGACGTGTGTTCGTTTCCTGCGCAGAGGTTCTCAGAGATGTGAATAAAAGAAGGACGGCACGCTGCAGATGACGCGCCAACAGGAAAACCGAAAAGAAATCATTATTGTTACGTTTTACAGACCTTACATTACCTTACATTTTAGGCTAATGTTCCTCTGCCAAATAAGCCATAACATCGTGGCCGGCACAGAAAATGAAATGTTTCATGTCTTTTTAAGTTTGCATTGAAGATGAATGCTCATCTGTTCATGGTTTAGGCACATAGGGTCTACCATTAACCTAAAAAAGAATTAGACCTGTTGATTGCTTATTTTTTCATGATTAAACATCAACAACATAAAAAAACATCCCCCCCTCTGTTTTTTTTTTTTACAAATCGCACCCTGTATATATGATGCCAACATACCTGGACTTCCAAAGTCTGACGGAACACCATCAAGAAAGTACGGTTAATTCCCTCCTATGTGACAGAAAATCCTTAGCATCACCACACATAAAAGTTTCTTTCAAGGCAATAACAGGAGATAATGGAGCTGATATGCATTATTGTATTGCTCCGGGGTACAACAACGCCAAAATCAACGTACCGGGTGTTTCACATGTGAAGTTATTTGATTTTGAAAGTAGGTCTCAATTTCCGCGTCCATTCCTACTCCTCTGGATCCCATTGAGCCCGTTATCTCCAGTGGCATTTTTCCAGACCCAATCAGCGAATAGAGAGAGTAGTTACAGGAAACAGAAAAACTTTTTTTAAACTTTTTTTATTTTTTAGTAGAATGCAACTTGAAAACTAGCATTTCATTGAATTATTGGGTGGCTCTGAAAAGAGCCGTTGAGTTTAGATGAACAGGGTAAGCAAAGATTTAACCACCAAATCCGTACAGAGTACGACCTTGGCGCTTGAGAGCATAAACGACATCCATGGCAGTCACGGTTTTTCTCTTGGCATGCTCGGTGTAAGTGACGGCATCACGAATGACGTTCTCCAAGAACACCTTAAGCACACCACGGGTCTCTTCGTAGATCAGGCCAGAGATACGCTTCACACCACCACGGCGAGCTAAACGACGGATAGCGGGCTTAGTAATTCCCTGAATGTTATCACGGAGAACTTTGCGGTGCCGCTTAGCACCACCCTTGCCCAAACCTTTTCCTCCTTTGCCTCTCCCAGACATCGTGTTTATCACTATTGTGCAAATTCAAATACTGTTTCTAACTCACTCGGTACAATATTAATTCTTGTAAAGACGACGTCGTTGAAAACTACCAAGCCCTCCCTTCTCAGTGCCCCTCCTTTGTTGAAGGGTGATTGAAATTGGCCTACCGAGATACGCCCACTCTTACACACAAAAAAAGTGAATGCCTGAAAAAAACGTGATATGCTTAAAGTAGATTGTCACATTACCAATTTTATTTCGTTTAGCCCATGGAAATATATCTTGTGGACGACTTTTCTGTTTTCCTGAATTAGAACAGTAGGGCTTGGGTGTGTTCTCGTATAATGTTTCTTATACACATTTCTTATTGGTATAGTGAATAATGGTGTAGGTTACAGGGCCCGTATGTCCACAGTAGGCTCAGCAAACACAGTTTTAGCCAATTAACCTTTTTTTTTAGTACATGCAACGCTCTAAACAAAGCTTGACATACTATTTCATGTCAATATTTTTAAATGTATTCGCAGGCGAATTGTTGAATAAACTGACTATTAGGCCTAGCACTGTAATGCACTAAAACCATGAAGACTAACATATATTCAGTAATCTATTTTTTTCTGGTGGTTTCTTAACAGTCGTGAGGGCGCAAGAGAATAGACCTACCCCATAGCCCAGCTATTAACCACTACAAAATTATGTAAGCCAACAGGGCTAAATTTGTTTTCTGTGGTTAAGTTTCATCGCAACGTTTTTTAAGTGGTTTAAACTGAATGAATATGATTTCAGATCAAATCAACGTCGGGGGACTAAAATTACAACGAGACAAAAGGAAAGTGAGAGAGAGGTGGGGCGAGACTGACAGAGTCCAAATCTGCCGCCCGTTTTCAAATCAACCAATCCTGCGAGGCTGTTTGTTTAGAGAGGTAAGGCCTGTCATTCAAGTCAGAGCTACGCAGCTGGATATTACCATACTAAGTGGTATTTATACACGGTGTTTAAAGTCAGCGCACATGATACCATGCCTGAACCAGCGAAGTCAGCTCCTAAAAAAGGCTCCAAGAAGGCGGTCTCTAAGACTGCTGGGAAGGGGGGTAAGAAGCGCAAGAGGACCAGAAAGGAAAGCTATGCTATCTACGTGTACAAGGTCCTGAAACAGGTACATCCCGATACTGGTATCTCTTCAAAAGCGATGGGCATCATGAACTCATTCGTGAATGACATCTTTGAGCGCATTGCTGGTGAAGCATCCCGCTTGGCCCACTACAACAAACGTTCCACCATCTCTTCTAGAGAAATCCAGACTGCAGTGCGTCTGCTATTACCAGGTGAGCTGGCTAAGCACGCCGTATCTGAGGGAACTAAGGCCGTGACCAAATACACTAGCTCCAAGTAGTGTTTCTGCCACCATTTGAATCCAACGGCTCTTTTAAGAGCCACCCACATTTCCGAAGAAAAGCTCTTCCAGTGAGAAGGTTGCACGTGATCGCACATGGGTTAGCCTGTCTGATCAAATATCAGAATGGGTGAAAAATCAAGCGATTTTACTTTGCGTGGGGATTAAGCGACACTAACTATATATATGGAGTCATGAAATCAACTGCTTCAGTCAATTTGATGTGCCGAAAAATGGTTGCAGTGGGCCGTAAATGTGTGGTGAACGTCAATGAACTAAGCTAAACATTTTAACCACTTTAATTTATTAGGAAGTTTAGAAGTTGCTGCTTCAACAAGTTGTTAAAATGTGTCATAACTGCACTAAAATCGCACCATGTCTGTTCCCGGCCTAAACATCTAACCGTAGTTGAATTATTTTTAATAAAATTAAATTAGTTCCGTTCACACAGTGGAAAATGGCTTTTATGAGAATTTGGGTGGCTCTTAAAAGAGCCTTTGTAATGTCAGGTACATAGATCAGAAAATTTAGGCGCGCTCTCCGCGGATGCGACGAGCCAGCTGGATGTCCTTGGGCATGATGGTAACTCTCTTGGCGTGGATGGCGCACAAGTTGGTGTCCTCAAACAGACCAACCAGGTAAGCCTCACTGGCCTCCTGAAGAGCCATAACAGCTGAGCTCTGGAAACGCAGATCGGTCTTGAAGTCCTGAGCAATTTCTCTGACCAGACGCTGGAAAGGTAACTTACGGATCAGCAACTCAGTGGACTTTTGGTAACGACGAATCTCTCTCAGAGCCACGGTACCGGGCCTATAACGGTGAGGCTTCTTCACGCCACCAGTTGCTGGTGCGCTTTTACGCGCAGCCTTGGTAGCGAGCTGCTTCCTCGGGGCCTTGCCACCGGTGGATTTCCTGGCTGTCTGCTTGGTTCTTGCCATTGCGGTTCGAAGAGAATGACTATGGTAGGCAGGCGTAGTTTTTTAAGCAACCGTCTCACTCCGCCCTCTGTCTACGTCATATTGATCCTCTCCTCTAATTGGACTTCAGAGTCTTCAGAGTGGCGCCAGAAATTCAAAATACAAAACCCAGCCCTTACACCCCATAGGAAGCTGAATATAGCGAAAATGGGCATATATTTTTTTTAAAAGATGCATTCACATATTCAATCGGTCTGTCTTGTGCATAGTGTAGAAATTCACACAATAAATGGGAACTTTAATTAAGATAGCCTGCATGAGCTTCCAAATACCAGCTTGTCGCAGAAGTATACGGACGAAGTGCACAACGTATCAGCATACTTCACATTCATTTTATCTTTGGATAATGTGCTTGGCAGTACTCCCCGTTCACTACCTAAAACAGCCACTCAATTTGTGAATGAGTAATAGGCTGGTTGGTGCATGGCTGTATGACTGATGGCAAAATATGCTGCTGTTTAATGATAGCTTTCTTGTTGCGTTGATGAGTGGGGTGTATTAGGCAAGTATCAGAAAAATGCTAAATCTTTCCATGCTAAATCTTTCCATGCCTTCAGTGGTCAAGCATTCGATGACCAGTTCAATGTGACTCAATCCAAAACCATTGATTTATTTAACTCGAACTGACATTCAACAAGCAATTGCGCCTTGCGTTCACGCATAACACACTTTAAATCACTAATGTGGACTATGGATTGTGCTCTTCAGATATTTGGGTGGCTCTTAAAAGAGCCTTTGTCTGGAGAACTGAAAAATCCTAATTTATTTCGACTTCTCGGTTTTCTTGGGCAGGAGCACAGCTTGGATGTTGGGCAGCACACCACCCTGAGCGATAGTCACTCCGCCGAGCAGTTTGTTCAATTCCTCGTCGTTACGGACAGCCAGCTGTAGATGGCGGGGAATAATACGTGTCTTCTTATTGTCACGGGCAGCGTTGCCAGCCAACTCCAGGATCTCAGCAGTCAGATACTCGAGCACAGCAGCCAAGTAGACCGGAGCACCAGCGCCAACACGCTCGGCATAGTTGCCTTTACGCAGCAGCCTATGCACACGGCCCACGGGGAACTGAAGTCCAGCCCTAGATGAACGAGTCTTGGCCTTAGCCCTAGCTTTACCACCGGTCTTTCCGCGTCCGCTCATTCTTGCGTGTAATGATTTTAATGAAATCAAATCAATGACTAATGGATTTTGTGCATTTCTTATTATGCCTCAGCGCACGTGGTGCCTCAGTGCCTAAGTGGCTGAAGTCAAAATTTTTAGAGCCAATCAAATTGGGCACGCCCCAGTCATGGCGCCTTAAGTTTAATATTTCCCCTTTAGCACCTGATTTCAAATCAAAGTAAACGATAACGGACGAAATAATCTGTAATACTTTCGAAAAAATTACATACAAACTTATCTTACTGACTTTTCATGCAATTTGAAATAGAATGTGTGCAAAGACAGTGACTACGCTTTAACAAAGTGAAGGTAAACCTTTTATATTTTGAGGGTGAGTGGCGGCAGTTGTAACAGTTTAACAAAGTGAAACGATTGTGTCGATATTTTGTGATTTAGAATCATAATTAGAATAAGTTTGATTGGCCATGTTCATACTTATACAAGGAGTTTGACTTCGGTAGGTCAAATAGTGATATAGGCACATACTGTGCAATAGAGACAATTTACATATAGGCACATGTCAACCAGTAAACGACCCGCCCCAAATCTGTGACCACTATGGGGGGGGACACCAGCTTAGCATACTGATTTAATTAAGACATGGATGAGTTGGAATAAACAACATATTTGGTCATTGATGCGCGCACTTTTGAGGTGATGTTATAATATTACGACATTTGATGGAATAGATGTCTTCGAAGAACTTTTGGGTGGCTCTTAAAAGAGCCTTTTTGAATCGGATGATCAGATGAAGCCAAGTTTACTTCTTCTTGGGTGCTGCCTTCTTGGGTTTAGCGGCCTTAGGCTTGGCTGCTTTAGGCTTTGCTGCCTTTGCCTTCTTCGGACTCTTCGCTGTCTTCTTGGGCGCCGCGGGCTTCTTTGCCTTCTTAGGACTTTTTGCTGCCTTCTTAGGTGTAGCGGGCTTCTTCGCAGCTTTCTTCGGAGATTTTTTCGCGGCCGGCTTCTTGGCCGCTACCTTTTTGGGTTTCTTGGCCGCTGCAGGTTTCTTAGCAGCGGGCTTCTTGGCTTTAGGCGCTGCCTTCTTCGCGGGCTTCTTCTTCGGTTCTGCCTGCTTCTTGTTCAGCTTGAAGGAACCTGAGGCGCCAGTTCCTTTGGTCTGAACCAGAGTTCCCTTTGTCACCAAACTCTTGATGGCCAGCTTAACACGAGCGTTGTTCTTTTCCACATCATATCCACCAGCTGCCAAAGCCTTCTTCAGCGCAGCGAGTGAAACACCCTTCTTCTCCTTGGATGCAGATATTGCTTTAACAACGAGCTCCCCAACACTTGGACCAGTTTTCTTAGGCCGCGGTGCCTTCTTCTTGGGAGCCTTAGCGGGGGCCGGAGCCGCGGTTGGAACCTCTTCTGTCATCGTCTCGTTTATGTTTCACGTTCAGAGTACACAGCACTGAATGACACAGTGTGAACATAGGAGGTTGGTCTTTAAGTCGACGTGAGAACCGTTTCGACTCAACGCGCCCGGCGATTTCCCGGGCACCATGCAGCGAGGGAAATGCTTGTGTATTCTCCACATAGAATCAATATTTATCTCCAAGAAGAAATATGTTGTACACATAAGTTGTACATCAAACAATGTAAGATTGTTCCTATGAATGCCCGTTATCCAATTTGTATCGCACTTAGAACTTTCGAAGTCTAGTTGGAGAATTTACATCCAGACTCCGTTTTGTGTGGAAAACATTCATATTATGATGGTTAAATCGTGATGTGAATTAGCAATTAAGTTTCAAGGGTCAATATATGTCACTTGGTAACTCGTAAGAACAGTTATAATGTACTTTACGCACGTGTGCACTTGTCAACCAAGATCTATACCGACACAGCGAAACACACATGAAAAAGTAGACAAAGTGATGGATATCGCTTTACAAAGGAAGGCTATCTTTCAGTGTTAAAACTTTCTGAAAGATAATCTGAGATCCAACTAATGCATTCAGACAAAATCCATCAATAGATCGTATGTATTTTTTGTTTGTTTTGTTTTATGGACAGCAAAACGATGTAGACCTATTTGGATGCAAATAAAAACAGCACTGTAGCCTAAGGTTTAGACAGCTGCTAATTTTACAAACAAATAAATTAGGCTGATGGATATATATATATCCACCTGCACAATAACTTATTCTAGCCGGAGAACATCGGAAGAGCAGCGCCAGCTCTGTTAATCTCCCTACCCCTTCAACACACACACACAGCTTTGATCCACCTGTACAATATACTGGTAACTGCATATGCTGTAAATGGCTATATACTATAAACAATGATCAGTGGATTATGCATTTATACATTTCTAAGGTTTTTACATCAGAATGACCACATGGTGCTAGGGATGCCGCTTATTGCTGAACACGTTTAGTTTATAACGGCATCTGATGGCCTTCATGCCCACTCTGACAGGTGGGGATAGAATCTGAAGACACAGGATAAATCCCAGTCTCCTCAAACACTTCACTAACCCGAGTCAGTGAAATCTGTGGAGAAATCAGGGCTTTGCGCTTCAACGGGACATACTGATGGCTTACTGGAGAATTTCTCGTCAGTCAGACATAGACAGATAAGGACCTGTATGGAACTGGTATTTGAGCTTTAGAACATAATTGAACGCACGTTTCACTTTTCTACCCTCCAAGCAGATAAATACAAGCTTTGACTCGCAGTCCAAGCCATTTACAATTTTGCTTTTCAAATACTTGTATATCAATTGGATCAGTTTTAAACATGTTTACAAATAATTCATGTTTATCCAGAAAAGAAATACAGCACATGATTGACACATGGAAGGGTACCGGAATATAAGTTCTTACAAGGACAAATTGGGTGGCTCTTAAAAGAGCCTTCGGATCCCTCCATCATCAGAATAAACTGATTAACCACCAAATCCGTACAGAGTGCGGCCCTGGCGTTTCAAAGCGTACACGACATCCATGGCAGTCACAGTCTTTCTTTTGGCATGCTCGGTGTAGGTAACAGCATCACGGATCACATTCTCCAGAAACACTTTAAGCACTCCACGAGTCTCCTCGTAGATCAGACCAGAAATACGCTTCACACCACCGCGACGAGCCAGGCGGCGGATGGCGGGCTTGGTGATTCCCTGGATGTTATCGCGGAGAACTTTGCGATGACGCTTGGCGCCACCCTTACCAAGACCCTTTCCTCCTTTGCCTCTACCAGACATAATGTTGTTCTCTTGCCACCTAAATACTAGAAAGAATAAGTGCTTTATCAGCTAGTATCTCACTAAATTCTCGTGAAGCGGACCTCGGGGAGAACTATAAACACACCCCTTTCTCCTTCCCTCCTTTTTGCTGAATGAAATTTGCGCGGGCTTGCAGGAGAAAATAGGTAATCGAAATACGCCCGCTTGCGAGCTTCAATAAACCACATCTTAATGAAACAAAGTAGCAATAGAACAAATACATTAGCAAACGATCTGTGACAATGTGACATGGATATGTGGTTGGCCTACTTTGCACTTCTCCCAGAGTGTTCCAAACAATGGACGCAAGTCATATGGATGGATCTCCAAATGCCCCGTCGTATAAAATACTACAACTACAATTGTAATACTAAAATAATACAAATACTACAATTTATGTTATATGTAGGAATGCTAAAGCTACTGATTATTGGCCTGAAGTAGGCTGTGGTTATAAATAGAGAAGAAAAACAGTTACACAGGCAGGCAGCCAGATACAACGTTAAGATGAAAAATTAAGTTGCATCTGTAGTGGGCTAATGCGAATTTTGATAGGCTGTCAAAAATAAATTAGTTGTAGATTTCACACAAACGTATATTAATAGTAACTGTAAAAGTTCATTGCAGACAGTAGGCCTACAAGAAGCTAGAATACATACCTAGGCATAAACAAACAAACAAAAATGTTCCAGCAATAGTTAACGTAATATAGTTAATGTAACTACTTGGACTGATGTTTATAGTATGGTATTGTGTTTTTATCAAACTTCTCTACCGAACCGAAGTGACTATTAAAATGTGGGTATTTGTATTGAGTATAGGCTACCATTTTGTCGTTAGACAAAAAAGTGCGGGAACGAGAGAAAGAAGTGCGAAAATGAAAACTATGCTGCGGGATAAGGTCCGCCCTGCGTGGGCCGTCCAATTTCAAAGTAACCAATCTCGTTTCAGCTTTTGTTAGTGAAAGGAAAAAGTCTTCAATTTGAGTGGAAGAGACGCCGGAGTACATTTCCATACGAATACGTATTTATAATCGGAGAAAACCTTGTTATTGTATCATTATCGTCATGCCTGAACCCGCGAAGTCCGCACCCAAGAAGGGATCTAAGAAGGCAGTCTCTAAGACTGCAGGGAAAGGAGGAAAGAAACGCAGAAAGTCCAGGAAGGAAAGCTATGCTATTTATGTCTACAAGGTTTTGAAGCAGGTTCACCCTGACACAGGTATTTCTTCTAAGGCGATGGGCATCATGAATTCATTTGTGAATGACATCTTTGAACGCATCGCTGGAGAGGCTTCCCGCTTGGCTCACTACAATAAGCGTTCCACCATTTCCTCCAGGGAGATTCAGACTGCAGTGCGTCTGCTTTTGCCAGGTGAGCTGGCCAAACACGCTGTGTCTGAGGGAACCAAGGCTGTCACCAAGTACACCAGTTCCAAGTAAACAATTGACTATCCAATACAAAGGCTCTTTTAAGAGCCACCCACCTAATCTTAAAAAGCAGTTCCTCATTACATCAGGTGTTATTTTAATCAGAGTTTGTTATTGAAGTCGAATAAATAATACATTTGTGTTAGTTATTTACGGGGTCCAAATGCTGGTCGCACTTTAGTTAGATGTCAGTTTAATCTGGACTTCAAACCCCTTGCCATTTATTTCTTAGTAAACACAACCTGAATGAGTTACACTGAAATCAACCATCCTAAATTAAGTAAAATGTTTCTCAGATATACTCTGAATCAGTCGTGAGTGGAATAGGAGCTCGAAAGTTGCAACTGTGTGAAAAATTTGACGTACCTGAAAGGGTATGCCTGTAAACAGACAATAGCGCCCATTGGTTTATCGTTCATTGCCACATATAGCCTTGATATTGATATTACAAGGAAGGACCTTGTTAATTATTCCGTCGCCCCATACCGGTTCACCTATTATCTTTCTGCACAGGAAAGAAAAACATTGAAAAAATAGCCAGTGAAATGGAATACACCTTTTTGAAAATGTGGCGGCTCTTAGAAGAGCCTTTTGTTATTCTGCGTCCTGATTTCAGTACATTTAGGCGCGTTCTCCACGGATGCGGCGAGCCAGCTGGATGTCCTTGGGCATGATGGTAACTCTTTTTGCGTGGATGGCGCACAGATTGGTGTCCTCGAACAGACCTACTAGGTAAGCCTCGCTTGCTTCCTGAAGAGCCATAACAGCAGAGCTCTGGAAACGCAGATCAGTCTTGAAGTCCTGAGCGATTTCCCTTACCAGGCGCTGGAAGGGGAGCTTGCGGATCAGCAGTTCAGTGGACTTCTGGTAACGACGGATCTCTCTCAGAGCCACGGTACCGGGCCTGTAACGGTGAGGCTTCTTCACACCTCCGGTGGCTGGTGCGCTTTTTCGCGCAGCCTTAGTTGCAAGCTGCTTCCTGGGGGCTTTACCGCCAGTGGATTTGCGGGCTGTTTGCTTCGTTCTCGCCATTGCGAAGTGTTCTCCGATATGAGATGTAAGAAATGTATGTGGAACTCCATATTTTAAGGTCTTCAATCTCGGCCTGCCCTCCTTTGTACGTCATGAGCGATGATCTCCATCTGATTGGACTACCCGATTCTTTCCGAGTGGCGCCCAAAATTCATACAAAGCCCAGCCCCTAACGCATCGTTCAAGGGAAACAAATCGTGTATTTAGTTAGATGTAGGTGAACACACGCTATGCACAGGAACTTGATGACCAGAAAATAATTAGCAAAGTAATGTAGCCTCGTTGTCTGTCAACAGGAAAGAGTGAAAGACATCTTATGATATACTATAGTCTTATATATATGTGTGTGTGTAAAATATAATATAACACAATGGGATGGATGCTTTATAACATGAGCGCCAGGGATTACAGCAAAATGTGCCGCTGCTTTAGTATCAAAAATAAACAATACATTACAGCTTTGCTGTTGCGCATGACATGTAAATGCTGGAAATTTGTTAAAGGTATGCATTTGGAACTTTTATGTCGGTCAAAATACAGACCATATACTGTAAAATACATGATAGAAACAATGTACTGTACACCGTGCGATCTGTAACTTGGAACATGTTCTGTAGAGATTTGGTTGGCTCTTAAAAGAGCCTTTGTTTCGGAGACCTGAAAAAAACACCTTTACTTGGATTTCTCGGTCTTCTTAGGTAGAAGTACAGCCTGAATGTTGGGCAGTACACCGCCCTGAGCGATGGTCACTCCACCGAGCAGTTTGTTCAATTCCTCGTCATTACGCACAGCCAGCTGCAAATGGCGGGGAATAATACGGGTTTTCTTATTGTCACGAGCTGCGTTACCAGCCAATTCCAAGATCTCGGCAGTCAGGTACTCGAGCACAGCAGCCAAGTAGACTGGTGCACCAGCGCCCACACGCTCGGCATAGTTGCCTTTGCGTAGCAGTCTGTGCACACGACCTACGGGGAACTGAAGTCCAGCCCTGGAGGAGCGAGTCTTAGCCTTAGCCCTGGCTTTGCCACCGGTCTTTCCGCGTCCGCTCATTTCTCAGTTCAGTTGATTCGTCGAAATAAATCAAGGGCGTTCATAAGTTGAGGACTTCATATTATGTCTCAGCGTAGGTGGTTACTCAGTACCTCAGTGGCTGAAGTCAAATTTCTTAGAGCCAATCAACGTGTAGCGTAGTGCGGCATGCCCCGTTTTTTTTTCAATTCAGCGTCTTGTGTTCATTCTTCTCCCATATCGCGCCTGATTTCAAATCACTGTAAAAAATAATGGACGATATCATATCAGTGAATCGGTGATTTTCAACAAAAACATAAGTGTTGTAAAGAGGACAGTCTGCACTTAAAATTAAACAGTTTGGAGCGTGTTGTTGTCCTCTCTCTCTATTGTAACGATATGGAAACGGAGGAAATAATTTAAGAGAGATTGCAATCAGTTTTAGATTTGTGAAATCTAAAATGTGAAAATATGGACATAAAGACTATTAAATCGCCCGCAAAGTTAACGATGCGGTCTGAAAGCGACCCGACCTCGTTCCAACCCAAACGCAAAAAGCAAATGTTTATGGACCTAACTAGCTCCCGTTGTCATGGATTACAGGGAAACAATCTTAAAAATCTGTTGTTACGATAACTCCAATTCAAACTAGGTTGCATTCTCGTCTTCAGTTGTAGACGGACACACATTCCCTCCCTCACAGCTGTTATGGAAGTCATTGTAGCAATACTAAAATAAGCATTTTAAAACCTACGTTGTAGCCTAATGCACCTCATAATTAACTACAACTGATGGTAGCTTTTAAATCAGAGACGGTTTAATGGTTAAATACAAGACCCATATATAAAACATATACTTGCTTCAAGTTTGCCCAAACCATCATTTTAATTTCAAAGCCACAATTCTGATTTGAAATACAATGAAAAGATTGAACATCATTTGACAAACTTTTTGTAATTGTGTATAGCTAAACCTATTTCTAGAGAATGGTCTTCTTTGTAGTACTACACTAGACACAACTACAGGTTCAGTTGTAGTAAACAAGAACAAAAAAAATGAAGTGTAATTTAAGTGTAAACTTCCCAGTTTGTTGGCAATGAAGTTGAATATACCCCTTTTACAATCAGTGCTAAGCAGCTGAAAAACTACTATGAGGCCTTGGTAAATAAACTTGTCAGGTCCATGTTGTAGAGAACATTCAGGGCCTACAGTTGGCTGCAAAGTATACCTGGAAAGTACTAGCCCCCATTCCAGTGTACTGCTGACTGTGTGTTATGAAACAGTTGTCAACTAGCCCCATTCCAGTGTACTGCTGACTGTGTGTTATGAAATAGTTGTCAACATCTAATTTCTTTTTAGAAAGGATTTTGAGAGCAGTCACATCATTTGCAATCTCCTACTGCAGCTGTTTAGAAACCAACTGACTGTTCTCTGTACAAACAAACAATGTCCATCTAGAATAGTTAATTTAGTTTTCAATTAAATAAAGAAAATGTTTTCAATGATGAATGATGAGAACTACACTTTTCTGTAATGGAAACTTAAAATGTCAATTACCCATACCACCAGACAGGGCAGGGTAACTGGTATGAAGACGACTAGTGTGAGGTTTAGTGTTCAAACATCAACAGTGGTAAGTGTTTGAAAGAACAAGCAAATGATGAAGAATCTAGGCTGTTCTTATGTAACCAAAGCAAGTGATGAAGAATCTAGGCTGTTCTTATGTAACCAAAGCAGTCGCAGTCAATGCAGCTGTTATAAGAAATCTTGCACAATGAAAGGTTACATGATGGTTAGTTCTATAAGCTATGAATAGAATAGACAGACAGACGGACAGACATGGTGATGAGCAGACAGACACACATGGTGATGAGCAGACAGACACACATGGTGAAGAGCAGACAAACAGACATGGTGATGAGCAGACAGACAGACATGGTGATGAGCAGACAGACATGGTGATGAGCAGACAGACAGACATGGTGATGAGCAGACAGACACATATGGTAATGAGCAGACAGACAGACATGGTGATGAGCAGACAGACACACATGGTGATGAGCAGACAGACATGGTGATGAGCAGAGAGACAGTCATGGTGATGAGCAGAAAGACATGGTGATGAGCAGACAGACAGACATGGTGATGAGCAGACAGGCAGACATGGTGATGAGCAGACAGACAGAAATGGCGAAGAGCAGACAGACAGACAGACATGGCGAAGAGCAGACAGGGAGATGAACAGACAGACAGAGAGGTAAACTTGAGATGTCCAAATCAGTTGAAAGAACATTTGATGAGGAAGGATCATTCATCCATTCATGTGTCTTTGTCATGCTAACGCCTGGGCCAGCTCTAGCCTTTTCGCTGCCAGATTTGAGATTTGCTCCCTCTGAAAACAGAAGAAAAAAAATATATATAAATGTACTGTGATGCCTCCCTGATATTGCGATTGCCTTGGTCGTCTATGCCAGGAATCGGCCCTGGCAAATGCCAGAGATCAATTTCCATACATTCTGACTCATAATCAAATTCATAAACTTAGTATACTTACCAATGTTCCTTTAGCATATAATTTTCATTCAGTCAAATATAATTTCCCTCCCTCTAATAAAACCTCCCTGTCCCTTACATCATCATCATCTAGTTCTGCAGTTTAGTTCATAATCCTGGAACATTTGGAGATTTTACCTGTTGCAGAAATTGATGCAGCCTGCAGACACCAGCACTCACAGATGGACCAGGGAGAGAAAGTTAATAATGTGTACAGGAAGACACATTTGAAGTGGGATCAAGAAGTACCTGACATAGTTTACAAGTCAGGTATGATAGTAGCATGTAGAATAAGCTACAATGTGCCCTCTCTGCCCTGCCAACAGCTACAGCCAAAGTTAGCTTGTTTGCTACTGTGAGAACCCACCACCATCCGTACATTTCAACAACTAAGTTATCCACAGTGTTACTGAGATGATCAGATGATGTCTTCTGATAGACCTGTTTGATTTCACAAACTCCCCGAAAGACATGATGAGTTGCAGGCAGCAAAGTCCACTGGGAACTCTAATTAATTCAAGTGTCAGTGTCAAGGCTGTTTATGTAATGGTAGTCAGCTGGACAATACTTGCACAGTAAGTATGTTAGCAAACTTCCCTCCCGACACCTTAAGAGATGTGCTAGTGAGTGAACCTAGCACCCTAGGGTTTTAGCTCACTGGCTAGCGTACTCCACTCCATCTATGGTGCTGCTAGTTGCAGGTTCGAGCCCAGTAATGGACATCTGTGAATTTTTCTTACAGAACTGACCAGGGGGCCATGTTTGCTGACATGTATTGATTGTATATATGTACATATATAAATATATATATGTATTGATTTATAGTTTATTGCTAACTGTAACTGCCTGTATGATCATTCAGACATTCAAATTTATAGCATGGTAGTCCTGTGTTTCTGTGTGTGTGTGTGTGTGTGTGTGTGTGTGTGTGTGTGTACATGGTTGTATATGTATGTGTGTGTTTGTCTGTGTGTGTGTGTGTGTCTTCCATCCTCTACCTTTTTGCCCTTGTTCTCTCTGTCTTTCCCATCTTTCTTTCTTTCCTACATTCTTTTCTTCCTGTGTGTGCATGTGAGTGTGTGTGCGTTTGTGTGTGTGTGTATCTCTGTATGTCAGAGATTTGTATCGACACCGTGGAGTCACCAGGAGGAAAGGACAGATAGAGCTGGGAATCATCTGCATAGCAGTTTCTTTCCTTCCTTCCTTCCTGAAAGTCAAACAATGACAATGACAAACAATTATATTTTTGCGCTTGGAGTTGGACTGTACTATGAGTGCCAGGGGTTACCGTGGACGGCTCCGTTGTAGCCCAGAAGTTTCGGTTCAGCCGATGGCCGCTTTGCTTGTGAGGTTGAGGTCATTCATCACCTTACTCGTGTCATAGTAATAATTCAAAGGCATCTGCGTCTCTGCGGCAATAGCAGGCAAATCATCAGCTTTGCCACACAAAGTTTCACTCTTACATAGTACCCAAATATCGGCGACACATGGCTACACCCAACAAGCATCACCGTCTCTTTACCGCCCTTTAACACATTTCTGAGATAGAGACTGATTGTGCGAGAGACTGAGACGTTTCAGCTGTGGCCTAACCTGTAGCCTATGGTTCAAAAAGCCTCTTGTAATGTTCATATCCCCAAAACCTGAAAATATTGACCCGTGCGACAACTTTAAAGTAGCCTAGGCCAAGCTTTTTATTCAATCAATCAATTCTCCAAAAATGCAAGTGGCAAGTTAGGCTATGCGAAGGTCTGTAGCCTAATCATCGATGGGGTCTCTCCTGATCTGCCAGTTTAAGTGGGACTGAGGATTTGAGCGTTCCTCAATCATCCCTAGTCGGTCTGGTAGGCATAGGCCAACTGTACATCTCGGACGCACTTGGTGTACTATAAGCTGAATTGAACTTGATAACTCCATCTATCTTATTTATACCTCTACGAATGGCAAGTGGTGCCACCTGAACCAGGACACCCCAGTGATTGGGACATCCCCTTGCGCAGATGGGTCAGTCCAACCATGACGCAGAAATTGAAAATTGGAATATTGACTCATTTTTACATTTGTTTCCATTTCAGTACTTGCCATAAGAAAAACCAGCAGTAAAATGTAAAAAAATAACATACATTATCTACTTGCTGAGTAGTCTGAAAGATAGATAATGGAAGTATTGAGTCCATCTTTCATTTTTTTCAAGTGAATTCTGCAAATAGATCAAAGCACTGCAAAGCGTTACACAGACCAAACACCAGTCACACACTCCTATGTGCACGCACACACACACACACACACACACACACACACACACACACACACTCCTGTGATGCTGGAATTCTGCTATGTGTACTTCATACACCACTGCTCTGATAGCACTGAGCAAAGTTGATATTTTTTGTCAGATGTTGCAATTCTAGTTCACTTCTTGTCCCATCCATCCACGCTTATAAATTGCTGCATATTGTTTTATGATAAAAATGATTATAAGAACTTTGAAGATCTGCACTCAGATGTAGTGGTTGCGTGAAAATATGTTAAAAATATTTGAATAATAATATGCATGTTCACGTTCTGTCAGATTAGTAACATTGGAATTGTCCTAATTTCACATTTAAATAAATGTTTTATTAACATGAAAACTGAGTCATATTTTTTTGCTTTTGATTTGAAGTTTATAGCAAAATAGACTATGTGAATTTAGTTTGATATTTCAAATTTAAACAGGCCAAATATGCAGATATGCAGTGGCCTCCAGCCTACAATTAAACAGATAGCTATATTATATTTATTAATTGCTAAATTAAATTCATTAAGACATCATGTGACATGAAGATACTGATAGGCCTGCAGGTGCGAGTTAACAAATGTCATCTGGGGGTGAAAAATCCCCTTCATATAATGCAGCCTATGCAAAAAAATCCACAATTTAAAACATCAACAAAAACACACTCTGCCAATAGCCAATAGGCAGATATGTTGCCACAGGCAGGAAGGAAGTAGAAATGTAGAAATGTAGAAATGTTCTGCCCCCAATGGGCCAGACACACTGTAAATTGCCTGTATATTCACATCCATTCTTCCCTGCTAACTGAGCTCCCATACCTAATTTTTTGGGATAATTATGGGACAATATTTAGAGAATAAGTCATAGCATATGTCCACCTGTCACGGACAGACACACGTTTTCTCTAAAATAAGATGAAGGGCGGGCAGTGTTTGAACATAACAGTATTATGATCAGCTAAGTAAGGTAGTTTAACTGAGTAGATTTGACACCTAGCTCTCTGCCTGGTTAGATTTGACACATAGCTTTATGCCTGTTAGAACCAAAGAAACTCCAGATTCTAATTATATTCAATAAATAGTGTAAAATACATTTAGCAAAAAAGCTAAACTATTGTTTCTAAAACAATAGGTTCTTAGGTTTTGTTTAAATCATCTGCCGTCTGTGGGGCCCTCAAGTGGTCAGGGAGCTGTAGTGCTTGGTTCTGGGGGCTTGGAAAGTGTTTGTGGTTGCAGAAGGGAGGGTGCGTGAGGAGGCCTAGGGGTGGGGAGTTCCTGTAGGTAAAGGGTGTCATGTCCCCGAATGCACTGGTGGGTGAGCATTCAATTGTGAGTGGGACAGATTATTGGCATAAATATTTCAATTCTGAGTGGGACAGATTACTGGCACAAATATTTCAATTCTGAGTAGGACAGATTAATAATCAGATTATTGGCATAAATATTTGAAGTGAGCATGTTAAGCTTAGGCTACACTCACGCGACACTTTGTTGTCTAAATCGACCCTAAATTCGAGTGTAACATTCTGTAGATAGACACACACACACACTTGTCATTCAGCATGGAATACATGGAGAGATTGGATGACTGATTTCCACTTGTTAGGAGTCAGCATTCTGACACACACACACACACACACACACACACACACACACACACATCACTGAAAACAATCACGACCTGGAGCATAAAGACCTCTGAGCTGCTAAAACGGGCCCAGCAGAGATGCCACTTCCTTGAGGGTACTCAGGAAAAACATCTCCCAGAGATTGCTGGTGTCCTTTCACCGATACTCCATACAGAGCATACTGACATGCTCTATATACTCCATACAGAGCATACTGACATACTGTATATACTCCATACAGAGCATACTGACATACTCTATATACTCCATACAGAGCATACTGACATACTGTATATACTCCATACAGAGCATACTGACATACTGTATATACTCCATACAGAGCATACTGACATATTGTATATACTCCATACAGAGCATACTGTAGATACTCCATACAGAGCATACTGTATATACTCCATACAGAGCATACTGACATACTGCATATACTCCATACAGAGCATACTGACATACTGCATATACTCCATACAGAGCATACTGGCATACTGTATATACTCCATACAGAGCATACTGACATACTGTATATACTCCATACAGAGCATACTGACATACTGTATATACTCCATACAGAGCATACTGTATATACTCCATACAGAGCATACTGACATACTGCATATACTCCATACAGAGCATACTGGCATACTGTATATACTCCATACAGAGCATACTGACATACTGTATATACTCCATACAGAGCATACTGACATACTGTATATACTCCATACAGAGCATACTGACATACTGTATATACTCCATACAGACCATACTGACATACTGTATATCCTCCATACAGAGCATACTGACATACTGTATATACTCCATACAGAGCATACTGACATACTGTATATACTCCATACAGAGCATACTGTATATCCTCCATACAGAGCATACTGACATACTGTATATACTCCATACAGAGCATACTGTATATACTCCATACAGAGCATACTGACATACTGTATATACTCCATACAGAGCATACTGACATACTGTATATACTCCATACAGTGCATACTGACATACTGTAGATGTGCACAGTGGCTCAAATGAAAGCACCCCAGAGAGTCTTCAGCTGCCCTTTCACCACACTGGAAGAACTACACAACTCCCACTGGCCCACACATCACTGCAGTGGTGTAGGCTTGCTTATGTTTGTGTTTGTTTTTCATCTTCTCTCTTTCCCCTCATCACCTACTTTCTCTCTCTTTCTCTCTTTCTCTCTCTCCCTCTCTCTCTCTGTCTCTCTCTCTGGCCCATCAGTAAGGTTGTTCTCTATTAGATGGAGGGAGGATGTGAGTCTTGTGTCTGAGGCAGTAAACTGATGACATTAGTGTAGTATCATCACTTCAGTTTAAAACTTTGGCCCCTCTCCTCCTCCTCCTTTCCCTCTCTCTGTGTTCCTCTATCTAGATGACAGTGGCTTCATGAAGGAGTTTGACACCTCATCCTCTCCTCTGCCCCTTCAGGTGTTGGGTGGAGGGGGTCTGTGTGGACGCTGCTACTGGGAGTCTGAGCCCCTCTATCCAGGGTTTGGTACTCTGTCCTTCTACAGTGTCTCTTCTGACAAACTCACCCATCTGCACACATTCCACTCCACATTCACTAAGCCCCTCTATCCAGGGGTTTGGGTGCATTATGACTCTGCAGTGTTCCTGTGCCAGATCACATGAGCTCTTCATGCTGCAGGAACGCTGTAGTGATACTACACACACGTGTGATGATTTGATTATCACTTTTTTATACATTTTTATGTTTTATTTTTTTCTTTACAATTTGTTTGTTTCTTTAATCCTTTGTGTATAAGATAGAAATGTTTATTCTGCAGCTCTTCAGAGTGATGCAGAATTCTCCATTCATATCACTCTACTAGTAATCAGTTCACTTATCACAATGGAATTACATTGGAAGTGCATTGCTGCATACTCAGGATAATATATTATCTTATATCATATATTGTCTTACATGTCATAAGAATCATTTAGCTGTTGTGAAGGAAAATAGGGCTGACAATTTTGAATTTTAAAAACAAACTTATAACACATGAACTATAACACATAATAGCCAACAAAAGAGTAGCCTGTCTCTTTAACACACAAAATGAAATATTTACATTTGGCATTTCATTTTCCTCAGTCATTTGTAACAAAAAATAAAAAAAACATTTAAAAGGTCTATTTGTCATTTAATTTCCATTGCCATCCTGATATATTATTGTCAGATCTAAAATGTAAATACTAATTGACAAATGAAAATCCAAACTTCACTTTGGATTTGTATTTTCCCCATAACGCACTCGATATGTGTCAAAATAAAAAAAAGCTAAAGAAAACGACCCCTGCTGGTGATTTAATTTCCATTTTTCACACTGCACTTTCATTTCCCATTTTTTATTTTTATTTTCAAGCTCACCAACAACAAATAAGTAAGTGAATAAATGCAAAAAAGAGAGTCAAGAACCGTACAAATAGAAAGGCTTCCTCTCATGGCAAGCTGCAAGAGTCCGAAGGCATGCTGCCCCTAGTGGCACGCAGATAAAAGCATGTTTGTAAAGAGAGTCGCTAGGAGGACACCTAGCGGCCAACTGTGATACTGCTAAGGCACACCACTGTAGAAAATACCCCTGACATGCATCACTCCTAACATACCCCTACTGAAAAGTTATATACAGGCCCAGACCTGCAATACTGCATAAAACCTCTCCACGCCAAGTCCAGGATGTTTACTATATAAGACTAATAGCTGTAGTGTAGGTCCACTAATATGGTACAAGGCTGATAGTTGTATTTCTGCAAAACTAAATCACTGTGATGATAATCTCAAGCATCTGTTTTACTTTTTTGCGTGTGAGAAAAAGCCTGAGGGAGCAGAGAGATTTCTTTTAGCCTTTGCAGATAGTCATTGTACTTTAGCTGTCCTGTATAAGTCGGAACTTTTGCCTTACATCGAATATAGTCCGTTTTTCTTCATTTAGGTTGAGGTAAGTGGAGTCAGTGCGCCGAATTTATTATTAGTTACCAATCACTTTAATATTTTGAGTGACAAGTCCTATCTGAATATCTGTCTAATGTGTTCTTATATGTACTGCGTCACGTAGTGTTGTGGTTTAAGCTACAGTGAGCCTCAGTCACAGTATTTTAGGCAGTAGTCCTGTAAATTACGCTGGCCTTTGTTACTCTTTCATTAACGTCCCCAAAGTATTTTTTCTCCAAAATGCATCTGCTAAAAACGAAACAAAAGTTTCAAGCAGCCTAATACTCACAGGTTAGCCTACTCCAGGGGTTCTCAAAGTGGGTGCCGCGGAATCCTTCATTTTTAACTTGTTTTGCCAGTGTGGTTTGTAATAGTAGGAAAAAATATATTTACAATTATTTAAATCAGTTCAAGGTGCTTCCCAACTGACAGACAAAATAACTAGGCTAACTGATAAAGGTAATAAACATAATGCATTTCAGCGCATAGCATGTGGTGGTAGATGGTAGAAGCTAAGATGTAAAAATGGACAACTTTCAAAGAGGAGAGATAAAACGCCATCCAGACAGCAACTGCACAGCAACTAAACGCCAAAAAGTCAGACTTTATAACGATTCCTACCTCAGGTACGGTTTCTACTGGAGTGGTGAGGCAACGTGCCACAGTCCTGTGTGCTTGATCTGCAGGGAAAGGTTGGCTAACGCAGCTATTGTGCCAAGCAAGCTGACAAGCCATTTTGACACAAAGCACCCGGCCTATAAAAATAAAGACACATTACACGTTAACATGGCCAGGTTTTAAAGTTGTAAACTGGCTGTTTCAGTTCTGTTCATGAAAGTTTGTTTGAGAAATGAATAATACAGATAAGATGAATAATAGGCCTGATGACTGACTAAAAAGTATTTCTAAATATTGTGGCCATAACGCCTTCTTGTAGTTTTGAAGTTGTGAAATTTCTGTTTAAAAATTAGTAATTCTGATTTACCCATAAGATGTTTCACTGCTTGGGGCAATTTGAAAATATGTTTGAGAGGTGAATGCAAGTCAGTACAAGTAAATTGAATAGTGGACTGCAAATTAAAACATCTTTCTAAATATTGTGGTCACAATTTTTGTAATAATATATGACAACAAAATGATAAGAATAAAATAGGTTGCCAAGAAGGCCTATTACACTAAATGTGAAAAAAATAGAGCAGAGGTAGGCTATTCACAGTGAAAAGTAAGAATTAAAATTGTAGGGGTGCTGCAGAAGTGAAGAGATACACCTAGGGGTGCCCTGAGCTTGAAAAGTTTGAGAACCACTGGCCTACTCTGTAGCCTACATAACTTACAGGTGTTCCATATCTGTTCTGTATTTATAAGTAGCTCAGTGACTAACAGTTGTATGCTAGCTTGTTCATAATGATGTGTTGGTTCTTGTATCACTGCTGGCACCACCTGGGAGAATCAGACCAGATAATATATCAGGCTTTTTCTAGCATACAGACCAATGCAAAGATGCAGTAAGACTGTAGAGAAACAGATCTGGCCAGAAGGGGGCGCCCCCAGCAGAGGTTTGGAAAAGGCTGAAAATTACAGACGTTGCCACCTTCAGACTGGGGGAAAAAGCAGCTGGGTCATTCCTTGTCAAAATGACCAATTTTGAAGGATTTTCCCACTCAACCCCTCAGAATTGCCTGATTCTCGGATACTGTGTGCCCACACATCTCATAGAGAGGTGTGCAAAATTATACCTCAGTATCTCAAGGATTTCTATGAAAAATATGCCTTCGAATGGACCCACCCCCTCTTCCAAAAAGGTGCCTGTGAGCATTTCTGCCAACAGACTATAATATCACCTAATCTATTTGAGATTCAAACACAGACTTTTGTATGCAAAGTATCTCAAGTATTTCTATGAAAAATATGCCTAATATACAAAAAGGTACAATGAGAAATACATGCCTCTCTGGTATGGCCTTTTGACACATTCTGATGTGAGCAAAATCAGAGGCTGGTGCATAAACTTTGTTGTCCGTCTCCATTTGATATTAAACTAATAAAAAGAGAAGATATTTAGTTCAATAAATAATGATTCAAGTTCAAATCTAGGTGTTAAACTACAAAAAAAGACTGCACATCAGGTGCAGATAAACACAAGCCTCTCTGAGGACATATATGTGGCCTTTTTCTCCACAAATTCTCATGTGAGCAAACTCAGAGACTCTTGAACTGCCACTACAAAGCCAGCTTGGGTTCAGAGTGGCGTAACAGTGCACACAAACATCAAAAAAAGACCTGACATGCAACCTGAGTGAAGACCACAACTTAAATTATGTGTTACTGTCATTCTATTTCTGTACTATACTTTATTATATAAACAGAGAGATGAGTGGGCAGGAAAGAGTTAAACATTCATGATGAGGTATTTTGCTCTTGATAGTATCAACACACCTCCTGTGACTGAACATGCCCAGCCAGCATTGTGCAGGACAAGTCTCAGCTTGACGATCTCAGACAGATTCCAGGAAAACAAGTGAACAAACCTCCAAAACGGTGAGTTCGTCTGTTTAACGTATTAAAGAGGCCCTATGCAACTATGTAGCTTAATTTACCATAAATTAGCAGAGTTAAGAGTCATTGTGGTGGTTCTGCAATACTTTATGGGTCGGTTGGTGGTTGTTTTGACTCCCACAAGGGCATCTGTGTAGAGATGTGGAAAATGAAAGGTTCGACGAGCGGGCCACGGCCAAGTCTCTATGCAGTCTCAGGTCTCACAAAGTAACGAATTGCTGTACGGCACTACACACAAACATGCACCGGTTAGCTATAAACACAATGTAACAATGGGGCAGCTCTGTAGAGAAAAATGTGAGCACAACCTTGGCACAAAGTGAACAAGTAAGTGTAAGTGTTACCATGGGTGTAAATGATTTTGGAGTTGTTGATGTTTCGAAGTTGCCATGTTAGTATATATTCTGTTAATATAGTGTCTGTCAAGTATTATGCAGTCTTTTTTTTTTGTTCAGCAGACTGGTCCATAGCCTCAGAGTATAAAAGGGAGAGTGGAATCATGGAATTGGTCTAATCGCAGTACCCAAGTTACATTTCTATTTCCTTTCTCAATGTCATTAGAGAACACTGCCACTGTTGTGCCCTTGAGCAAGGTACTTAACCCCTAATTTGCTCTAGGGGAGATTGGCCCTGAAGTAATTGACAGTAGTTGACAAATGACAATGTAAGTCGCCTTGGATGCAAAGTGTCTGCTAAGTGCAGAAATGTAAATGTAGAATTCAGGTTGCTGAATCTTTTATTTTTGAGTATCTGTAAGATATTAAAGTTTTGCAATTTAGTTATTTTAAGTTTCTTTGGTAACACTTCACTTGATGGATGAATACAGAACACATTTATAGCAGCTCATTCATGTGACTGGCTTTCCGTAGAGGAAGTGACTTTTGAAGTGTAATTGAAAGTAGACTACATAGACCTTGGCTTGTGTGGAAGTTTTGCCTTACATCAGAACTTTTTTGGAGAGCTGGATTTCAGACTCTGTCTTACGCATGTTCTGTGTCACGTAGTGCTGTGCTTTAGTAGCCTAGTACTGTAAACACAGAAGTCATGTAAGTGACACAGGCCTTTGACACTCTCTCACAATAACCTACTTTCCAGATATTTTCCAGAATGCATCTGCCAAGAAAGAAGGCACTATGTTTCAATCATAGGCTATAGCATTGCTCACAGGTTAGCTACAGTTCTCTGAATACTTGTAGGCTATAGGCCTACATGACAGATGCTAACGTCTGTTCACATGCAGGGCAGTGATTTTGCAGTCTAAGTTGTGTAGGCTAGGTTGCTCAATGCTCATAAACTGTATTTTAGTTAAGAAAACTATCAGTTTACTTCCCATTGCAAACTGTGTGTAGTAGACTAAAGAGTCTGGATACATCAGCGGCCATCATGAACAGGTCTGGTAGAATCAGTTAATGCAGTGATATGCAGTGACCTGTAGGAACTGAATCCAGAGACTGAGGGGGCGGCACTGAAGTTCATGAAATACAGCCGGACTGTTCTGATGACTTTGCTGCAGCCATATGCCATGTTCTCTGTGTGTGTATGTGTGTGTGTGTGTGTGTGTGTGTGTGTGTGTGTGTGTGCGTGTGTGCGTGTGTGTGTGTGTGTGTGTGGTGTATAATCAATCTATAGACATCTGGGCACTGGGGGTGAGAAGGCAGAGCCCATTTTTTATTGATGCTTCACTTTAGCTTTTGCATCTCTCTACTTTTGAGTCACATTGGCGTCACACAGCACACAGGTTTTGATGCTCTTTCAGAATAGTTTTTAGATCAGGAACTGTGGATGTTTTTACTAATAAATGAAGAGTCTGAACAGAATTTGTGAGTCAGCACCTCTCTGACTCCCTTTGGTTTGCTGGCAGTCACTGCAAGATCGGTTCTGAAATTATTTTCACTACATTTTCTGTTGTTTCTGTCCCAGTGTGACTCTGGTTCAGTAGTTTTCTGTCTATTGTTTCTGTCCCAGTGAGACACTGGTTCACTAGTGTTTCTGTCTGTTGTTTCTGTCCCAGTGAGACTCTGGTTCAGTAGTTTTCTGTCTGTTGTTTCAGTCCCAGTGAGACTCTGGTTCAGTAGTTTTCTGTCTGTTGTTTCTGTCCCAGTGAGACTCTGGTTCAGTAGTTTTCTGTCTGTTGTTTCTGTCCCAGTGAGACTCTGGTTCAGTAGTTTTCTGTCTGTTGTTTCTGTCCCAGTGAGACTCTGGTTCAGTAGTTTTCTGTCTGTTGTTTCTGTCCCAGTGAGACTCTGGTTCAGTAGTTTTTTGTCTGTTGTTTCTGTCCCAGTGAGACTCTGGTTCAGTAGTTTTCTGTCTGTAGTTTCTGTCCCAGTGAGACTCTGGTTGTAAAGTGAATCCAGAGGCTGAGGGGGCAGCAGCTCACAGTGAGGATCTGAGATCAGAGTCTGCAGTACACAGCTGTGTTACCATGGAGACTGAGGAGGACATGGATGAGCCCATGAACAGGAACAAAACATCAACAGAGACCACTGCAGGGTGAGTTAAGTATAGAAAATATGACACACACACAGTTTAGATATAGTGGAGAAGATGCACAACATTACACACACACACACACAGACACACACACACTATCTCCAGTGCCTGGTGGTGTGTCCTTGAAGAGCAATCGGTCCCTGCCTCACTCTCTCAACTTCAACAGCAGTCCAGACCCATCAGGACTAGAATGAGTTTACACATACGGGTAGAGATGGAGATGAGCACACACAAAAAAAACACACACACACACACATACACATACACTCTCTTTCTCTCTCTCTCTAACACACACACACACACACACACACACACACAAATACACACACATACACTCTCTTTCTCTCTCTCTCTGACATACACACACACACACACACACAAACACACACACACACACACACTCTCTTTCTCTCTCTCTCTAACACACACACACACACACACACACACACATACACTCTCTTTCTCTCTCTCTCTCTCTCACACACACACACAAATACACACACATACACTCTCTTTCTCTCTCTCTCTAACATACACACACACACACACACACACACACACACAGCATCATTAAGTAGTTTCTTGATTGGACGTTGGTTGAGATAGTTTTCAGTCATTAGCAGTAATCACATGTGTTGTCTCTCTTTGTTTTTGCAGACCACACACACCCAGACCTCCATCTCCAGTGCCCAGTGGTGTGTCCATGAAGAGTGATCAGTCCATGTTAGAACCTTCTGAATTCAGCAGTGAACCAAAGCCATCAGGACTAGAGTGAGTTTAGACATATGGGTGGAGATGAACAGTCACACTGCACACACACACACACTCACACACACAGTCACAAGTATACACATACACACACACACACAGTCACAGTGACACTACACAAACACACTCACACATACACACACATACAGCCTCACACACTCATACAGCCTCACACACCGTCATAGTGCGCACTTACTCACACACACACACACACACACACAAAGTTAGTCACAGTCACACACACAAACACACACAATGCAAACACACACTCTCTCATACACATATACATGCAAACACACAGACTCTCTCATACACATACATATGCAAACACACACTCTTTCATACACATACATATGCAAACACACACTCTCTCATACACATACACATGCAAACACACACTCTCACAAACACATACATATGCAAACACACACTCACACACATACACATGCAAACACACACTCTCTCACACACATACATGTGCAAACACACACGCTCTCACACACATACATATGCAAACACACACTCTATCACACATACATATACAAACACACACTCTCTCACACACATACATATGCAAACACACACTCTCTCTCACACATACACATGCAAACACACACTCTCTCTCACACATACACATGCAAACACACACTCTCTCTCACACATACACATGCAAACACACACTCTCTCACACACATACACATGCAAACACACACTCCATCACACATACATATGCAAACACACACTCTATCTCACACATACATATACAAACACACACTCTCTCACACACATACATGTGCAAACACACACACTCTCACACACATACATATGCAAACACACACTCTATCTCACACATACATATACAAACACACACTCTCTCACACACATACATATGCAAACACACACTCTCTCACACATGCATATGCAAACACACACTCTCTCATACACATATACATGCAAACACACACTCTCTCACACACATACATATGCAAACACGCACTCTCTCACACACATACATATGCAAACACACACTCTCTCACACATACATGTGCAAACACACACTCTCTCACACACATACATATGCAAACACACTCTCTCACACACATACATGTGCACACACACACTCTCTCACACACATACATGTGCACACACACACTCACACAACCTTGCTCACAGTCTCACTGCACAAACACACACGCACACACACACACACACACACACACAGTCACACTGCACAAACACACACACACAACCTCAAAACACAGTCACATTCACACTGCACAAACACACTCACACATACACACACATACAGCCTCACACACTCATACAGCCTCACACACCGTCATAGTGCGCACTCACTCACACACACACACACACACACAAAGTTAGTCACAGTCACACACACAAACACACACAATGCAAACACACACTCTCTCATACACATACACATGCAAACACACAGACTCTCTCATACACATACATATGCAAACACACACTCTTTCTCACACATACATATGCAAACACACACTCTCTCATACACATACATATGCAAACACACACTCTCTCACACATACACATGCAAACACACACTCTCTCACACACATACATGTGCACACACACACACACACACACTCACACAACCTTGCTCACAGTCTCACTGCACAAACACACGCACACACACACACACACAATCACACTGCACAAACACACACACACAACATCAGAACACAGTCACATTCACACTGCACAAATGCACATGCACTCACACACAAACAGTCACAGGGATACTGCACAAACACACACACACAGTCACACTGCACAAACACACACACACACACACACACACACACACAAAGCATCATTGAGTAGTTTCTTGATTGGACGTTGGTTGAGATAGCATTCAGCAGTAATCACATGTGTTGTCTGTCTTTATTTTTGCAGACCACACACACCCAGACCTCCATCTCCAGTGCCCAGTGGTGTGTCCATGAAGAGTGATCAGTCCATGTTAGAACCTTTTGAATTCAGCAGTGAACCAAAGCCATCAGGACTAGAGTGAGTTTAGACATATGGGTGGAGATGAACAGTCACACTGCACACACACACACACACACTCACACAGACACATTGTACACACATACACACACACGCACAGTCACAGTCACACTGCACAAATAAATACGCTCAAACTCACACACAGTCACAGTGTGCGCATACACACACAAAAGCTCAGTCACACTGCACAAGCACGCGTGCACGCACACACACACACAAATACAAACTCACACACTGTTACATTCACACTGCACAAACACAAACGTACACATTCACACTGCACCAATGCATGTGTGCGCACACACACTCACACACACACACACCGTCAATCACACTGTACAAACACACGCACACATACACAACCTCAAACACAGTCACAGTGACACTGCACAAACGAACACACACACACACACATACAGCCTTACACACAGTCATAGTGCGCACTCACTCACACACACACACACACACAAAGTCAGTCACAGTAACACAGCAAACACACACACACACACACACACACACACACACACACACACACACAGCATCATTGAGTAGTTTCTTGATTAGATGTTGGTTAAGACAACATTCAGTCATTAGCAGTAATCAAATGTGTTGTCTCTCTTTGTTTTTGCAGACCACACACACCCAGGCCTCCATCTCCAGTGCCCAGTGGTGTGTCCATGAAGAGTGATCAGTCCATGTTAGAACCTTTTGAATTCAGCAGTGAACCAAAGCCATCAGGACTAGAGTGAGTTTAGACATATGGGTGGAGATGAACAGTCACACTGCACACACACACACACTCACACACACACACAGACACATTGTACACACATACACACACACACACACACGCACAGTCACAGTCACACTGCACAAATAAGTACGCACAAACTCACACACAGTCACAGTGTGCGCATACACACACACACACAGGCTCAGTCACACTGCACAAGCGTGTGCACACACACACACAAATACAAACTCACACACAGTTACATTCACACTGCACAAACACAAACGCACACATTCACACTGCACCAATGCATGTGTGCGCACACACACACACACACACACACATACAGTCAATCACACTGTACAAACACACACACACATACACAACCTCACACACAGTCACAGTGACACTGCACAAACACACACACACACACACACACACACACACACACATACAGCCTCACACACAGTCATAGTGCGCACTCACTCACACACACATACACACAAAGTCAGTCACAGTCACACAGCAAACACCCCCCCCACACACACACACAGCATCATTGAGTAGTTTCTTGATTAGATGTTGATTGAGACAACATTCAGTCATTAGTAGTAATTGCATGTGTTTTGTGTCTGTGTGTTTGCAGACCACACACACCCAGGCCTCCATCTCCAGTGCACATTTTACACTGCACACACTCACATACAAACTCACACAGTCACAGTCACACTGCCCATACATTACATTTACATTCATGCATTTAGCAGACACTTCTATCCACAACACAATGAAAGAAACTAACAAAGAGTGTATATTGCTGACGTAAAAAATTGCAGTATTTTAAGTTGAAAGTGCAATAGAGTAATAAAAGTGCAGCATAGAAGAGAGATTAAGTATAAGAACTGCCCAAACACACGCACATACAGACACACACACAGACACACACACAGACACACACACACAGTCACATTGTGCACACACGCACATGCACACAGTCATAGTCACACTGCACAAATAAACACACGCAAACTCACACACAGTCACAGTGTGCGCACACACACTCTCAGTCACAATGCACAAACACGCGCGCACACACACAGTGACACACACGCACACATTCACACACACACACACGCACGCACACACAAACTGCATATTAACAAATTTATTTTTTCCCCTGTCTCTGCAGTGTGTTGAGGTCTTCAGACCCGCAGCCTCCTCTGGATGATGATGATGATGATGATGATGAACACACAGACATGGCAGAGAGCAGCAGACACCTGCAGCCTGAACACACACCACACACAAGGAGCACACAAGGTATATAAGGGTTCAGTGTTGTTGTTGTGTCACCTGCAGACTGAACACACACCACACACAAGGAGCACACAAGGTATATAAGGGTTCAGTGTTGTTGTTGTGTCACCTGCAGACTGAACACACACCACACACAAGGAGCACACAAGGTATACAAGGGTTCAGTGTTGTTGTTGTGTCACCTGCAGACTGAACACACACTACATACAAGGAACACACACGGTATATAAGGGTTCAGTGTTGTTGTTGTGTCACCTGCAGACTGAACACACACCACACACAAGGAGCACACAAGGTAATATTTCCTACCAACGGCAGTCAGTGACCTCGAACAGCAGGGCTATGGACTGATTCACACCAAGTTATTCCTTTAAAAGTGTGAGTCACTTAAGTCTGTGAGGGCTCAGGGTTTAGGTCTTAGTTTTACTGAGTATTTCAACATTACTTTACATGGACGACATGAAATGAAAAAAAAAAAAAAATGAAATAGCTGTTACAAAGTAGGGGTTTTATTTTTGACATTAGTAGAAAGAGTCTTCTATTGAAATTGCATTCTTATGACCACCTAACCACCCAGGGTTTATTTATCCCACTGCAGTGGACTATGGAGCAGGTTGCTATGGTATGATGTTGCCTCAACTATAATAAAAATGTGATTTTCAGAGCATGGATGACAAGAATACCACTTGATAAATTGTAAATGTAAGACCAACACTTTTAGTCATTATTCTGATATTCTTCTCCTTCCTTTATTCGTTGGTAAATGGTAAATGCTGGGGCAACATCCTTCTCCATAATATCATGTTTTAAAGATGCCCTATGCAACTATTTGAGCTTCACTTACCTTGATAGAACAGGTTAAGAGACATTGTGGTGGTTCTGTAAAACTCTATGGGTCGACTGGTGGCTGTTTTGACCACCTACCTGTGTTGGGTGGAGACAGGGAAAATGCAAGGTTTGGCAGCAGCCAAGTCTCATGGAAGTCTCAGGTCTGGCGAAGTAGCAAATTGCTTTTACAGCAAAACACGTTCCCAGATAGGCCCCGGCTAGCTAACACAACATAGCGAAAGAGACTCAAACATTCATCATGGAACAGCCAAAGAAAAAGAAAGAGAAAACCGATGTCAGAGGAACAGAGAAAGAGGAAACGGCAGTGTTGTAAAATCTCTAGTCAGAAGCTGTAGGGGGAGCTCTGTAGAGAAAAATGTGAGCACAAACCTGACACAAACTGAGAAAACAGCGAAGGAAAGTTCGATCCTGCATAGAGAGGCTTTAAACAGTGTAAAACTAAACAGTGTTAAATTGAGTGTTATAATGTATAATATGTTTTAATATATTTTAAAATGATTATTTATTCCAAACAGCTGTGGAGGTCCTGAGAAGAGTTATAGAGATTCATAAAGCCAGTCTGAAGAAGAGGTTTGAGAACGTGTCTGAAGGCATCATCAAATCAGAAACTCACACACTCCTCAGTGAGATCTACACAGAGCTCTACATCACAGAGGGAGAGAGTGAAGGAGTGAATAAGGAGCATGAAATTTGGCAGGTAGAGTCAGCATCCAGAGTACAAAGCACAGAAGACACACCAATCAACTGCAATGACATCTTCAAGCCCTTACCTGGACAGGAGAAACACATCAGAACTGTGATGACTAAAGGTGTTGCTGGCATTGGAAAAACAGTCTCAGTGCAGAAGTTCATTCTTGACTGGACAGATGGTTTAGCCAATCAGGATGTTCATTTTATTTTTCCCCTTTCTTTGCGTGAGCTGAATTTAATCAGGGATGATCAATATAGTCTTCACAAGCTCCTGTTTGACTTCCACCCTGAGCTGAAGGAGCTGAATGATGATGAATATAAAGACTGTCAGGTTGTGTTCATCTTTGATGGTTTGGATGAGAGCCGGTTGATTCTGAATTTTGAACAGAACATGAACTTATCAGATGTAAAACAAACATCTTCCGTGAATGTTCTGATAACGAGCCTCATTCAGGGAACTCTACTTCCCTCTGCACTCATCTGGATAACCTCACGACCAGCAGCAGCCAGTCAAATTCCTGCTCAGTACATCAACCTTGTAACAGAAGTACGAGGATTCACTGACTCACAGAAGGAGGAGTACTTCAAGAAGAGAATCAGTGATGAGAATCAGGCCAGCAGAATCATCTCACACATTAGGGCATCCAGGAGTCTCCACATCATGTGTCACATTCCAGTCTTCTGTTGGATTGCAGCCACTGTGCTTCAGGAAATGCTGGGAAAGAAGAACATCAAAGACATTCCCAAAACTCTGACTGAGATGTTCATACACTTTTTGCTCATTCAGACTACAAGGAAGGACCAGAAATATCAGAGTGGAACTGAAACAGAAAGAGAAGAGAATCAAGAGAAACTTCTGAAATCTCAGCAAGACATTTTTCTGAAGTTGGCCAAACTGGCTTTCAAGAATCTGGAAAGCGGCTGTCTGATGTTTTATAATGAAGACCTGAGAGAGTGTGATATTGATGTCAGTGAAGCCTCAGTGTACTCTGGTATGTGCACTGAGATCTTCAAGGAAGAATCAGTCTTTCAAAAGAGAAAAGTCTATTGCTTTGTGCATCTGAGCATCCAGGAGTTTCTATCAGCTGTGTTTGTATTTCACTCTTATGTCACTGGGAACCTTGAGCCACTGAAATCTCTCATCAATGACAAACATAAATCTGTTTTATCTTCTCTTCAGTCAGCACTAGGACACAGAACTCAAACGCATGTGTTACTTAAGAGTGCAGTGGATGAGGCTTTGAAGAGCAGGAATGGACACCTGGATCTTTTCCTTCGCTTCCTTATGGGCATCTCACTGGAGAAAAACCAAAGACTTCTGCAAGGTCTACTGAACAAAATACACAACACCACAAAGAGCATTGATGACACTTGTCAGTACATTAAGAACCTCAACAGAGAAGATCTATCTCCTGAGAGATGCATCAATCTTCTCCACTGTTTGTCTGAACTGAATGATCACACCATGCATGAAGAAATTCAGAAATTCCTGTCATCAAGTAACTTCAAACAGAAGTTGTCTCCTGCTCACTGTTCAGCACTGGCCCACATGCTTCTGATGTCTGAGGAGGTGCTGGATGAGTTTGACCTGAAGAAATACAACACATCAGATGAGGGACGCAGGAGACTGATCCCAGCTGTGAGGTGCTGCAGAAAGGCATGGTGAGTTTCTGATGGAGACGGATAAATGATGATGATGATGTCCACGCCATGATCAGTTTTACTGCACAAGTATACTGACATTGTCATGGAAATTGACTCTGATTGTTGTCAACTCACTGGCCTGTACCATATAGGCAAATAGTGATATAAACTGTAAAATAGAAACAGTATGCTATTAGAACAAGTATATACTATATAGAACACATATTATGCAACATCCTGTGTACATTATATACAGGGGAAGACACATTATGTGTTGGGGTG
Organism: Tenualosa ilisha; assembly: GCA_015244755.2. NCBI lineage: Eukaryota > Metazoa > Chordata > Actinopteri > Clupeiformes > Clupeidae > Tenualosa > Tenualosa ilisha. Next base: position 221,760 of record PYXC01001719.1, on the reverse strand, counting down.
GATAAAGTGATAGTGTATCTATGCAGGACACATGCTTTAATGATGAGTATAGGAACAGTAATGGAGATACAGGCCAATGATGGGACTCTGGTAGCTTTAATGATGAGTATAGGAACAGTAACGGAGATACAGGACAATGATGGGACTCTGGTAGCTTTAATGATGAGTATAGGAACAGTAATGGAGATACAGGACAATGATGGGACTCTGGTAGCTTTAATGATGAGTATAGGAACAGTAATGGAGATACAGGACAATGATGGGACTCTGGTAGCTTTAATGATGAGTATAGGAACAGTAATGGAGATACAGGACAATGATGAGACTGTGGTAGCTTTAATGACAGTCTGGCCAAAAGGGGAATCACGCACAGTGAATCTAAATTTAAATCTGGTCGAGTCTACGTCAAATCTGATTCTGGTCAAATCTGTGTCAGAACATTTCACTCTACAGGATTTTGTGATTTTTTTGGACAGCTGTGCTTTTGATATAGTTGAAGGATTAAGGTGTTAACTGTATGCTGTTTGTTTGTGTGACCACATCAAGGATACAGGCGGCAGCCTGACATTAACACCCCTGTAACTTTAATGCTTCATATTTAGGGCGTCCATATTACTGATCTTATGTTGTTGTTATGTTGATACCAGATTCCTGTATCCCCTAGACCAGTGATTAAGGGTATGCAAGCACACTGCAGGGAGTACGTGTGAATATTTAATAATAATTTATTTCCAAGGTGATAAATAAATATTCAATATTAAGCCTGTCAATAAAATGGTATGTGTGCGCTACAACTAGTTTCCCCGGGGAGACAATAACCTGTGGCACTCCTCACCAATAATAATCAGTTGTGTTACGTTCTACTTTTGGAGAATAATCAACACGTATGAGTGAGGGGTACTCATGGTATTTAAATGTATATAACCAGTAAGTTTAAGATAACACAGTGGCTTTGCTTTTGCATAGCACCTCTCCACCTCTTTTTCCATCAGACAGTCACATCTTGGGATGTTCTGTGCTGTCTGTCTTGTTTTGAGCTCATAATTCTTGTTTAGTTGTGGAATAAGTAGCCTATTTAAGAATGCAAAACAGTTTGTCCCCAAACCCACTGGAGAAGAACAGGGATGTTGTGCCATTGTATGTGTTGTCATTATGCTTAAGTGAGCCAGTAGACTTATTGCTCTCCCTACAGAGACTTGCAACATTAGTTAAGACAGCTGACAACTGTTGTTATAAATGAAAAAATGGACTGCAACTCTTACATCAAGATTTTTTGTGGGTCACATTATGTGATAAATTGTGATAAATCCTTGATATCGCTGGATTTTATGCAATTGTAAAACATGAAAAAATGGAGGGACTGGTCAAAACATGTTTATGTTTTCAGAGGTTTTATAGAAAACAAGTGCATGTGTTAAAGTAACTATAGTGACTACAGAAATCAGCTGTCACTGTTGTCCACTACAACACAATACTGGACTGCAGTTGATTGGTTGTCATGCAATGACATTTCCATGATTATATTGCTGATATTTAATGCAGTTAGATGTTCACAGTTATATTTTATAACAGTACTGTCAAACCTTTCAGACAGAATCACTCACATGGACTGATACTCAATTATTGATTGAGACACATTGTAAAGAGTTTTAATTATCAATTGTTTGTTTCTGCTATACAGTATTTTACAGTAATGTCATCTTGTTATGCGGACTGGCTGAATGCAAACTCACAGATAAGACCTGTGGAATTGTGTCTTCAGTTCAGAAAGGATTCATTTGCTGTGTAGTTTTATGTTTGTGCTTGTTTTATCTTTTTCTTATTTGTTTTCTTTTACGGTTTTACCTTCTATTATTTACTGTAGGCTACTTTGTGTTTTTAGTTTTGTAAAACTCATTGAACTACCTCTCTTAATGAAATATGTTATGTAAATAAGCTTTCTTTGGCTTGGCTGTTGTATTTATGCCATAGTGTACTTTTTTCACATTATTTTACAGGTTAGTTGGCTGTAGAATCACAGTTAAGTCCTGTGGAATTGTGGCTTTAGTTCTACAGTCACCAAACTCCCTGATAGAACTGGACCTGAGTACCAATGACCTGGGAGATTCTGGAGTTCAGCTTCTCACTAAGGGACTGTCTAGTTCACACTGTAAACTACACACATTAAGGTGGGTGTTTTACTTTACAGTATTTAGTATCTGCACAACATCCTTAATGCTTTGTCTTACTTTACAATTCTGTCACACTGCTTTTTTTAGACTTGCTGACTGTAAACTCACACATAAATCCTGTGAGATGGTGGCCTCAGGTTTACAGTCACCAAACTCCCTGGTAGAGCTAGACCTGAGTACCAATGACCTGGGAGATTCTGGAGTTCAGCTCCTCTCTAAGGGACTGTCTAGTTCACGCTCTAAACTGCAGACATTAAGGTGGGTGTTTCACTTTACAGTATTTAGTATCTGCACAACATCCTTAATGCTTTGTCTTACTTTACAATTCTGTCAAACTGCTTTTTTTAGACTTGCTGACTGTAAACTCACACATAAATCCTGTGAGACTGTGGCTTCAGGTTTACAGTCACCAAACTCCCTGGTAGAGCTGGACCTGACTACCAATGACCTGGGAGATTCTGGAGTTCAGCTTCTCTCTAAGGGACTGTCTAGTCCCTACTGTAAACTGCAGATATTAAGGTAAGTGGTAGACATGTTTTAATTGATTTCCTAATTAGGAGAACTATGACCATGTAACAATAGAATAGGAACTGTTCAAGGACAAGTAGTGAATATCCTAACTTGCTTGTATCATACCATGTGTGTGTTTTCTCGTTTGAGTTCATGCAGGCCTAAAATACTAGTTTTCACAACCACCTCAATCTGAGACACAGGCCCTGTTTACACACATGTAGATATTTTTATAAACGCCTATCTTTTTTTTTTCAATTGGCCGTTTTGTTTACATGTAAACAGAGTTTTAGCTACCTCAAGCAAGATATATATTTTTTAAATGACCTCTAAATTGGAGATATTTCAAAACTCTGGATTTCTGTAGCAATTAAAAAACTTCACAGAAAAATATCTAGATACATGTAAACAAGACCTGAGATGTTAACCAACCTACTAAAATATATATGAAGTGGTTCGTTTGTTTGTGTTTGGAATTAAATGTATATAAAGTGGTTCGTTTGTTTGTGTTTGGAATTAAATCACCTGTGTAAGAATCGTATGTTGTGTCAAATCTGTGTCCTGACACCCGCTAGTTTATAGTATACACAAATATCATCCATATATCATCCTTCTGACTCACTAATTTCCCTTCCTTTAATCAGGAGATGGAAAAAAAAGTTGTTATCAAGATGAAATGTCTTTTACTGAGACGTGGAATTGTACTTTAGTGTAGGTCTGTAATTCATTAAATTTTAGTCGTGTATGAATGTAGTTTGATTTGAAACACTCATTTTAATAATGGTGATGAAGCTGATGAAAGTGTGCTGTTTCTTTATCCTTAATTTGGACAGCTGGGCTTTTGATTGAGTGGTTTAATGATTAAGGTGTTTACTGTATGCTGTTTGTTTGTGTGACCACATCAAGGATACAGGCGGCAGCTTGACATTAACACAGCTGTGGCTTTAATGCTTCATATTTCAGACGTCCATATTACTGATCTTATGTTGTGATACCAGAAGCCCGTAACCCCTAGACATCTTCTTTTTCTGGTGGAAATACATTTATATTTGTTAACTGCATTTTGGTCTCACTTCATATTTGTGGCCCGAGTTGCACACTTATCTTATTGTGATTCTGCCAAAATCTCTAACAGACTCACTGACTGCAGATTAGTAACATTACAGGGCAGTTATTGATGACTGGCCTTCCAAACAGTATCCCATATTTATTTATACATCTCTGTAAATGTTCTTGTTTTTCATCCAGACTGGCAGATTCCAAACTCACAGATAAGTCCTGTGGAATTGTGGCTTCAGTTCTACAGTCACCAAACTCCCTGATAGAGTTGGACCTGAGTCACAATGACCTGGGAGATTCTGGAGTTCAGCTTCTCTCTAAGGGACTGTCTAGTCCCCAATGCAAACTGCAGACATTAAGGTGGGTGGTAGTTACAGTGACAGCAGGACATCCATGCATCTCTAAATCCTTTTAGAAACAGAACTGAACAATCTGGACAGCTTATTCATTTACTTTTGTCTGTCTCTTTGTTTTTTGTTCTATTGAGCTGCTGCATTAACAACAATTACCATCAACAGTGTTGTGTGGCAATAAGTATATCTATCATAACATACCTACATGTATTTGTATACTGACTGTAATTTTACACACACACACACACACACACACACACACACACAGACACACAGACACACAGACAGACAGACACTTAAACAAACAACAACAACAACCACGCAAAAGTTTGCAACAGTTTGCATCATGCCAGGTCACAGATCAACCTTAAGTATATTCTCTCTCCCTCTCTCTTTCTCAGGCTGTCTGGTTGTCTCATCACAGAGAAGGGTTGTACATGTCTGGCCTCAGCTCTGACATCAAATCCGTCCTTTTTAAGAGAGCTGGATGTGATCAACAATCATGTTGGAGAATCAGGACTGAATTTGTTATCTGCTAGACTGGAGGATCCTGTTTGTAAACTGGAGATGCTCAAGTAGGTTTAGAAAGAAATCTCACTATTGCACATTAACATCACTTGTCCCTATTGTAGGTCTGTATCAATATGATTCCTCAGTGTAGTGACTTGGGTTTCAAAGTTGTATTTTATGCCAAATTGTATTTTGAAAACCACTTTCCACACATGGGACATGTCATCTTTGATGCACCATCCAGGAATGTGAGCAGACAGACAGACAGGGAGATGAACAGACAGACAGACAGTGAGATGGTCAGACAGACAGGGAGATGGAAACTGTGGGTGTTTAAGTAGGTTTAGACAGTGATTTAATTAAACAGTGATTTTAGTATGGAAGAAATGGAGATCATATTCCATTCCACAGAGAGGCCGTCCTTTGGATGAGATGTTAAACCAACATCCTGACTCACTGTGGTCATGAAAGATTACATTTATGCATTTACATTTATGCATTTAGCAGATGCTTTTTATCCAAAGCGACTTACATTTTTGTCAACTATCAATTGTTCAGGGCCAGTCTCCCCTAGAGCAACTGAGGGTTAAGTGCCTTGCTCAAGGGCACAACGGTGGCAGCTGGGATTTGAACCCACAACTTTTTCAGGCTACTTGCACGCTAGCCAGGTTCCTTAACCACTACGTTACCACTGCCTTATGCATTTGCTTTACATGGTACTTGTTGCAAGAGTTGGGGTTTCCCTGGTGTCCAGGCTAAAGTTCCAACCTGGCTCATTTCAATCTGGCCCCCAAATCATCCCCCATTGTAGTTGACCTATTAATTCATTCCCTCCACCTCAAGCTGGTGTGTGGTGAGCGTTCTGGTGCATAATGGCTGCCATGCATCACCCAGGTGGGTGCAACACATAGGTGGTGGTTAGTGAGTTCTCCCTTCCACTGTAAAGTGCTTTGGGTGTCTTAAAAAGTGCTAAATGTAAAATTTAGTAGTAGCAGTAGTAGTAGTAGTAGTAGTAGTAGTAGTAGTAGTAGTTTAGTCCTAGAAGTAGTCTAGTCCTGTAATGGAAATTGATGGAACAGAGGAGACAAGATGGAACAGTGTTGCAGAGACCAACACTCACAGATGGAGCAGGCAGACAAAGTTAATGATGTGAAGGTTTATTCCAGTGTACATCCTACAGGGAGACACCTCAAGAGTAGATCAAGAAGTGACTACCTGACAGATGGGCAGGCAGAGTTTACAAGTCAGGTATGATAGCAGCATAAGTCTATTACTCATTCAGTGAAGTTTGCACAGATGGTTAGAATGACTCTGGGAACTCTAATCTAAGTATCTAAGTACAGGACAGACAGTGTCAGGGCTGTTTCTCCTTCTGACAACTAGATGGCAACACCATGGGACAGGAGGAAACCATTTTAGGTATTAAAAACAACTGAGTATGTGCTTGTGTGGGTGTGTACGCGCATGTGTGTGTGTTTATATGAGTTTGTGTATATGTGTTTGTGTCTCTGTATGTTTGTGTGTGTGTGTGTGTAAAGACAGCTGGAAAGAGCTTGAGTTCAGTATTTTATAGCAGGGGAAATGTGTACAGCAGCAGACTAGTTTCTGTGAGATAATAAATCACCTCACATTTCACAGGTGACACAAACAGAAAAACAACAGTAATGGACATCTGACAAATTTTCTTACAGGACTGACCAGGGTGTTTTCAGAGCACGGCCATGTTTGCTGAGATGTAAGTATTGATTTATTGTTCACTGTAACTGTAACCATCAGTATGATCATTCACTGATTCACATTTATAGTGCAGTGGTCATGTGCTTGTATGTGTGTGTGTGTGCGTGTATGTGTGTATGTGTGTGTTTGTATGTGAGTGCATGCATGTTTGTGTGTGTGTGTGTGTCTGTACGTATGTATGTCTGTCTTTGCCTATGTCTATGTGGTTGGGTGTGTGAGAGAGAGAGCATCACATGTTGATGTGTGTGTTGTAACAATCACTGCCCTGAAAATGTCAGTTTTTCTCATTTCACATTTGAGTCCATATATTTGTCAGTCAAAGCTCTTTGTCAGTGTCACCTGATGATTTAGTTTAATACCCCGCTGTGCCACTTGGCTGTATGGCACTAGCTAATTAATTAGCCTCCCCTTTGGATCCAG
>PYXC01001719.1:157500-210000 GCA_015244755.2 Tenualosa ilisha | reverse complement strand
TGTGTGTGTGTTTTAGCACAGTGTGCAAGTGTGTGTGTGTGTGTGTGTATGTATTTGTGTGTGTGTGTGTGTGTGTGTGTCAGTCTTCCAAACAACTCAGCATTTCTTCAGTGTAGCATGGTGCCAAAGATGAAGCCATTATTAACAACAACAACAAAATTTTGATTGATGAGCACAAGAGCAAAAATGTGTATAAATATCAAATGAGAACCAAAATGAGAAAACCTCATTGGCTAAACACACAGGGAAGAGGCGGACACAAAATACCCAATGACAATCCTAGTTGAAGCCTAAGTGTACCTGGACTGGCTGGTCGGCACTCTGTCCTTCTACAGCGTCTCCTCTGACACACTCACACACCTGCACACGTTCCAGTCCACATTCACTGAGTCCCTCTATCCAGGGTTTAAGGTTTGTTATTATGACTCCTCAGTGTCCCTGTGCCAGATCACATGAGCTCCTCCTCCAACAGATACGATCTGTCACCTGCTCATCTCTTTCTCATCCCTCCATATCTCCCTCATCCTCCTTCTCATTTTTGGGGGTTTTCTCTCTCTCTTTTTGGGCTTTCTCTGTCGTCTGTCTGCATCCCCCATCCATCCATCTATCTATCTAGTAAGGTTGTTCTCTATTAGATGGGGGGAGGATGTGAGTTGTGTGTCTGAGGGAGTAAACTGATGACATTAGTGTACTATCATCACTACAGTTTAATAAAGGAGTTTGACTTTGGCCCCTCTCCTCCTCCTCCTTTCCCTCTCTCTGTGTTCCTCTATCTGGATGACAGTGGCTTCATGAAGGAGTCTGACACCTCATCCTCATCCTTCAGGTGTTGGGTAGAGGGGGTCTGTGTGGACCTTACTACACACATGTGTTATGATACATTTCTGGAATAGTCTTTGGTGTATTCTGTTTGTATATTGATGATTTGATGATCACATTTTGTATACATTTGTATGTTGTATTTTTTCTTTATAATTAGTTTGTTTCTTTAATCCTTTGTGTATAACATAGAAATGTTTATTCTGCAGCTCTTCAGAGTGATGCAGAATTCTCCATTCATATCACTCTACTAGTAATCTGTTCACTTATCACAATGGAATTACATTGGGACTGCATTGCTGTATGATCAGGATAATATATTGTCCACTGTTGGAAAATATTGTAAAATCAGTCCCATCTGATCAGGGTGAACAGAAGTGGTGGCCAATACATGATCCCTGACTTGTTTTCTGCTCTCTCTAAGGTTTAGTTCTTTGCTGAATTTGTGTGTATATTATATCCATATGTCCTGCTCAGTCTGTCAGTGTGAGTAAAACAAGCCCATTTCTCCTCCCATAACTGAATAAAATGATCTTAATCTTTAATGTGATGGTTGTGTCTTCATTTTAAAAAGTGAATTGTGCAGCCTGTGCCGTACACGACACACTGGAACTGATTTGACCCAGAAGACGAATCAGCAGCAGCAACCGAAAATTTTTACTACAAACAATCAGAAAATAAGGCTTTAAGTGTAAAAGAAAAAAGCACCCGTCCTTAAACTGTAGGCCTATTATACTCAGACACTTGAGATGCAAGAAATGAACCACTTTCTTAGCTCTTTCCTCTCGGTGGGTTATAAAGGTTTTTCTCTGACACCCGCAAACACATTCATTGCAAAATGCAGTCAAAAGGCAAGGAGACACAGATTATATGTTATACACGTCCTAAGAATCATTTAGCTGTTGTGTATGAAAGTGTGGTTGAACATTTAGAATTTTGAAAACAAACTTTATAACACATGAACTATAAGACGTAATAGCCAACAGAAACGTAGCCTGTCTCTCTTAACCCAAAAAACTACAGGAGGGCAAAGCTGACAACAAAGAAATGACAATGAAAACAGTCAAATGAAAATGCAAAACTCTATTCATTCTGTTTTATTTTCAAGTTGTCAGTGCAGTTATCAAATTGAAAATGAAATGAAACATTTACACTGGGCTTTCATTTTCCTGATAAGCACAAGTCATTTGTGACAAGAAATAAAAAAAATACATTTAAAACGTCTATTTGTCATTTAATTTTCATTCCCATTCTGATATATTATTGTCAGATCTAAAATGTAAATACTAATTGACATATGAAAATCCAAACTTCATTTGGATTTGGATTTTCCTCATAACACACTCGATAAAAAAAGCAAAAGAAAACGAGGTCAAGAACGGTACAAATAGAAAGACTTCCTCTCACAGCAAGCTGCAAGAGTCCGAAGGCATGCTGCCCCTAGTGGCAAGCAGATAAAAGCATGTTTGTAAAGAGAGTCGCTAGGAGGACACCTAGCGGCCAACTGTGATACTGCTAAGACACACCACTGTAGAAAATACCCCTGACATGCATCACTCCTAACATACCCTTACTGAAAAGTTATATACAGGCCCAGACCTGCAATACTGCATAAAAGCTCTCAAGTCCAGGATGTTGACTATATAAGACTAACAGCTGCAGTATAGGTCCACTAATACGGTACAAGGCTGATAGCTGTAGTGTAGGTCCACTAACACTGTACAAGGCTGATAGCTGTATTTCTGCAAATCTAAATCACTGTGATGATAATCTCAAGCATCTGTTTTACTTTTTTGCGTGTAAAAAAGCCTGAGGGAGCAGAGAGACTCTAATAAAGTAACGTAGGCTAACCTTTTTTTTAGCCTTTGCAGATAGTCATTGTAAGTCATTCATTTCAAGACATCTCAATTTAACAGATTGTGCATATATTGATTGCAGTAATATTATCACAAGAATTATACTAGCCAGCAGAAATCGCTCATTTCAATACTATCTGGCCTAATTCGCAACATTTAGATTTGCAGAAAACAAAAATGCTTCCGGCTTTCCGTAGGGGAGTGACTTTTGAAGTGAAATCGAAAGGGAGCTACTGTAGCCGTCCTGTATAAGTCGGAACTTTTGCCTTACATCGAATATAGTCCGTTCTTCTTCATGTAGGTTAAGGTAAGTGGAATCAGTGCGCCGAATTTATTATTAGTCGGTGTTACCAATCACTTTAATATTTTAAGTCCTATCTGAATATCTGTCTGTGTGTCTATCTGTGTTCTTATATGTTCTGCGTCTCGTAGTGTTGTGGTTTAGGCCACAGTGAGCCTCAGTCACAGTATTTTACTCAGTAGTCTTGTAAATTACGCTGGCCTTTGTTACTCTTTCATTAACGTCCCCAAAGATTTTTTTTCCAGAATGCATCTGCCAAAAACGAAACAAAGGGTTCAAGCAGCGTAATACTCACATGTTAGCCTCGTCTGTAGCCTACGTAATTTAGTGCTAATAGCCTACATGGCAGATGTTCCATATTTGTTCAGTGTTTATAAGTATCCCGGTGACTTACAGTTATAGGCTAGCTTGTTCATAATCTTTCTATACAGTAATTGTCAGATTACTTCCTGCAGCAAATTGTTGGGCCAGTTGCGCATAGGTTAGATTATTAGTCCCAGTCCAGGAGTCGCTGAGATGCAGGTTAGCTATATAGCGGCATCCATCATGAACAGGTCCGGTGCCCAAGGGGACCCTGGGTTGAGTCTGACCAGTGGTAATTCCCTGATCCCAGTCCATATTGAGCTCTCTCTGTTTGCCTTCCTGTCCAAATAAAGTAAAAAAAAAAGCAAAATAAATACATAAATAAGTAAATACTGGAATGCATAACTTCCACTGACAAGGTGTTACCATAATATGCTTCTAGATACCAGAGTTTAGGGCTACAATTGTGTCTGTAGAAAAGACACTTTCTCAAGTTAATTACTCCTTCTAGGCCTACCTGTAGATGTTTATATTTAGTGGTGTTCTCTTCACTGATGTATGACCTGAGCTAAGCTAGCTATCTAGCTAATCGCCATCATCTTATAAATGAACAGAAATGACCAGTGGGTCAGGTCTGTTGTGTGATTGTAGTTTGTGCTCTAGTGCTGTAATGATGGTCAGTAGTTTTGTGTGTGTAGTTTGTGTCCTAGTGAGACCCAGTGTCCCTCTGAAATGAGTGAAGAGGCTGATGAAGCAGCAGGTCTCAGTTAGGTGTTCAGCTGTGTCACCATGGAGACACACAAGGACATGGAGGACCCTGTCAACATGAAAAAATCATCAACACACACCAGTAAAGAGTGAGCACTCCCTCTCCCTCTCCCTCTCTCTCTCTCTCTCTCTCGCGCGCGGTGAAATTAATATATCAGTATTTAAATGCACGACTGAAAGCATTAATTAGACTTTCTCTTAGTGCATGTAAATGTACTGTATGTTTCATGGTGTTCCAGGCCACACACACACAGACCACCATCTCCAGTGTCCAGCTGTGTGTCCATGAAGAGTAATGTGTCCATACATGAAGGGCCTGATTTCAGCAGAGAACCAGTCCCATCGGGTGTAAAGTGAGTTACCAAATCTCTCTCTCTCTCTCTCTTTCTCTCTCTCTCTGTGTATCATACTGATTTCACCCTCTCTCCTGGACGCACACACACACACACACACACACACACACACACAGGAGGAAGAAAAGAAGAAACAAAGATGTGCAAAGAAAGAGAGGAGGAGGAGCAGAAAGGAGGTGGATGGAGAAAACACACACGCACGCACACACACACACACACACACACAAAGGTGAAAGTCTAACACACACACACACAGAGATATACTCACACATCAGGTGGAAAGTGTCACCAAATCTCTCTCTCTCGCTCTCTCTCTGTGTATCATACCGATTTCACCCGCTCTCCTGCACACACACACACACACATTTTTCTTGCAATTGGCTTAAACACACACGTGCACACACACACACACACACACACACATTTTTCTTGCAATTGGCTTAAACACACATGTGCACACACACACACACACACAACACAACACACAACAGACACACACACACACACACACACAAAGCACCCCACCACACACACACGCCACACACACACATTTCTCTTGCACACTCCGATTAAACACATGCACGCACACACACACACACACACCATTTTCTTTACTTTCACATTATTCACACACACACTTATTCCTCTACACTGTGGTAACACGCACACACACACACCTAAAGCCCCCACCACAGACGCACTGTTACGGCAGCATTTTAGCTGGAGGATAAGGCAAGTTTTTACTCGTCTTGAGTGTGTGTAACATCAGTCAAAATCAGCTATAACACACACATAAGTCAAAGTGTATGAATATGTTACGACAAAATAATACAACTATACAAGAAATAATTCCAGGCAGTCCAGAGGGTAGCAATGAGGAGGGAGGAGGTAGATGAGATTACAGTAAAGAGCTTTTATTGAACACTTCTGGTCAGCATTGAACAAGGCTGGCAAGCTACTTCTCTCCTCGTCTTGGAGTGTCTGAATGATTTTCTTGTCTTATCATGCAATGATCGTGTTTTCCAAGACCACGCTGTGTATACCTGACTTACTTTATTCCACAAGAGCAACCAGCCTATTGCACCTTCCAGTCAAATATCTCATTTTTGTCTCAGAACTAAACCTACCTCTGACAGTGTCTTGCACAGAAGAGACAGAAAGTAGCCTTGTTCATAGGCTATATAGTATACAGACAAGAGAAGAAATAGTTTTTTAAGCTCAGAGTCAGTGTCAGAAGCCGTTCCATAAGCAAGAGAATTATTTGTTCTTCTGTCTCTGCAGTGTGTTGAGGTCTTCAGACCCTCAGCCTCCTCTGGATGATGATGATGATGATGAACACACAGACATGGCAGAGAGCAGCAGACACCTGCAGACTGAACACACACCACACACAAGGAGCACACAAGGTATATAAGGGTTCAGTGTTGTTGTTGTGTCACCTGCAAACTGAACACACACCACACACAAGGAACACACAAGGTATATAAGGGTTCAGTGTTGTTGTTGTGTCACCTGCAGACTGAACACACACCACACACAAGGAGCACACAAGGTAAGATAAGGGTTCAGTTTTGTGTGCCTTTAATGAGGATAAAAATCATGGGATAAAGTAACGCAAGGAAACAGAAGGGTTCAGTACTGTTGCTGTGGCATTACTCTTCTGCTACTCACTATTACACATAATGGATCTCATCAAGGAGACACTTGACTAATTTATGTCATTAGTGTATGTAACTACCCAGCCTGTAGGCCTGATTTACAGCACTGTCCTCTGAATTGAAAGAGAACACTGTATGCATGAATAGGAACTAGTGCAGAAATGGACATTATTAGTATCATCATCATCATCATTATTATTATTATTATTATTATTTTAAAAAGACAATGCTCGACTCTTCTGCTGCACTCTTTTCCCGACTAGATCAAAAATAGTTTGACCGATCTTGGTGAAACTTGTTGGATCAGTGTGCTTGTTTACAAACACCAGCAATACATGCAGGAGTAAAAAGGTACCATCTTTTAATCACGACTGGGAATCTAGACAGAACCATTCCATACAAACATTTGGACAATACCGGACCTCTTGTGGATACATACACATGACCATCATGTTGGTCCGGCTTGGCGATACTTGGCACTTCAAGCACAAGACATGCATGCATCTTTCAGTCTCCGTGTCATAGTCTACATCGTCTCTACCAGATTCAGCTTGTTAGAATGCATCACAGAACCTTGAACCAGTCTATTAGTCTCTGTGTTTTGGTAGTCGTACGAGAATGGAAACAGTGTACACTGTAAAAAGGCAAACAATGGATTACTCAACATTTTTTGCACCTCAGAAAATTAAGTAACTCTGTTGAGGCATGGCCGAATGAAAATGAGTAGACAAGATCAATGTCATGAAGCCAATTTGTTGTCAATTTGATATCAAGGTACTGGATGAACATTGCATTTCCCAGAATGCCACAGTACCAGTCCACATATTGTAATCACATGTTAATCCTCACTGAAATGTGATTTTGAAATATCAATGAGTACTTTAACATTTTAAAGGCTGTACTTTTTACAGCCCTTGTGTTACTTAAATTTTCTAAATTATACTATAAATTATCATTATGGTGGCTTTAGCCCTCAGTATGGCCTACTAACAGATATTGTATGCTTGAGGACTGTCAGTCCTCAACATCATGGTCTTCTTATAATGCCGAAGTACAGGCAACTGGAGTGCTTTCCTAAGATCTCCCATACAACATCATACTTGCACGTTCAGCATTAACTAATCAGACAAGATTAGTTTATTTGTATCTTCCCTTCCAAAGGAGAGGGGATACAGGTGTACTATTCAAGTGAGCATGGACTGCCCAAGTCAAGGTGTTCAGTTATATGCACCTTCTTCAAGCTCCAAAAAGAAGTCCAGTTGTATGTGTTACAGCACCCCCGTTCTTGTCTTGGGGTTAGGGAGTTGTAACAAATGAAACTTCAAGTGAACACAAAATGTGCACATTAAATGTATTATTCTTTATATTAAAGAAAGCCAGGAAGCACAACTAAAGTTTCAGGAGGGGGAAAGGCCAAAACAACAAACCGACACAAATCCAACTGTGGGAGTGGAACTCTCTTACCTGTTAAAAGAAAAAAACAAAATGAACAACAGAAATCTACCCTCACTCCCTAACTGGGCCAAAAACAGGAGAAAACAGTAAGGTACAAAGAAAATGGCACCCACCTCCCTACAAGGCTTCCACAGTGTATTAATATGAACTACGAAAGAGTGTGTGGTGGTAAAAGCAAACAACAATCAAACAGAAAAGACAGAACAACAACTAGTCAGTGGGAACAACACTACCCACTGAGACAACTGCAGAGTCAACGTCAACAGGCACGGTGCAAACAACAAAGCACAACAAAGCACAGCCAGCACAACTGAACACCTTGACTACCATGACCTGAATGAATGAGAATCTTCACAGATATGGACTGCCCAACTTTGAGTGACACCTTTACATAAGCAATCAATTTCTCATTGAGCCCAGTTAAAAAATAAATAAATAAATAAATAATAAAAATAATCAAATTATCCAGTTCCAAATTCTCTGTTCTATTATGAGAACGGGCTTCTCAGTTTCCTTGTCATACTCTGAAAGTCAACTTATGACCTAAACAGTAGGTCATCATTTTTTCAATCTTGCCTACATGTTGAGAAGCCACACTGAAGAGTAAAGAGAACAAACGCATTATCAAACGCGAGTATCAAATTGATGATCACCCATAATCCTTGGAGACAACTCACCAATATCTCTGTTATGGAAGCGTGACTCCAGCAATAAAATGATCACACCTTGACATTAATCTTGTTTACTTAATTTTCTCCATCTTTGAGGATTAAGAAAAAATGCTTTTGATTGAGTGAATATCACAGTTTTTGGAACTGATTGTCGTAAGTATCGTTACTGAAAAATGTCATAGTAGAATGGCAAAAATATAAAGGATATCTTACAAATGTAATCACCCAAGGGTTTTTAGAAGATACTTTAAGAAGTATACCTACTGAAAAAAATACCTTGCATGATGTTACCTAATTGTATTGTATTAAATTAAAATTATATATAGTTTAATATTTAGTTGATCATATCTGCCTTTTCTATTTTTTCAGATGACGAGGTCCTAAGGAAAGTTAAAAAGAATCACAAAGCCAGTCTGAAGAAGAGGTTTGAGAACATATCTGAAGGCATTATCAAACCAGGAGCTGAGACACTCCTCAGTGAGATCTACACAGAGCTCTACATCACAGAGGGAGAGAGTGAAGGGGTGCATAAGGAACATGAAGTCTGTCAGGTAGAATCAGCATTCAGAGCACAAACCCCAGGAGACACACCAATCAACTGCAATGACATCTTCAGGCCTTTACCAGGACAGGAACACATCAGGACTGTGATGACCAAAGGCGTTGCTGGCATTGGAAAGACAGTCTCAGTACATAAGTTCATTCTTGACTGGATAGATGGGTAGCCAATCAAGATATAGACTTCATGTTTCCCATTCCTTTCCGTGCATTGAATTTGGTCAGGAGTGATATATATAGTCTTCACAGTCTCCTGCTTGCCTTCCATCCTGAGCTGAAGGAGCTAAGAAATGGTGAAGAATACAAAGACTGCCAGATTATATTCATCTTTGATGGTTTGGATGAGAGTCGGTTGAAACTCATTTTTGAACATGATAAGAATTTGTCTGATTTAAACCAAATATCATCTGTGGATGTTCTGATGATCAGTCTCATTCAGGGAAGTTTGCTTCCCTCTGCACTTGTCTGGATAACCTCACGACCAGCAGCAGCCAGTCAAATTCCTGCTCAGTATATCGACCAGCTAACAGAAGTACGAGGGTTTAATGACCCACAGAAGGAGGAGTTCTTCAGGAAGAGAATCAGTGATGAGAATCAGGCCAACAGAATCATCTCCCACATTAAGGCATCCAGGAGTCTCCACATCATGTGCTACATTCCAGTCTTCTGCTGGATTACAGCCACTGTGCTTCAAGAAATGCTGGGAAAAATAAACAATAAAGACATTCCCAAAACTCTAACTGAGATGTTCACACAATTCCTTCTCATCCAGACCGCCAGGAAGGACAAGAAATATCAAAGTGGAACTGAAGCAGATAAAGAGAAACTTCTGGAATCCCAGAAAGATACTCTACTTAAGTTAGCTGAACTAGCTTTTAGGAATCTAGAGAATGGAAACCTCATGTTTTATGAGGAAGACCTGAGAGAGTGTGGTATTGATGTCACTGAAGCCTCAGTATACTCTGGCATATGTACTGAGATTTTCAAAGTCGAATCTGTGTTTCACCAGAAGGTCTACTGCTTTGTGCACCTGAGTATCCAGGAGTTTCTGGCAGCAGTGTTTGTGTTTCACTCTTATGTAAATGAGAGTCTTGACCCACTGAAATCCCTGCTCAGTGATGAGCATAAATCCTTTTTATCTTATCTTCTGTCCACACTAGGATGGAAAACTCAAGACCAACACGCCTTACACGTGTTGCTCAAAAGTGCAGTGGATGAGGCTTTGAAGAGCAAGAATGGACACTTGGATCTTTTCCTACGTTTCCTAACGGGCATCTCTCTGGAGAACAATCAGAGACTTTTACAAGATATCTTCAACAAAATACACAACACATCAAAAAGCATTAAGGAAACATGTCGGTACATTAAGAACCTCAACAGAGAAGATCTCTCTCCTGAAAGATGCATCAATCTTTTCCACTGCTTGTTTGAAATGAACGATCATTCCATGCACAAAGAAATTCAGAAATTTCTGTCATCAAAGAACTTCAAACAGAAGTTGTCTCCTGCTCACTGTTCAGCACTGGCCCACATGCTTCTGATGTCTGAGGAGGTGCTGGATGAGTTTGACCTGAAGAAATACAACACATCAGATGAGGGACGCAGGAGACTGATCCCAGCTGTGAGGTGCTGCAGAAAGGCACGGTGAGTTTCTGATGGAAACATTTCTAATGAGCTTTGTCTCATTGAATTTCTAGACTGTGCTCGATTGATACTTTAGGAAAAGGTCACTAAAATGTGTCAGTTTTCTATGAAATGGAGGACTCCACCATTGATTTGAAAAATTACTGTGTCCAATTCAAATGACAGTCACTTAATCCACATAGGAAAATTATTGATAATGTTGCATCTATAGTTTAGTATATTAATGTATGATTCTGTGTGCACAAAACAATTTTTTAAAGGATTGTTGTATCCTCAGTTGTATATTATTCCAAAGGCTTAGATTATATTCAAACATTAAAGGAGATTTTATAATTGTGCACTAAGATATTTGATGGTGTAGTCCCAAATTTGATCTTCTTCAAAACTTAACCTCCAAGAAAGGTCATGTCGTATAAGAACATGCCTAAATCTCTGAAAATTGCTGTTAATAAAACAATTAACAACAGGTGAGGCAATAATCAGGCTAATTGACTGATTTTGGTGAAGGGTGGGAACATAGGCACATGGAGGTGAGACACATGGCTACATAAACAAAACATCACATGGTGTATGTAAACAAATACCCACAAGCAACTTTTGAACAATCACCATCATAATTTTGGCTGATGATTGTCAAACAACCCATGGTCTCACAAAGCAGTGATCTTGACTTTTCATGAATTACTCTTGAAGCCCCAGTGTAGCAAGGTGTCAAATTTCATTATTCTTGGAAGTGGTGAAAGGTGAACATCTAAAGACCAATTGCCTCATTCATGTGCAAAATGGCTCTAAAAGTGTAAATATTCTGAGAAACAGAGAAGTACACATTTCTCTTTTTTGGCCCATTGATAAATGTCATCTATGGCAAAGTGACAATAAAAAGTGTAAACGTTTTCAGAAATAGAGAATTGTGCGTTTCTGATTTTTGGATATTTGTAAGGATAATAACTTATTTTTACCATATGAAATTTGTAGCTTTGTAACACCTACCCCTATGTCCATTTCAGGTCCCAAAGTTAGGGGCCCTTCTAACTTTGGACATGACTCGAAGAGACTGAAAATTTGTGACGTTAGCTGTACCAGTTCTAAGCTGTATACAGACTGGTGAACTATTGCACAAAATGACAAAAAAAAAGAAAATGGGCTCACAGCCAAAGCTGTTTTCTCAGGGAGTTCATAAATATTGAAATCTTGTTCGGGTCATCAGGATTTCACAGGTGCAACAGATGGCAAGCTTCTGATAGATTGCAGAAACAGTTTAGACCTGGACTGTTTGGTGATATTATTGTCTGAAGTTGCCAGAAATGCTCACGGGCACTTCTTTTTGGAAGAGGGGGTGGGTATATCTAAGGCAGAATTTTCATAGAAATATCTGAGATACTGAGATTTTGCACATCTTCCTTTGAGATGTGTGGGCACATAATATCTGAGAATCAGCCAATTCTGAGGGGGTTGAGTAAGAGGCACTGGTCCATTTTACACTGAATAACCCACAATTCTCTGATAGGAATACCGTGCGGTGCTGCGTTCCCCTAACTAGAAATTATGTGTACACCATGGCCGGACTTGACGTGGATTTGAGCAAAATACTGCTCACGGTCAGGGGGTCAGATTCCCAAAAGTATCATTGCTAACCTCAGTAGCAACTTTGTAGGTTTGAGCAACATTACTGTTTCTCAACAGTGTTGTTCATACTAAGCAACTGAGGATGCTGATAACTACGTTAGTCTGATCCATCGTTCAACTACACAGGTGTTTCCCAACAACATACCTTGGACCATCCATCATAAATTGCATTGTTAAGTGTCCTTCAGATGATTATCTTGGACCTGCAGGTAGACCATCTTCATCTCTTTGGGGCTTAAATGTCAGATTGGGCACCCTTTGATGCATTACTACCATCTACAGCATGTATGATCTAAGCAATGTTATAACCAAATATGCCTTATATTTCCTGATAAATATGAAGCTTGAAATTGACTAGTACACCTATGGCATTCATAATCTTGTATTGACAATGTCCTCCAATCCTCAATTTGTGTTACGTTTTCAATGCAAACTCATTGATGTTGCTCCTGTTCTATACAAATATAGAACACATTTGTGTCAGTGAATATTATCCACAACTATTTATTAGTTTAACTAACACGACAATGTTTGTGATGTTGCACATGACATTGTTATGCTTTCCGCAGTGAATGCGTTCAAATAGTCTAGAAACTATTCTGAAATATCTGGAAACATTGCAGGACGAGGGAGGTTCAGTAGCATTGTTCAAATTTCCATTGTTCAACAGGGGTTGGTGATTTTTGGGGGAAACAGTCGGACTCAGGCCGCTGGGTAGTTCCCCACCTCTGCTGTACTACGGGGGTTAAATGCTAACATACATGGTTATTAGACTGTGCCACTGTTTCCTACTGTGGTAGAAAGCAGCGAGAAGAAGCCACTTTCCCCGGTCAAGGCGTGAACGCAGAAAGCCAGCATGTAGATCTAGAATGCCATGTAGATCATAAGTGGAAAAGTTTAATTCTTATTCATTTATTCTACTGGCCCTGTAGTCTCCTGAT
The DNA here is from genome assembly GCA_015244755.2 of Tenualosa ilisha. Taxonomy (NCBI): domain Eukaryota; kingdom Metazoa; phylum Chordata; class Actinopteri; order Clupeiformes; family Clupeidae; genus Tenualosa; species Tenualosa ilisha. The sequence goes on along the minus strand of PYXC01001719.1, from coordinate 197,047 downwards.
GAATTTATATAGGCATTGCCTTGTGCAACAAGGTTGTGATGGAGATGGTGCTAGTGTTACACACTACCAACTGATGGGTTCAATGCCAGAAATTCACAAAGGTCTTGAATAAGATGCATCAATGTTAAATACAAATTATTGTTTGCATTTTTATTAGATTGTGTTTATGGATGCGATGTGCTAGGTGGTTAAATGTTATATTTCACTTTGACTTTCTAGCACAGAATTGAACAGACTATCATAAGGAATAAAGGCATTAACCTTTTTAACAACAAGGATACAGAGCTTGATTGGGATGCTAGAATTAATCAACTCAAGTAACTATAGTTACAGTCTGCTGATTTATCTTTCTTTCCAACTAAAACTAAAACTAGCCTATTTGTTAGTAAGGGTTGATGCTAGAGTCAAAAACCTGGAGGGCACATCAACTGCACTCAGGTCAATGAGAATTTACTGGAGAGAAAGTAAACACCGCTAAGCATTAGCTCATTAACCTGTGGTCAGCCCAAATCACTTACTCTGAACTCTCAAATCCTGCAGTGCAGTCGCGTTTGTCATCTTTCAGCACACCTGCTCCAGCCATGTAGCTTCAGAGTCATTGATTTATCCACCAGCACGAACAGAGAGAAGAAGAGAGACAGAGACAAACAAACAAAAGAACATAAAGGGCAGCGCTAGTCTCAACAAACATTCTTACTGTGTCTCGGAGCTGCCCCAGTTCCCCTGTAACCGAGTCCAGAGTTTCTTTTTATTGAAACAGCAAGCCAATGCAGACATCTCATGTCGATACCCTGCCAGCACTGATTATTCATGTCAGGATGCCATTCAGTCCATCAAGCACAGCGCTGCAAAGCACAGATTATTCAGTACACAAATAACTAAAGCACGATATTTACATTTTTTTTACTCCCTAGGGATGTGAAACTTACATAGCCTGCACCTTATCTTGTATGGTAGTTCTCTATTGATCTTGTTCTCAGATCCTGCTCTGTACTGCCATGATCAGTGCCTTTGTGCTGGCTGTCATCTGCTGGTGGTACATACCATGCAAGGGTGCGTCTTTCCATGGTGGTTCCTCCTCACACTCAAGTTTCTGCTGCCTGAGGTATTCACTAAGTATCCCGTTGCATGGGACCAACTTTCTATTGTATTCGTAGATCTTGGTTGTTGTTTCACCCTGGATAGTGTCTCTGACACTCACTAGTCCTTGGCCCCATCAGTCCTCTTAGTGTACAGCCTCAGGACAGCGAACGCTCCATGCATGTATGTAAGCAATAAGCCATTGTAAACCATTGTAAAATCCTTGTATACCTTAGCCTTGAATGGCTTATTGACTCTCTAAAACAGTTACCACACATATCTGAGTATACCACAGTTTCTTTAAACGATTGCACAGCAACAAGAAATATAGCAACGTATTCACAAATCCATCCATTCTTCCACCAAAAAATATATATTTTCTCTAGCTGAATGGTTGTCAAATAGCGCACAACCACTGTGCCTCTTGTGGGGCGCAGTAACATCATATAGAATGAAATGTCAGAGTTGTGAGGTTATGATGGCATTGAACGAGATTCAGCTGGTGTATGGCTCCTCTGGTGTTTCTAGCCAATCCCCTTCTGTTCTCTGCTTATGCATTGAATCATCTACCCACTCATGTTGTCTGCTATGATGCCTGAGAGGAGCTTCCATGTTGTACAGAGGCAGGTTATTGGTATGTAAGGTGGTAGCAGGTAAGGAACCTGGCTAGTGTGCTAGTAGCCTGGAAATTGGCAGTTCAGCTGCCACCATTGTGCTCTTGAGCAAGGCATTTAACCCTAAGTTGCTATAGGGAGACTGGACTTGAGTAAAGTCATTTTTTTTGACAATGTAAGTCACTTTGGATAAAAGCATCCGGTAAATGTAAATGTCCCATTTAAATGTACATTTATGTATCTTATAAATCTATCTATATCTATCTATCTATCTATCTATCTATCTATCTATCTATATATATATACCTGTCTGTCTGTCTGTCTGTACACGTGATTCTCTTTTGGACCTGAATCAACAAGGGAATTCAAGACCTACCAATGCTGAAGTGCTAAGCCAGTATTAACATCCATGATCACTGTTAAGAAGTTGAAATACACAATCAAGAAATAATTTGCTGTGTTTATGTTTTCCAAAGCTTGACAGATTTGTGTCTGCTTCACACTAGAATACACTGGCAAGAGTTCCACTAGATAGCATTATGGCTATAGTAGCAGACCCATTTGATCAAAACAATTTAAGACACCGTGTAGGCCCACACTATTAGTTAGACAACATATTATCGCTCTCGTCTGATAGCCTACCCTCCAGATGATAGCTGCAGAATGACGGCGCTATTTCCCTAACCCTTACTAAATGCTGTCAATCAACTCATGCTGTCTTTGGCATAAGAGAGAAACACGGACCCGTGTAACTTTTTAGTGATTTTTAATCATACCTAACCAGGCAGTGTTGGCAATAAAACCGGGTACAACCAACACAATGCAACTGAAAGAACGAGACGGCCATGTGCTTTGTCCTAATGATAGGAGGATAACTGTAGGTATTGTAGACCAACCAGTTTCTATTTCAACTGAATCTACATACAGAGTGATTTTTATTTGTTAGGCAAATGTCTACATTGATAAAAGGAGTGGGACCTAAAATCTGTTTGTATCAGGTCTAGTAAACTGCAATAATCACATAGATAATGACTTTTAATATCATAAACAGTATTTGTTTATACAGTGCACCACTGTGATTATTTTGTTTTTTTGTTTTTTTTAATTGTGTGTTGTTATGCAGACTTTCTGATTGTAAACTCTCAGATAAGTCCTTTGGAATTGTGGCTGCTGTTCTACAATCACCAAACTCCCTGACAGAGCTGGACCTGAGTACCAATGACCTGAGAGATGCTGGAGTTCAGCTTCTTTCTAAGGGACTGTCTAGTTCTCACTGCAAACTGCAGATATTAAGGTGGGTGGTACAGTGTTCCCCACAGAATCTTCTGAGATCATAGAGGTGGTGGTGGTGGTGGCTGTGTGAGAGCTGGTCCTCTCAACAGGAACTCCCCTGGGCATGGAATGAAGATTTGTGTAACTCTGATTTTAGGTGTCAATTACACCCACCTGACCCAAGTTCATTATTTTTATGTGGAGCCACCACTTCAAACACACACACACACACAAAGCGCACACACACACAAAAAGCTAACATAATCACAGCTGGCATCAAGCTTAACTGCATTCTCTTTCTCTCTCAGGTTGTCTGGTTGTTTCATCACAGAGAAGGGCTGTGCATGTCTGACCTCAGCTCTAACATCAAACTCATCATTTCTAAAAGAACTAGACTTGATCAACAACCATATTGGAGAATCTGGACTGAAGCTGTTATCTGCTAGCCTGGAGGATCCTGTTTGTAAACTGGAAATGCTCAAGTAGGTTTAGAAAGAGATCTCAGTGTTGCACATTTAGATTTTATTTCTCTCCATTGTGGGCCTGGTACATCTGGTCATGTTTTGACATGTTTAAAACCTCTGTGTTTAAACCAGTTGAAAGAAAAAAAATGTGAAGAAACATGAAGGGTCAGTATCGAAAAACAGTTTATATCCAGACTAGGGATGGGCATGATTGTTCTAATTGATTATTAAGAATTTTGTCGATCACCTTGACTTTTAATCAGTAAAACAAATGCAGGTTGTGTTGCATAGTGTCAGTCTTGAAGCAAGGCAAAGCATTTCACTTGTGTGCTGGCAATGCTGTATTTCACTTGTGTACTGGCAATATATGACTACAACGCCACACTCAGTTACTTGCGAGTTTCCATAGATTTCAAAAGTACAGAGGTCACAGCGAAGTGTGGTGTGGGACCATTTTGAATTTAGAATGACTTAGTTCACTGTCATCACTGCAACTACAACTCGCCCACAACACAAATGATGTACCGCTTGAACAACATGCATCTGACCTTGGTTAATGTCTGTGGCAATGCATCCTGCTCTGTCTGTCAGTTCCAAGTTATTTTTATGCAGCTTTGTTAAGTAGCCTAATTGTTAGGTAGGCTAATCTCTCTCACCATCTTTTTAAACAAGTTATTGTTTAACACAGGGGTTGGCAACCCTGGCATGTGTGCCACAGTTGGCACACAGAGGGATTGTCACTGGCACGCCAGCGATGGTGTGCAACATTTTTCCATGAGACGAGTCCCAGCACAGCAGTTGCACCAGCGATTGTTCATCATGTTGTGCAGCAGCTGCCAGAATGGTTTGGGCATTTGGGCATATCCCTCTTGGATATTATGAAGAGAAGTGGTGTGTGCTTGTTGAATTTTGAAAGCTTTGTCTGTATTTGTCCAACCTCTGTTATTCTTATAAGACAGAATACGAAATGACAAGACAATCAAACGTAGTAGTGTTCAAGGCTTTGAACCAGTTCACGTAACAAAAACTTTTATTTGTTGGATTTCCTTGATTTTCATGTTGTAAATGCGGCCCATTATGTGCAGTTTAAACAATGAGTCTGTTGATTGGCACACAAACAAAAAAACATTTCTTTTTGGCACAACATGTCAAAAGGTTGTCGACCCCAATGTGATGATTGTTTTTTAGTGATATTATTATTGTTTCGTAACAAATGAGGGTCAGTTCAGTTGTGTTTAAGAGCACTGGCTCACAGCAGCAGGCATAGCTGCTTTAGAGCACCGCAACGCATATATTCCAGTTTAGCCTAAGCATTGAATGTCCAGTTTAACTGCCACAAGAGTTGCTCTACTCGTAATATAGATCTCATCAAGGAAAAACACACTGTATTTTTGTATTTGCATTACCTTTTTAACATATTACAAGTAAAAAAAAAGAATATTAATGATTAATCAAAAATCAGTCGTTAATTCTCCTGTTCTCCTGACGGATGCCCATTCCTAATCCAGACCCATAAAAATGTAGCTGTGCAACTGTATGTCAGCAGATTTATCAGATTTATTTTCCTTCTTACTCATTCACATTCCTCTTATCATCATGTAGTCCAATGTTTAGTTCTCAGAGTTCTGTTTTGAAAAGAAATGTTGCAAACACCAGCACACACAGATGGACCAGGGGAACAAAGCTTTAAAGGTTTATGTAAGGGATGATGGCCAATGAGTTGTGCTGTTATATAGAATTAATGAACAAGGCAGAGGCGAAGAACTTCAAACCTCCATAAGGTGGATATTATTAGACTTTTTCACTAGATCTGCTTCATAGGTGTGCATTATACAGAATTAACACACATCCTGCCGGCCAATCAGAAATCAGTATTCCATTTCTCCAGGTGATATTCAGTGTACAGCCTGAAGGGAGACAGCTGGAATAGGGAATTTTTTTTTTTTTGGGGGGGGGGATAATAAACTCACCTCGTCACCTACATTTCACAACTAACACAAACAGGAAAAAAAAAAACCCAAAAATACAACAGTTGACATATGTTATATTTTCTTACAGAACTGACCAGGGTGTTTTCAGAGCACGGCCATGTTTGCTCAGATGTAAGTAATTAAATTAAATAATTCTTTTTTGTTTGTACTATGATGAAATGTTTTGGGTGCCAGTCAAATGCCAGCTATATAAGAGGCATGCTGTGACATTTAGACAATGACCATATGACCAGGCCATACAAGTAGGAAAAACAGCTATGTTATGGTCTGCACATTTAGACTATGACCATATGACCAGGCCATACAAGTAGGAAAAACAGCTATGTTATGGTCTGCACATTTTCAGAAAGAACTGTGAAGTTCTGATTGTAGAGTGGTTTATCTACAGGTGTTATGTCTTATTGACTTTTGAGTAGAGTTTTCACACAATGAGCAAAGTTTATTTATGGAGTCGTCAAAAAGTGTAATACTTGTGTAGAAAACATTCAATGCAATTCATTCATTCTAATTATATTTATACAGTGCCCTTTACAATAGTATTGTCTCATGGCACTTCACAGCAAGGAGCACCCAAGAGCAACAGGGCAAGGAAGATCTCCCTTGTGGCAGTTAGTATAGGAAGAAACCTTGGGCAGATCCGCAGATCAGGGTGCCAACCCAACTGCCAGGGGTCATGCAGGAAAAGTACAACAGTGGTTATTATGATAGACTGCAATTTGTCCATTTAGCTGAACATCATAATAATTCCAAAATATTGTCCCACAGCATTATATGGTAGTCATGCCATAGGTGGTTATCAAAAGTTATGGCTGGACAGTGTAGTAGCAGCCAGGCTTAGTGTTAAAGTTAAGGAGTCAAGAAGTGGGATTGATCATGGGGGTAACATTGGGAAGGGCCATTTTGCAGTGCCATTGTGAGGAGGGGTTAGTCGCAGGGCCTCTGGGAAGGAGAGCTGATCCTGGCAAGGGCGTCAAGGAAGGGCCTCTGGGAAGGAGAGTCGGTCCTGGCATGGGCGTCAAGGAAGGGCCTCTGGGAAGGAGAGCTGATCCTGGCAAGGGCGTCAAGGAAGGGCCTCTGGGAAGGAGAGTCGATCCTGGCAAGGGCGTCAAGGAAGGGCCTCTAGGAAGGAGAGTCGGTCCTGGCATGGGCCTCCCGTTGGTTGCATTGCTCTCAGGGGGGGTATGTGACAGGAGTTAGCCAATGGGAGGCAGGGGTGACACTCAGCAGAGATGATTGTGGTGTAGGTGGACAGAGGAAACACATGAGTCTCATACTTCACTGATGTCATCATTTAAAGCATAAAGCTGGTGGTTTTCTGGATTGGAGGCTTTTCTGCATGGGCTCATTTCAAACATTAAAGAGGAAATGACATCACTAGCAGCCTTTTATAGTTTCACCATTTTTTGCATTTTCAGCCCAATGGCTTTCAATGAGTGAGCCCGAGGCATTTGGGCAGACGCATTGAAAACACTATTTTTAAAACACTTTGAAGTCTCGACACTTCGCATGACACTTTGGGCACAGTATTATCAGGGTCTCTACACATGGACTTGAGCATAAAGAACATTGTTGCACAAAGAGTTTAGTAAAACACATGTTTCTGAAGACAGCACATTACCTATTCTGCAACTTCCTCTTGCCACCATCTTGAAAGACATGTCAGAAGCAAAGTATTTTTTTCTTTACACCAGCGTCTGAATCGCACTCATGCAGTAAAAAGCCTACAATCAAAAACCGCTGCCGTTACGCTTTCACCTTTCTCCAGATGAACTAAATTATGAAGATGTGAGGAATGCAGAGCTACAGCAATTCTGTTGGCCAATAGCCAGAATTGAGTACTGCTCACCCTACAAGGCGCTGCAGAATAGCAGGTTATATCAATCAAAGTGGCCGGACTCACAGCTGTGTGTATGGCAAAAGCTGACAGTCCCCATATTTGTATCTCTTCTCTCTTCTCCATTTGGATTTCTTCTCTCTTCTCTTTATTCTGATGAGGATGTTTCTCTCCTCTCCTCTTGTCTGCAGATGCCTGTAAACTCACACTGGACCCAAACACAGCACACAGACGTCTCTCTCTCTCTGAGGGGAACAGAAAGGTGACATGTGTGAGAGAGGAGCAGCCGTATCCTGACCATCCAGGGAGATTTGACGAATGGCAGGTGTTGTGTAGAGAGGGTCTGTCTGGTCGCTGCTACTGGGAGGCTGAGTGGAGTGGGGATTATGGGTCTCGTACAGCTGTGGCCTATAAAAGCATCAAGAGGAAAGGGGGGAGTGTTGACATCATAATGGGACACAATGTCAAATCCTGGAGTCTGATCTGCTCTCATCACAGATACTCTGTCAGTCATAATAATAAAGACACTGACATACCTGCCCCCTCCTCCGGCTCCAGAAGAGTAGGAGTTTACCTGGACTGGCCGGCCGGCACTCTGTCCTTCTACAGCGTCTCCTCTGACACACTCACACACCTGCACACGTTCCACTCCACATTCACTGAGCCCCTCTATCCAGGGTTTTATGTTCGGATTGACTCCTCAGTGTCCCTGTGCCAGATCACATGAGCTCCTCCTCCAACAGGAATGTCCACCTGTCACCCGCTTATACAGATTTCATACTTGTCTCTCTCTTTCAATCCCTCTTCCTCTACTCTACTCTTTTTATCATACTCCTTCTTCCTTTCTTTATGTTCCATCTCCTCCCTGTCTAATCCTTGTCTTTTTTTCTACCCGCTCCCATGTCTTCCTCTCTCCCTTTTTCAATCCTCCCATCCCCTTTATTTCCTCCCAATCTCTCTCTCTCTCTTCTCCTATCTCCCTCTCTCTCCTCTCTCTCACTACATCTCATTTTCTCTCCTCTCCTGTGTCTATGTCCTCCTCCCCCTACATATATCTCCTCCTTCCCCTCCTCTTTTCTCTCTCCCCTCTTTCCACCTGTCTTTCTTTTCACTCTCTCTTCCTCATCCCTCCATCTGCCCTCAATCCTCCTTTCTTTCTACCCCTTCTCTTCTTTCCCCATTTTCTTCCTTCTCTATATCTAAACGTGTCTTTTTTCTTCTATCCCTTTCTCTCCATTATTTCTCCCTCGTCTCTATGACTACTCTATCAGCATCCCTTTTTTCTCTTCCTCCTCCTCCTTTATGTTACTCCTCCTTTATCTCTCTCACTCATCCCCCATCTTTGACCTTCCTCCTCCTCTTTATCTGCCCCCCCACCTTGTCTTCTCTTTTATTCCTTCTTTTGTCCCAATCCCCCCCCTCCTTTTTATCTTTCTCTTTCCTCCCATCCCTCTCTTCTCTGTCATTCCTTCATCTATTCACCTCTCTTTCTCTCTTCTCCTTTTCCTTTTTCTCTCTATTTTTCTTCTTTTCATCTTTCACATCGGACTACCCCCCCAACACACACACCCACACCAAACAGACGCAACACACAATAATACGATATAATAATAAGACTGTCTGGCACACACACTGTTCTTTGAAGTCTCACTCACCCACCTGCACACATTTAACTCCACATTCACTCAGCCTCTCTATCCAAGGTTTGGAGTTTATTGTGAATCCTTAGTGTCCCTGTGCCAGATGTCATGAGCTCCTCATACTGCAGGAACACCACACTCATATACTTGTGTGACGCTTAGATGCTATGAAAATACTATATTTTTCTTTATAAATAAATCCTTTGATGATGCAAATGTGACGATATTAGATTTGTATTAGTGGTTGTACTCTATGTACTATGTATACTATGGCATATTACATGTAAATAAAATATGATCTGTATTTCTGTAGTAGATGTGTCATCATTACTCGTCATCTCTTCAAATGCGTTCACCATGACACATTGTCAAGGCTATGTGGATGCTTGTAGGGGCAGAGGATGGGGAACAGTGGGTGTGTGGGAGCATCTCCATCCCCCTGCCATGTCTTCTGAGGGGGCAGATAGTTTATCAGCAGCAGTGGGTCTCACACTGGGCAGCTGCTTCTCTCCCTGCTCATCACTTCTCTCCTCTCAGTATGGGGAGAAATCTCACAGCACTCGGATTCTCAAGCCTGAGAGAAATTATCCACCCCAACCTGAGGAACTACAACACCCACAATTCCCCTCTCTCTGTGTGAGTGGGTTATAATACTAACCACAAGGTTGTTGTGAGCTGTATGTGTGTCCCTTCCATAGCCAACCACAAGGAGGCGCTGTGGCAGCTCTACACAGTGCCATCAATGAGTTCCAGACTGACCGTCCAGACAGTGTTATTGTGATTGCTGTTGATTTCAATCAATGCAAACAAAACTGTCCTATCGTAACTCACATATCATATGGATACAACACAACACATTTGAACCTGCTGTCCACAAACATCAAAGAGGCTTATAAATGGTAGTCAGAAGGAAAGAAGCCAAGAAACTAATCTTCCCCCTGTTTTATCTTTGTAATACTCCACTGGAGTCATGCAAGGAAATAAAGTACCTTGTTCATATTCTTACTGATGACTGATGAGTGATGATAGAGATATGAATCAACAGTGTCGTAAGTTAGCGCTTTCGCACACCCACATGTACAGCCAATCTATGGAGTAGTTACAGATAACGTCGTCTGAGGAAGTTGACTGGCTTACAAGGACGTGAGTGTGTGCGTGTTCAATTTGTGTAAATCTTACTCAGGCAAATTTCCTGTGTGGATGAGTCAGTGAATTGAATTCTAGTTATGTTAGCCAACCCAAGAAGGATCTGTGTAAGGAACTCATCCAGTCTTACAAAACACTGGTTAGAGAAACTTTATGTACTTACACCAATGACTTACTAACTGTATGTACTTACACCAATGACCTACTAACTGTATGTACTTACACCAGTGACTTACTAACTGTATGTACTTACACCAATGACTTACTAACTGTATGTACTTACACCAATGACCTACTAACTGTATGTACTTACACCAGTGACTTACTAACTGTATGTACTTACACCAATGACTTACTAACTGTATGTACTTACACCAGTGACTTACTAACTGTATGTACTTACACCAGTGACTTACTAACTGTATGTACTTACACCAATGACTTATTAACTGTATGTACTTACACCACTGACTTATTAACTGTATGTACTTACACCAGTGACCCCTTCAGAATTGCCTGATTCTTGGACATTATGTGCCCACACATCTCAGAGGAAGGTGTGCAAAATTATACCTCAGTATCTTCAGTATTTCTATGATGATGAATGATGCCTTCGAATGGACCCAACACTGTTCCAAAAAAGTGCCTGTGAGCATTTCTGCCAACAGACTATAATATCACCAAATCTATTTGAGATTTAAACACAGACTTTTGTATGCAAAGTATCTCAAGTATTTCTATGAAAAATATGCCTAATATATAAAAAGGTACAATGAGAAATACATGCCTCTCTGATATGGCCTTTTGACACCTTCTGATGTGAGCAAAATCAGAGGCTGGTGCATAAACTTTGTTGTCCGTCTCCATTTGATATTAAACTAATAAAAAGAGAAGATATTTAGTTCAATAAATAATGATTCAAGTTCAAATCTAGGTGTTATACTACAAAAAAGACTGCACATCAGGTGCAGATAAAAACAAGCCTCTCTGAGGACATATATGTGGCCTTTTTCTCCACAAATTCTCATGTGAGCAAACTCAGAGGCTGTTGAACTGCCACTACAAAGCCAGCTTGGGTTCAGAGTGGCGTAACAGTGCACACAAACATCAGAAAAAGACCCGACATGAAACCTGAGTGAAGACCACAACTTACATTTTGTGTCATTGTCATTCTATTTCTGTACTATACTTTATTATATAAACAGAGAGATGAATGGGCAGGAAAGAGTTAAACATTCATGATGAGGTATTTTGCTCTTCATAGTATCACACCTCCTGTGACTGAACATGTCCAGCCAGCATTGTGCAGGACAAGTCTCAGCTTGACGATCTCAGACAGACTCCAGGAAGACAAGTGAACAAACCTCCAAAACGGTGAGTTCCTCTGTTTAACGTATTAAAGAGGCCCTATGCAACTATTTAGCTTAATTTACCTTAAATTAGCAGAGTTAAGAGTCATTGTGGTGGTTCTGCAACACTTTATGGGTCAGTTGGTTGTTGTTTTGACTCCCACAAGTGCATCTGGGCAGAGATGTGGAAAATGAAAGGTTCGACTGGTGGGCCACGGCCAAGTCTCTATGCAGGTTCAGGTCTCACAAAGTAACAAATTGCTGTACGGCACTACACACAAACAGGTTAGCTGTAAACACAATGTAACAATGGGCCAGCTCTGTAGAGGTAAATGTGAGCACAACCCTAGCACAAAGTGAAAACACAGCGAAGGAATGGACGATCCTTTAAATGTGAGTTGTACGCATTGTTTAGTAAATGATTTTGGAGTTTTTCAAAGTTGTCATGTTAGTATATATTCTAATATAGTGTCTGTCAAGTATTATGCAGTCTTTCTTTTTACAGCCAAGAGTTATGTGTCTGAATATCACTGTAGCCGACTGCTCACATTTAACTCAGTAAATCCCTGACATATGAATGTACTTCACAACAGCAGCCTGTGAGACTGTGGACTGTCAGCATAAAGACATAAAGACGATAGATAATTGATTTATCCTGAAAAGATGAATTCATTATAAATTCATGATTAATTTAAAACAACCAATCACAGGTATTTGCTTTTATGTGGTCTTTACCTGACTTTTGAAAAGTTTGAATCGGCCTCTTCCATCTTCAGTGCTCCTTATTTTACAGTTGCATAATATTATACTTCTACAGTTTGTTTCTTTATGTCTGTAATTCACTTCTACTTCTAACAGGCATAGATAGAAGTGAATATGATGAACTCCTGGAGATTTCCCACAGTATACCACTGATGCATACACACACACACACACACACACACACACACACACACACACTCTTTCATTCAGGAAATATAGTCTACATACATACAAACAAACAAGCCAATCAATAAATACTAATATTTCTGTTTTTTGTTTCCCTGTACTGTCACATGACTTGAGATGTCCATTGGATTCTGCTTCTGGGATGAGCTCAAACTGCTATTCTAGGTCTAATTATATTATTCTTTACAGGGTACAACAGTGCTTGGAAATCTGTTCAGTAAGGAAGTAGCGCATTAATACTGACTTCAGGCAAAACAAAACTAGAGGTCCCAAAGTTAGGACCCATTTATTTATTATTACCCATTTCATTTTTTCTAACTTTGGACATGACCCTAAGAGACTGTAAAAGAGTTAAGTTAGCTTGACCAGCTGTAAGCCGTCTACAGACTGGTGGACTATTGCACACAATTGAAAAAAATGTGTTTATAGCAAACGCTCTTTTCCCAGGGGGCTCATAAATATTCAGAAATTTACAAAACAAACCCATGTTTGGATCTCTTGGAATTCACAGGTGTGACAGATGGCAAGCTTCTGATAGATTGCTGTCAGAGTTTAGTATTTGGACTATTTGCATACTAAAGCCTGTGCTTGAATCTCAAACAGTTTTGATAATATTATAGCCTGAAGTTGTCAAAAATGCTCACAGGCACTTTTTTGGATGAGGGGGAGGGCACATTTTAAGGCACAGCTTTCATAGAAAGACTTGAGATACTGAGGTATAATTCTGCACACCTTCATTTGAGATGTGTGGGCACATAATATCCGAGAATCAGGCAATTCTGAAGGGGTTTGAGCAGAAAAATCCTTTCCAAAATTGGTCCATTTGACACAGAATGGCCTGCTGGGATTTTATACTGTGATTAGATTTTTTTTCATTGATGTATTGTATTCATTCATCATGGTCTACCATTTTTCACAGTTTACAGACACAGTAAACACTGTGGTTTACACTGAGTTCATAAAGACAGAAGATATAGACATAGTAAACACTGTGGTTTACACTATATGAAGAGAGAACTCTGGCACACTTAGTCCACTAAGACCAACTGCATGTCCAGACTTCAGCCTTCAGTTCCAGCCATGTCTATAGGAGCATCAGTCTGACAATGTTACCACTTAACTTCAACTTATAAAGCAGCCTGTTATCTGTAAAAGAAGTTCATACTCCCTAAAGGAGGCACAGAGACATTTACTAAACAGCAGTAGTCCATAGTCGATAGATAGATAGATAGATAGATAGATAGATCGATAGACAGACAGATAGATAGATAGATAAATAGATAGATAGATAGAGATACAGAGAAAGATAGATAGATAGATAGACAGACAGATAGATAGAGAGAGAGATAAAGATAGACAGATAGAGAACATTTGAAATCCCATCCTTTTACCACTTCATTTTCCTTCACAAAACTTTCACTGCCACCACTGTAGACAACACTGGAGACAACACTGTAGACAACACTGGAGACACCACTGGAGACAACACTGGAGACAACACTGGAGACAACACTGGAGACAGGCCTGCCTGTGATTAAAGATTCAATATGATTTGAATTTTATGAGAGATTTTTTCATTGTTTATGATTCCATATATGAAAATAGCAATGAAAACAGAAAACAACCCAATTGCCCTTTCTGATTTTCTATTTTTAAATGAAAAAGAAAATAATCCTTCGGTCTTGTTTTTTAAATGAAAATCAATTATCCAAAAGAAATTGTCCAAATTCTCCAAAAGAGCCACTGACCTCGACGTGGTGAAACACCCAATTAAAACATGGACTGAACCACTGAAACAATCTATACACCTCTCCCTCTCCTCCTCCTCTCTATAACCTCCTCCCTCTCTTCTTCTCTCTCTCCCTCTCCTCCTCCTCTTTGTAACCTCCTCCCTCTCTTCTTCTCTTTTCATCCTGCCATCCTCTTTCACAACCTTTTAGATGTCTGTGTACTGATGTGTGGAGAAAGGCTGCAGGTTCTTATAACACACCCTGGTTGAGTGTTAACAGACCGGTCCTTATTACACACCTGGTTGAGTGTTAACAGACTGGTCCTTATTACACACCTGGTCGAGTGTTAACAGACTGGTCCTTATTACACACCTGGTTGAGTGTTAACAGACTGGTCCTTATTACACACCTGGTTGAGTGTTAACAGACCGGTCCTTATTACACACCTGGTTGAGTGTTAACAGACTGGTCCTTATTACACACCTGGTTGAGTGTTAACAGACTGGTCCTTATTACACACCTGGTTGAGTGTGAATAGATTAGTCTGCCTAGCTGGCAGGTGTCCCCACAGACATTTATAAAGTCAAAGTCAGCTTTATTGTCTCTGTGTGTGTGAGTGTGTGTTACAACTTCCATGACCTGCCTCTTAGTAATACATAGCCACAGCATACTTATGTTCTGCCAACGTTGTCTTCAGTTTTTGTTTCGTTTTTCCTATATAGAAGCAACCACATGGACATTCAAGCCAGTAAGCAACATACGTAGTATTACAGTTAATAAAACACAGCATCTTTCTTGACCCAGTTTTATGTCTATAAAAGCGTTTGTCTTTATCATGTGTCCACAATGGTTCCAATTTCCACATTGGTGGTTACCTGTATCAGGCCATGTTTTAGTCTGTACTGGAGGCAGGTGGTTCTTTACTAGTTTGTCACTCAGAGTTGGGGCTCTTTTGAAGCTGATAGTAGGAGTGTCAGGAAGTGTTTCCATGAGGGGAAACATCACTAGTCAGTATCACTAGTCTCACACTGGGCAGCTGCTTCTAGTGTCCCTCAGCTCTCCCTGCTCATCACCTCTCTCCTCTCAGTATGGACAGAAACCTCACAGCACTCGGATTCTCAAGCCTGAGAGAAATTATCCACTCCAAACTGAGGAACTACAACACCCACAATGCACTAGTCATTTAGAACTGGACTTTCACTTTCACTTGTTACCATTTACCACTACAGCCAGCCTGCTGCTATGCTGCTATGTGTTCACTGCCTAATATACTACAGTATTGAGCTCTGCTTTTTACACATAGGGTGTAATAGGGGATTGGATTGTTTGTATTTTGTGTTTTGTGTGGTATTGTCCTTTGTATTATATACAAAAATAGCCTTTTAAAATATTTATTCCCCTTTTTATTAGTATATTACTATTACACTGTGGGCCTTAGAGAGCACTGCAGTTTCAACTCCTGTGTGCATATGGTTTTGACAATACAGCTGACTTTGACTTTGACTTTGACACGCACACGCACACACACACACACACACACCAAAGAATCATCTCCATAAAGGCAGAGGGGAAGAAAGAGGATAAACTACAATAGTAACTCAAATGTTATTCTCTATTATTTTGTCAGTATCATGTTTGCATATTCAGATATGGAGACAACCTTGATGAACATGGCTGAAAGAGTTAAACAACCTTGATGAACATGGCTGAAGGAGTTAAACAACCTTGATGGACATGGCTGAAAGAGTTAAACTACCTTGATGAACATGGCTGAAAGAGTTAAACTACCTTGATGAATATGGCTGAAAGAGTTAGACAACCTTGATGAACATGGCTGAAAGAGTTAAACAACCTTGATGAACATGGCTGAAAGAGTTAAACAACCTTGATGAACATGGCTGAAAGAGTTAAACAACCTTGATGAACATGGCTGAAAGAGTTAAACACTGGCTACAGTAGGATGAGATATTTTCTACGCCTGCAACTAATGTGACTGAACAAGTCCAGCTGGTTCTGTGTGTCTGAGCTTCAAGGAAACAGACTGAAGAATAAAGCAGCTTATGGGACACAACACACTGTAAGTCCTCTTACATTTTACGTTAGGGAAGCAATAACAACAAGTATCATCATGTTTATATATTCATTTCTGGAGAAAACCTTGATGATCAGGTTCTGAAAGAGTTACAGTGAAACACTGACTAGGGTAAGATGACATATTTTGATCCGTCATCATACAGACGCACCTGTAACTCTTAGTCCAACCGGTTCTACACATATGAGCTTCAGTGGCAGGCATGACTGTAAGTAATTTTGTATGTTTGATTAGGAAAACAATAACCTTAAGGCCATTACAGCAGTGTTGTGTTTTAGTGATTTTCCCATATTGAGTGAGTTTGTTATGAGTTTAGATGGGGTCATCTCTTTCTTCTTTGGACTAAACTAAATCTCATCTTTTTGTGCTCTTAGCATGTTCACAGCTGTAATTCAATGAGATCTGATTATTGTGTTTGGGTATGGGTGTTAAACAAGCAATTCAATGTGAATCAATCCATAGCGATTGTGCAGAGTTCACTGAGTGCTGTTGGTATCATACTGCATATTTATATGGAGATTAAAAGAACAGGCTCTGAAAGAGTTAAACAAGAGTGAGATCAGATATGTTGGTCCGTCAGTGAACAGACTCACCCATAACTAATTTGACTGAACAAGTCCAGCCGGTTCTGCATGTATTCAGATTCAAGAATAAGGCAGCTTTTGAAACACAACACACGGTAAGTTCTCTCATATGTTAAATATGGAAAACAATAACATTAAGTAGTGTTGTGTTGTAATGATTTACCCATACCTAGTTCCATTCGTTATGAGGCAAATCTCACAACACTCTAAGCTCTTTCTAAGCTCCTCTCACTCTCTCTGTCTGAATAGGTTATAAAGATCTGATTCTATTCTAAGCTCCTCTCTCTGTCTGAATAGGTTATAAAGATCTGATTCTCTTCTAAGCTCCTCTCTCTGTCTGAATAGGTTAGAAAGATCTGATTCTCTTCTAAGCTCCTCTCTCTGTCTGAATAGGTTAGAAAGATCTGATTCTCTTCCAAGCTCATCTCTCTCTGTGTCTGAATAGGTTATAAAGATCTGATTCTCTGACATCGCTAATGAATATACTGTATTATAATTAAATATGTGGGTGGTGTTTAGTGAAGCCCCACCTCCACAATGCAGAGGAAGTACTAATGAAACATGACTACTGAGAGGATCTAAAGCTGCTGATTCTGGGACCAGATGTTTCACAACATGAGATTTCCTCATTTCTGCTGTTTGTGGCACTGAATAGCCTGGTTGTCACCCATACTGATCTAGATTTGATTGTGCTCTTCTACTCCGTATGGCCTATTTCCCCATTTGTTTTGTTTGCCTGTGGTAGGGATCCACTCCAATACAGGTTTCCACTCCTGAGGGGATAGAGGTGAACTAGATACAAAGTATGACACATTCCACACTGTCTTATCTGCAAATGTAGAATCAGAATCATTGGTCTGAGTGGTTATATGTCTGTCTGATGCATACAAAGACATTTGATCTACCTTCATTGATTCCACCTCAGGGAAATGGGGGATAATAGAAAGGTAGCCAGAGTGGCCCCCGGCACTGGGAGAGATGACCTTATATGGAGACAAATTATATCAGATAGACCACCTGCAGGATGAGACTGTGGCAAACCAACAGATTGAGATGGTCTTGGTGAAAACCAGGCTAGACCTTGAAGATAAAACTAGTGCTAGAGTAACCTACTTAAAACACAAAGCTGCTGATTCTGTAACCAAGTGTTTCTCAACATGAGTGACTCATTTCTGCTCCCTTTGTGGCCTTGAAGGCAAAACTGATACTTTACTGATGCTGTCAGTGGTCCACAGTGTGGGAGAGATAACCTTATGGATAAAGATTATATCAACTAGAGACCACAGTCACCTACAGGATGAGACTGAGGCAAGTTCAAGCAAGCTCAGCGCTACAACAAAACCAGTTTTTTGTTACTGACAGCAGAGGAAGTGAATGTGAAAGAAGTGAAAGTGAAAGAAAGAACAGAATAGACAAAAAAAATCAGACTTGGGAGTCTGAGCACCAAGTGAAATTGCTTTTCCTCAGTTAGAATTTCATGTGACAGGATTTGTGGTTCACAACTCATATAAAGCAAGATATGAATGAGCAGCAGTCAAATGCAAACAAATTACATTTTTTCAGTGTAAAGTTGAACTGTTACATTAATGCTTTAGTGCTTTACTGCTTCTAGTGTCCCTCAGCTCTCCCTGCTCATCCCCTCTCTCTTCTCAGTATGAGGAAAAATCTCACAATACTCTCTCAAGCCTGAGAAAAAAATATCCACCTACAAAGCTCCTCTCTCTGTCTGAATAGGTTATAAAGATCTGTGACTCATGCTGTGTTATAATTAAATAGCCTCAGGTGAGATAGAAGAAATAAAACACTTTTTAAACTCTTTCCTCTGGATGGGTTATAACGGGTATCTCTGACACCCACTAACACACACATTTGAAAGTGCAGTCAAAATGCAAGAAGTAACAGATCAGCTAAAATGTTGTAACAAAAATCATTCAGCCATTTGCAGCAATTTTTGTAAAAGAAAGAAGAGTTGAGAGAGAGAGAATTCAAAAAGAGTGCAGAGCTCCTAGAAAGAGTTCCCCTCATTGCACACTGCAGTCCAAAGGCATGCTGCCCCTAGTGGCAACCAGGGAAAAGCATGTTTGTGAGGAGTGTAAGTAGTGGTCTAGTGGTCAACTGCGGTACTGCAAAATATACAACTTTAAAAAATGCCCTTGACCTGCAAATATGCCCCTAATGAAAAAGTTATATATAGGCCTAAGCCTGCAATGCTGCATAGCTGATAGCTGTAGAGCAGGTCCACTAATATAGTGTAAGTGGGCCTATAAGGCTTCTATAGTTGTAGTGTATAATCAGCCCAATAATAGTTGCCACTCTAATAAGTGGTCATGATACTCTATCTGGTCTGGGAACAGTCAGCGCCAGGCACAAAAAGAAAAGCTTGGACATACATTAGGCAATGGGCGATGTGTTTGTTGTTTGTTCATCCTTGAGAAATGTAGGTCTGTATCAGTGTGCATTTATACAAATCTATAATTACTCTGATGATCATCTCCAGCGTCTATTTACAATTTTTTTTCTTTTTTTCTGGAAAAATCCTGGTGGAACCGAGATAAGTAAGTAAAGTACCAAGTAAAGTAATAGTCTAATTCTTGTTTTTAGCCTATGCATCTAGTCACTGTAGGCCTGAAATGGGTCCAATTCCTTAATTTCAAGACATCTCCATCAGATATGCCTAAACATTACTACTGCAGTTTCTCTAAGCCTAGTAGCAATGACTCTGTCACCAGGTGGGGGCGCACGCCGTGCTGCCACCACTTAACCTAGCCAACCAGAGGAGCAATCTGTACCACTCAAATATGCCAAGACGCGCAGATAACGTTAAAACAACAATGTTTATTTAGTATAAAGAAGAAAGAGTCTTTCAGAGGCTGGAGGCAAGAATAAAACAAGGAAAGTCTGTAGTCCCCCCCCCCCCCCAAAAAAAAACAGTTCCGCTCACTGCTGAGCAAGTCCGGCCAGTGCGTATCTTGTGGTCCTAAAGCAGACAGGCTAGTGCCGTAGCGCTGGTCCGAGGGGCGAAGGTAAGCAGCTTCTCTCCAGGGTGCGCTAAGGGGGACAATGAAAGGAGGTACCAGCCTATGTCCACTGGGTCATGCAGATGTATCAACGGATAAGATAAAAGGTGGGGCTACTAGTCAGTGTTCACTTTAACAACATAGATCGTATTAGCAAGGGAAGTATTCATGAAAATTATTTGCCACGTCTAAACAGGCTACGTAATCCGTCTGTCGTTGGTAAACATCGACCGGGGCAGAGGCTCTTCATAATGGAGATCCCCGTGACACTTGCGTAAGGCAAAGAGGCACTTAACTTAGTGAGTGGTGAGCGTTCTCACCCCCCTTAGTATCCAACAAGGCAGAGCAACCCTCTTTTCAGTTCGCGGACTTCACATCTAGTAGCATGCCAGTCCCGCTTCGTCTTGCATCGAGTCTCTAGGCACTCCAGTCAGTATCCACCGGGCTCCCTCTCCCTCTCCCTCTCCCTCTCCCTCTCTCTCTCTCTCTCTCTCTCTCTCTCTCATACCGCCTCACAAGTTGCCGGCTGTGATCGTTCCCTCCGGATCTCCTCTCGTGCGACCTGGTACTTGGACATGTAAACCCTCGCTCACACCATGTGTACCAATCACCTGCCCCAATCACAACTTCGCATTTATTATCAGTGCTACAATCACTTTAATATTTGGAGTGACATCCAATAAGAAGGTCTGACCATGCACGAGTTTATCGTGAGGTTTTCGGTAATACCGACAGTCAGCGATGTTCACCATGGCAGCAATGTAAGATAAAGGCCATATTCACCAAGAAAGGGCAAATGGGACTGAAGGGTCATTCCATGTCAAATGGACCATTTTGAACTTACTTGAGTATTTCTATGAAATATATACCTTAGAGTGCACCCACCCCCTCTTTCAAAAAGTGCCTGTGAACATGTTTGGCAACTTCAGACTATAATATCACCAAAACTATTTGAGAATCAAGCACAGGTGTTTGTATAGCTTTTGTAGGCTTTTTGTATAGTCCAGGGACTAAACTCTGTCTGCAATCTGTTGGAAGCTTGCCATCTGTCACACCTGTGAAATCCTGATGACCCAAACATGGGTTTGTTTTGTAAAAGTTTCAGTATTTATGAGACAAAAATGTGATGGTGATTGTTCAAAAGTCACCTGCCGACATTTGTTTACATATACGGTGTAATGTTTTGTTTATGTAGCCATGTGTTTCACGTCCATGTGCCTATGTTCCCACCCTTCACCAAAATCAAGCAATTAGCCTGATTACTGCCTCACCTGTTATTCGTTGTTTGTTAAAAGCTACGTTCAGTCAGTTAGGTAAGTTGTCAATTAGCCTGATTACTGCCTCACCTGTTATTCGTTGTTTGTTAAAAGCTACGTTCAGTCAGTTAGGTAAGTTGTCAATTAGCCTGATTACTGCCTCACCTGTTACTCGTTGTTTGTTAAAAGCTACGTTCAGTCAGTTAGGTAAGTTGTCAATTAGCCTGATTACTGCCTCACCTGTTACTCGTTGTTTGTTAAAAGCTACGTTCAGTCAGTTAGGTAAGTTGTGATGCATCTTGTGACCTTTACTTCTAACTTTAAGGTCCACGTATGTGGCGAGAAAACAACAAGTTTATATATTTTCCAGTATTTGTTAGTGTTATAGGGGGCTGGTGGTTTAATTTGATAAAAGAAAGAAATATGTGACAACACCATCAAATATAGTAGTGCACCATCAACACTCCTTCAAAAAATATCCTACAGTTAGGTATCCACACATTTTGAGTCATGGATAACTTAGGATGCGTCCACGAGATCACACTTAGACTGTCATTTTATTTTTTGTGCTGTTTGTCCTTTATTCTTTTGTTTTTGATCAGGAAATACATACATATAAATGTATGTATACATGTAAATACATGTAAATTCATACAGTGCATATGATGTTGATACAGGATAGCACAAATCACAGCAAACAGTATATATGGTACACATTGCCATGAAACCTGTGTTATTATACTAAGTAGGAGGCTTAAAGCTGAAAATTCAGCTGGGTGAGCAAGATATTCAAAATCGGCAACCCAAAATCAGGTAAAATAGTCTGTTTACCAGCTTAAACCATAAGCAGATACATACAAAACTAATCTGCTTGGTGAACAAAATATTCAGAATAAGCACCAAACAATTATCTGAAGTAGGTGACTTCTCGTTAAATTTGCTCACAGGACTTTTTCTAGAATTGTGCCAAGTGTAATATCTTTGGACAAGTTAATGCAGTTTCCCACCAGGCTACCACTAGAGGGAGTCATTTCACTATATAAAACAATGACTAGTCACTTATGTCAGACAGTATCCTAAGCCTAGTGAGCTCTGAAACAAGCTCTGACGTCTGAGACATGTAAACGTAAATTTAATCAGACTAACTTCAATCCAATCAGGAAAAAACTGCATATAAACACATTCAACGGGAGCTCAACTCAGAGGGGCTTTGAGGCGCTGTAAGCATAGGACAGGTGCTTAATTAGTTTGATTGGGCAGCCATGACAACACTTCTGCCCTCAGCTCACTATAAATCTCACATACTTGAGTTGCCTTAGCAGACAACTTCAGATCAAGAGCTACACATCACAATTTGAATCAAGTTTCCACGTTAAGCAGTTCTAGTCAAATTATACCTGTAATAATAATAATAATAAAACTTTGTGATAAAAAGAAACCTAAGAATAGTAATAAAGTGCATTGCTCTACTCCCTTAAGCAAACTGTAAGGCCGGTTGCCCATTTACATTATTACACAGGGACATTTGTGCTTTGGAGGGATCATCATTGAGCATGACCTGTAATTTTACCCAGGTTCATTTCAAGGTACTTTGGGGTCCCCAGGTAAACATGAGCAGTGAGACTCTTGTAAAAGTTCTAAAATTATTTTCAGCACATGCTTTTTTTCTTTCCTAGTGAGACACTGGTTCAGTAGTTTTCTGTAGTTTCTGTCCCAGTGAGACTCTGGTTGTAAAGTGAATCCAGAGGCTGAGGGGGCAGCAGCTCACAGTGAGGATCTGAGATCAGAGTCTGCAGTACACAGCTGTGTTACCATGGAGACTGAAGAGGACATGGATGAGCCTGTGAACAGGAACAAAACATCAACACAGACCATTGCAGGGTGAGTTAAGTTCAGAAAGCATGAACTCACACACATACACATGCAAACACACACTCTCTCATACACATACACATGCAAACACACACGCTCTCACACACACACATGCAAACACACACTCTCTCATACACATACATATGCAAACACACACTCTCTCACACACATACACATGCAAACACACACTCTCTCATACACATACACATGCAAACACACACTCTCTCACACACATACACATGCAAACACACACTCTCTCACACACATACACATGCAAACACACACTCTCTCACACACATACACATGCAAACACACACTCTCTCACACACATACACATGCAAACACACACTCTCTCATACACATACACATGCAAACACACACTCTCTCACACACATAAATGTGCAAATACACACTCTCTCATACACATGCACATGCAACCACACACTCTCTCACACACACACATGCAACCACACACTCTCACACACACATACATATGCAAACACACACTCTCTCACACACATACACATGCAAACACACACTCTCTCATACACATACATGTGCAAACACACACTCTCTCACACACATACGCATGCAAACACACACTCTTACACACACATACATGTGCAAACACACACTCTCTCACACACATACACATGCAAACACACACTCTCACACACACATACATGTGCAAACACACACTCTCTCACACACATAAATGTGCAAACACACACTCTCACACACATATGCAGCCACACACTGTCACACACACCCATATTCATAGACGAGCTGGCTACACAAGTAGAGAATGTCAATGTCTATCCATTCATAGCATTCAAAATAAAATATAACCTAAATGTTCAACCTTTGGCAAGACAACATTTGCAAATAGCTATGTAAACTTTGTTCTGGATTGGTTTACATTACTTACGTCCACTTGGACTGAGTGAGACATATTTTGAGCAAAACATTCTCACCAGGGAAGTGGAGAAGTGACACTATCCAAAATGTTGTGCTGGTTTACGCACCGTGGGAATAGAACATTTATTTGCAGGAAGATAGTCAACAGATAACTGGCAACATAGCTTTTACAGTTTCTGACAATTATTTTCAACAGTAGCCTAGGAGACCAAGTCACAGACTGCATGCAATTACGCCCAGCTTCCAAAATGCACAGAATATTTTACACCCCAAGTTACTGTCTTTTTATCTTGTAGCTAATGCATATCTCTCAGTCATAAACCATTAGCTCCAGTCTGTTTATTGTGCAGCTGCAGATTTGCATACAGAGTATGAAGATATTTACATTGATAATGAATGATGACAATATAAATACACAGTCAGGTGAGGTTACTATATAACTTTATTATAAATAGCCAACACATATTCTGGGCAACAACAACAAAACAATCCCAACAATCAATCAATCAATAAATGAATGAATGAATGAACAAACAAACAAATAAACAAACGCAAGAAAACAAAGAGGGAATGTACTTTTAGATTCTGGAAATAAGATGTTTGAAAATAGAATGTGAAGAGCAGAACTACTAGTGTGTCCATCATGAAAATCAAGCAATTATTATATTATATTATATTAGATTATATGCTTTTAGTGGTTGATACTCAACCTCTCAATGAGATCTATAATGGGCTTGCTGTGTAATACAAAACTAAGTACATGTTACACAGTGTGCGCATACACACACAAACTCACAGTCACACTGCGCACACACACACAATCATTGAGTAGTTTCTTCTTGGATGTTGGTTGAGATAGTATTCAGTCATTAGCAGTA
Organism: Tenualosa ilisha; assembly: GCA_015244755.2. Taxonomy (NCBI): domain Eukaryota; kingdom Metazoa; phylum Chordata; class Actinopteri; order Clupeiformes; family Clupeidae; genus Tenualosa; species Tenualosa ilisha. Next base: position 172,362 of record PYXC01001719.1, on the reverse strand, counting down.
ATCGCATGTGTTTTGTCGACCACACACACCCAGACCTCCATCTCCAGTGCCACATTACATTTACGCATTTAGCAGACACTTTTATCCAAAGCGATTTACAACTTGTCAGCCTTCAATTGTTCAGGGCCAGTCTCCCCTACAGCAACTTAGGGTTAAGTGCCTTGCTCAAGGGCACAACGGTGGCAGCTGGGATTCAAACCCACAGCTTTTCAGGCTACTTGCACGCTAGCCAGGTTCCTTAACCACTAAGCTACCACCGCCTGCAGTGTCCAGTGGTGTGTCCATGAAGAGTGACGAGTCCATGTTTAAACCTCCCAAATTCAGCAGTGAACCAAAGCCATCAGGACTAGAGTGAGTTTAGACATATGGGTGGAGATGGACTGTCACACTACAGACACACACACCACACACACACACACACAGTCACAGTCATACTGCACAAATAAATACACAGAAACTCACACACAGTCACAGTGTGCGCATTACACACGCACACACTCAGTCACACTGCACAAATGCACGTGCACACACACACACACATAAACAGCATCATTGAGTAGTTTCTTGATTTGACGTTGGTTGAGACAACATTCAGTCATTAGTAGTAATTGTATGTGTTTTGTCTCTGTGTGTTTTTCAGACCACACACACCCAGGCCCCCATCTCCAGTGCCCAGTGGTGTGTCCATGAAGAGTGATGGGTCCATGTTAGAACCTCTCACATTCAGCAGTGAACCAAAGCCATCAGGACTAGAGTGAGTTTAGACATATGGGTGGAGATGAACACACAACCTCGTCTCACTGCACAGACACACACACACACCCATATACACACAGTCGATCACGCTGCACAAACACACACACACACACACTGTGACGATGCGACTTCGCACCGTCGCATCGCACTATTAATTTAAGCTGGTCGATAGAAACAGTTGGCTTTGTTTCTTTTTTTTTTTGTTTGTTCGCCAAGGTGCAACTTGCGGTTGTTCTCGGGTTTTCTAAGCGGTGTTTATTTCGAGTCAGTTGTGTGACACAACGCAAGTTATTCGGATTTTTGTCAGATTTTGTTTGTTGGTCCTATTTGTTTTTTTTGAGGAATTTCTTTTGTCATTCTTAGTGTTTAGAAGACAGTTTTCACGTGGTTATTTGGGGGATTTTGATCATAATGAAATATTTTTGTCACTCTTTAAACTTTTTTGTATCTGATATGTCTACTACTTCTGGACCACGAGGTTACCTCCTTTGCACACACACAACCTCAAAACACAGTCATATTCACACTGCACAAATGCGCACATGCACACACACACAAAAACACACACAGTCACACTGTACACACATACACACACACACACAGTCACACACACACACACACACAAATACAATTTCACACACAGTCACATGCACACTGCACAAACACAAACGCATACATTCACACTGCACCAATGCATGTGCACACACGCACGCACACACACACACACACACACAACCTTGCTCACAGTCTCACTGCACAAAAACAAACACATACACAACCTCACACACAGTCACAGTGACACTGCACAAACACACACACACATACAGCCTCACACACTCATACAGCCTCACACACAGTCATAGTTCGCACTCACTCACACACACACACACAAACATGCACACAGTTACAGTCACGCTGCACACACACACATATACAGACAGTTACAGTCTCACTGCACAAACACAAACACATATACCCACACACATACACACACACACTCACACAACCTTGCTCACAGTCTCACTGCACAGACACACACACACACACACACACACTCAGTCACACTGCGAAAACACATTCACACTTGCACAAATGTGCACATGCACACACCCACACAGTCACAGCCACACTGCACAAACACACACACACACACACACACACACAGAATCATAGAGTAGTTTCTTGATTTGATGTTGATTGAGACATTCAATCATTAGTAGTAATTGTATGTAGTTTGTCTCTGTGTGTTTGCAGACCACACACACCCAGGCCTCCATCTCCAGTGCCCAGTGGTGTGTCCATGAAGAGTGATGGGTCCATGTTAGAACCTCTCACATTCAGCAGTGAACCAAAGCCATCAGGACTAGAGTGAGTTTAAACATATGGGTGGAGATGAACAGTCACACTGCACACACACACACACACACACACACACACACAGTCACAGTCACATTCACAGTCACACGGCACAAATAAATACACAGAAACTCACACACACACACACACACACACCCATACGCACCCACACAGCAACTTTGAGTAGTTTCTTGATTGGACGTTGGTTGAGACAACATTCAGTCATTAGTAGTAATTGCATCGTGCGCGCACAAACACACACACAGTCACAGTCACACTGCACAAATAAATGTACACACTTACACAGTGTGCACATACACACACACACACACACTCAGACACACTGCACTGCTCAGTCACACACACACAGCATCATTGAGTAGTTTCTAGACTAGATGTTGATTGAGACAACATTCAGTCATTAGTAGTAATTGCATGTGTTTTGTCTCTGTGTGTTTGCAGACCACACACACCCAGGCCTCCATCTCCAGTGCCCAGTGTACACTGCACACACTCACACACAAACTCACACAATCACAGTCACACTGCCCATACATTATATTTACATTTATGCATTTAGCAGACACTTTTATCCACAACACAATGAAAGAAACTAACTAAGATAACTTAATAAAATTAACAGTATTTTAAGTTGAAGGTGCAATGGAGTAATAGAAGTGCAGTACAGCAGAGAGATTAAGTAGAAGAGGTTAAGTGGATTGTCAGAACTGCCCAAACACACGCACATACACACACACACACGCACACACACACAGTCACATTGTACACACGCACATACACGCACAGGCATTTCATAGTCACACTGCACAAATAAACACACGCAAACTCATTTATTTTTTCTCTCTGTCTCTGTAGTGTGTTGAGGTCTTCAGACCCTCAGCCTCCTCTGGATGATGATGATGATGAACACACAGACATGGCAGAGAGCAGCAGACACCTGCAGACTGAACACACACCACACACAAGGAGCACACAAGGTATATAAGGGTTCAGTGTTGTTGTTGTGTCACCTGCAGACTGAACACACACCACACACAAGGAGCACACAAGGTATATAAGGGTTCAGTGTTGTTGTTGTGTCACCTGCAGACTGAACACACACCACACACAAGGAACACACAAGGTATATATTTTTCTGTTTACAGCCAAAGTAATTTAGAAGAACTTCACATGAAAGGAAACAGTAGTTTTGTTTGTTTGTTTGTTTGTTTTAAATTGAATTTTATTTAACCAACCTCAGCACTGTAGTCCTGTGTCTTATGAATTTGAAAGCTGATATTCTTCTCCTTCCTTTATTCGTTGGTAAATGGTAAATGCTGGGGCAACGTGTTAGAAGAAGAGAGAAAGAGGAAATGGCAGTGTCGTAAAATGTCTAATCTGAAGCTGTAGGGGGAGCTCTGTAGAGAAAAATGTGAGCACAAACCTGGCACAAACTGAGAAAACAGCGAAGGAATGTTGAATCCTGCATAGAGAGGCTTTAAACAGTGTGAAACTAAACAGTGTTAAATTGAGTGTCACAATGTATAATATATTTGAATATATTTTAAAATGATTATTTATTCCAAACAGCTGTGGAAGTCCTGAGAAGAGTTATAGAGATTCATAAAGCCAGTCTGAAGAAGAGGTTTGAGAACGTGTCTGAAGGCATCATCAAACCAGAAACTCACACACTCCTCAGTGAGATCTACACAGAGCTCTACATCACAGAGGGAGAGAGTGAAGGGGTGAATAAGGAACATGAGGTTTGGCAGGTGGAGTCAGCATCCAGAGTACAAAGCACAGAAGACACACCAATCAACTGCAATGACATATTCAAGCCCTTACCTGGACAGGAGAAACACATCAGAACTGTGATGACCAAAGGTGTTGCTGGTATTGGAAAAACAGTCTCAGTGCAGAAGTTCATTCTTGACTGGACAGATGGTTTAGCCAATCAGGATGTGCATTTTATGTTCCCCCTTTCTTTCCGTGAGCTGAATTTAGTCAAAAGTGATCAGTATAGTCTTCACAAGCTCCTGCTTGACTTCCACCCTGAGCTGAAGGAGCTGAATGATGATGAATATAAAGACTGCCAGGTTTTGTTCATCTTTGATGGTTTGGATGAGAGCCGGTTGACTCTGAATTTTGAACAGAACATGAAGTTATCAGATGTGAAACAAACATCATCCGTGAATGTTCTGATAACAAGCCTCATTCAGGGAACTCTACTTCCCTCTGCACTCATCTGGATAACCTCACGACCAGCAGCAGCCAGTCAAATTCCTGCTCAGTATATCGACCAAGTTACAGAAGTACGTGGATTCAGTGACCCACAGAAGGAAGAGTACTTCAGGAAGAGAATCAGTGATGAGAATCAGGCCAACAGAATCATCTCACACATAAAGGCATCCAGGAGTCTCCACATCATGTGCCACATTCCAGTGTTCTGTTGGATTGCAGCCACTGTACTTCAGGAAATGCTGGAAAAGAAGAACATCAAAGATATTCCCAAAACTCTGACTGAGATGTTTATACACTTCTTGCTCATTCAGACTACAAGGAAGAATCAAAAATATCAGAGTGGAAGTAAAACAGAAAAACAAGAGAGTCAAGAGAAACCTCTGAAATCTCAGCAAGAAATCTTACTGAAGTTGGCCAAACTGGCTTTCAAGAATCTGGAAAATGGCAATCTGATGTTTTATAATGAAGACCTGAGAGAGTGTGATATTGATGTCAGTGAAGCCTCAGTGTACTCTGGCATGTGCACTGAGATCTTCAAGGAAGAGTCAGTCTTCCATCAGAAGAAGGTCTACTGCTTTGTGCATCTGAGCATCCAGGAGTTTCTAGCAGCTGTGTTTGTATTTCACTCTTATGTCACCGGGAAACTTAAGCCACTGAAATCTCTCATCAATGACAAACATAAATCTGTTTTATCTTCTCTTCAGTCAGCACTAGGACTCAGAACTCAAACTCATGTGTTGCTGAAGAGTGCAGTGGATGAGGCTTTGAAGAGCAGGAATGGACACCTGGATCTTTTCCTTCGCTTCCTTATGGGCATCTCTCTGGAGAAAAACCAAAGACTTCTGCAAGGTCTACTGAGCAAAATATACAACACCTCAGAGAGCATTGAGGAAACATGTCAGTACATTAAGCAGCTCAACAGAGAAGGTCACTCACCTGAAAGATGCATCAATCTTTTCCACTGCTTGCTGGAACTGAATGATCATTCCATGCATGAAGAAATTCAGAAATTCCTGTCATCAAACAACTTCGAACAGATTTTGTCTCCTGCTCACTGTTCAGCACTGGCCCACATGCTTTTGATGTCTGAGGAGGTGCTGGATGAGTTTGACCTGAAGAAATACAACACATCAGATGAGGGACGCAGAAGACTGATCCCAGCTGTGAGGTGCTGCAGAAAGGCACGGTGAGTTTCTGATGGAGATGGATAAATGATGATGATGATGTCCACGCCATGATCAGTTTCACTGCACAAGTATATTGACATTGTCATGGAAATTCCCTCTGGTTGTTGTCAACTCACTGGCATGTACCATATAGGCAAATAGTGAAATATACTGTAAAATAGAAACAGTATACTATTAGAACAAGTATATACTATACAGAACACATACTATGCAACATCCTGTGTACATTATATACAGGGGAAGACACATTATGTGTTGGGGTGGATAAAGTGATAGTGTATCTATGCAGGGTGTATGATGAGTATATGAGGGATAATGTGTTGTCTGTGGAAAAGTAAATCCTGACAGGATGAGCAGGACCCCGACACAAAGCATTATCCCTCTTATTAAACGGCTACTTGAGATACACTTCACACAATACGCCTTTTAAATGTAATTATTAATTTGTTTCATAGTTCATGACACAAATTGAACTTGAATCAAACACTCTTTAGAACTATTCAGTCGTCTCTAATTTCCCATTGTGACAAGGGAATCTCTACTTGTGGAATGCTATGAAGATGCCATTGACAGCGGCCATTATATTTTTGCAGCCGTCATTCTACAAATATAACTGACCTTTGAACTTTGAGAAGGCCCATTCAAAGTCAGTTTGAACATTCCACAGCATTCTGGAGAGTCATATTATAAACTAACACTAATGAACAGTAATAAAAATACTTGATCAGAATCAGTTTAAGTAACACTGAACACATTGTGTGCTGGGGGTGGATAAAGTGATAACTATGCAGCATGATGAGTATAGGAACAGTAATGGAGATACAGGACAATGATGGGACTCTGGTAGCTTTAATGATGAGTATAGGAACAGTAATGGACATACAGGACAATGATGGGACTCTGGTAGCTTTAATGATGAGTACAGGAACAGTAATGGAGATACAGGACAATGATGGGACTGGTAGCTTTAATGACAGTCTGGCCAAAAGGGGAATCACACACAGTGAATCTAAATTTAAATCTGGTCGAGTCTACGTCAAATCTAATTCTGGTCAAATCTGTGTCAGAACATTCCACTCTACAGGATTTTGTGATTTTTTTGGACAGCTGTGATTGTTTTATGTAGTAGAAGGATTAAAGTGTTTACTGATTGCTGTTTCTTTGTGTGACCACATCAAGGATACAGGCGGCAGCTTGACATTAACACAGCTGTGGCTTTAATGCTTCATATTTAGGGCATCCATATTACTGATCTTATGTTGTGATACCAGATTCCTGTATCCCCTAGACCAGTGATTAAGGGTATGCAAGCACACTGCAGGGGGTACGTGTGAATATTTAATAATAATTTATTTCCAAGGTGATAAATAAATACTCAATATTAAGCCTGTCAATTAAATGGTATGTGTGCGCTACAACTAGTTTCCCCAGGGAGACAATAACCTGTGGCACTCCGCACCAATAATAATCAGTTGTGTTAAGTTCTACTTTTGGAGAATCATCAACACAAAAGACAAGACAAGACTAAAAAGGTGGGGAAAAACTGCCCTAGACATCTACTTTGTCTGGTATAAATACATTTACATTTGTTTGTTTTCTACAAATCTGAGAAGATTTTTTTTCTTTTTATCCATCAGATATCTACATATGCTACCCTGGGTACAATGCAGACAAACATTACATTGACAGACAAAACATAAAACCAGACAGGCTCATTAATGGTAACAAATTACATTCTGTATGTATTTAAATGTGTATAACCAGTAAGTTTAAGATAACACAGTGGCTTTGCTTTTGCATAGCACCTCTCCACCTCTTTTCCCATCAGACAGTCACATCTTGGGATGTTCTGTGCTGTCTGTCTTGTTTTGAGCTCATAATTCTTGTTTAGTTGTGGAATAAGTAGCCTATTTAAGAATGCAAAACAGTTTGTCCCCAAACCCACTGGAGAAGAACAGGGATGTTGTGGCATTGTATGTGTTGTCATTATGCGTAAGTGAGCCAGTAGACTTATTGCTCTCCCTACAGAGACTTGCAACATTAATTAAGACAGCTGATAGCTGTTGTCATGAATAAAAGAATGGATTGCAATTCTAATATCAAGATTTTTTGTGGGTCATATTATGGGATAAATTGTGATATATCCTGGATATCGCTGGATTTTATGAAATTGTAAAACATGAAAAATTGGAGGGTCTGGTCAAAACATGTTTATGTTTTCAGAGGCTTTATAGAAAACAAGTGCATGTGTTAAAGTAACTATAGTGACTGAAGAAATCAACTGTCACTGTTGTCCACTACAACACAATACTGGATTGCAGTTGATTGGTTGTCATGCAATGACATTTCCATGATTATATTGCAGATATTTAATGCAGTTAGATGTTCACAGTTATATTTTATAACAGTATTGTCAAACCTTTCAGACAGTATCACTCACATGGACTGATACTCAATTATTGATTGAGACACCTTATAACAGTTTTAATTATCAATTCTTTTTTTTTCTGCTATACAGTATTTTACAGTAATGTCATCTTGTTATGCGGACTGGCTGATTCTATAGAATTTCTATAGAAATGTGGCTTCAGAAAGGATTCATTTGCTGTGTAGTTTTATGTTTGTGCTTGTTTTATCTTTTTCTTATTTGTTTTGTTTTATGGTTTTACCTTCTATTTTTTACTGTAGACTACTTTGTGTTTTTAGTTTTGTAAAACTCATTGAACTTCCTCTCTTTATGAAATATGTTATATGAATAAGCTTTCTTTGGCTTGGCTGTTGTATTTATGCCATAATGTACTTTTTCACATTATTTTACAGGTTAGATGGCTGTAGAGTCACAGGTAAGTCCTGTGGAATTGTGGCTACTGTTCTACAGTCTCCAAACTCCCTGATAGAACTGGACCTGAGTCACAATGACCTGGGAGATTCTGGAGTTCAGCTTCTCACTAAGGGACTGTCTAGTCCCCACTGCAAACTGCAGACATTAAGGTGGGTGTTTCACTTTACAGTATTTAGTATCTGCACAACATCCTTAATGCTTTGTCTTTCTTTACAATTCTGTAAAACTGTTTTTTTAGACTTGCTGACTGTAAACTCACACATAAATCCTGTGAGATTGTGGCTACTGTTCTACTGTCACCAAACTCCCTGATAGAGCTGGACCTGAGTACCAATGACCTGGGAGATTCTGGAGTTCATCTTCTCTCCACAGGACTGTTTAGTTCACACTGTAAACTACACACATTAAGGTGGGTGTTTCACTTTACAGTATTTAGTATCTGCACAACATCCTTAATGCTTTGTCTTACTTTACAATTCTGTAAAACTGCTTTTTTTAGACTTGCTGACTGTAAACTCACACATAAATCCTCTGAGATCGTGGCTTCAGGTTTACAGTCACCAAACTCCCTGATAGAGCTGGACCTGAGTCACAATGACCTGGGAGATTCTGGAGTTCAGCTTCTCTCTAAGGGACTGTCTAGTCCCCACTGCAAACTGCAGACATTAAGGTAAGTGGTAGACATGTTTTAATTGATTTCCTAACTAGGAGAACTATGACCATGTAACAATAGAATAGGAACTGTTCAAGGTCAAGTAGTGAATATCCTAACTTGCTTGTATCATACCATGTGTGTGTTTTCTTGTTTGAGTTCATGCAGGCCTAAAATACTAGTTTTCACAACCACCTCAGTCTGAGACATAGGCCCTGTTTACACACATGTAGATATTTTTATAAACGCCTGTCTTTTTTTTTTTTCATTGGTCGTTTTGTTTACATGTAAACAGAGTTTTAGCTACCTCAAGCAAGATATATATTTTTTAAATGACCTCCAAATTGGAGATATTTCAAAACTCTGGATTTCTGTAGCAATTAAAAAAATTCACAGAAAAATATGTAGATGCATGTAAACAAGACCTGAGTTTGGTCTGGATACTTGGCCATCTTCTTCCATTTCCCTGAGGCAGAATAGACTGACAGATGAAAATACCTCTGTAGCTACTGCATAGACCGATGTTAACCAGCCTACTAAAATATATATGAAGTGGTCAAATCTGTCCCACTAGTTTATAGTAGACACAAATATCATCCATATATCATCCTTCTGACTCACTAATTTCTCTTCCTTGAATCAGGAGATGAAAAAAAAGTTGTTATGAAGATGAAATGTCTTTAACAGAGACATGGAATTGTGCTTTAGTGTAGGTCTGTAATTCATTACATTTTACTCATGTTATTAGTTTGATTTGAAACACTCATTTTAATAATGGCTGAAAGTTATAAATGCTGATGAGTGTGTGCTGTTTCTTTTTGTTTATTTTGGACAGCTGGGCTTTTGATTGAGTGGTTTAATGATTAAGGTGTTTACTGTATGCTGTTTGTTTGTGTGACCACATCAAGGATACAGGCGGCAGTTTGACATTAACACAGCTGTGGCTTTAATGCTTCATATTTCAGACGTCCATATCTTATGTTGTGATACCAGAAGCCCGTAACCCCTAGACATCTTCTTTTTCTGGTGGAAATATATTTATATTTATCAACTGCATTTTGGTCTCAGTTCATATTTGTGGCCTGAGTTGTAACACTTATCTTATTGGGATTCTGCCAAAATCTCTAACAGACTCACTGACTGCAGACTAGTGACATAACAGGGCAGTTATTGTCTCTTCACTATGATGACTGGACTTCCAAACAGTATCTCATATTTATTTATACATCTCTGTAAATGTTCTTGTTTTTCATCCAGACTGGCAGATTCCAAACTCACAGATAAGTCCTGTGGAATTGTGTCTTCAGTTCTACAGTCTCCAAACTCCCTGATAGAACTGGACCTGAGTCACAATGGCCTGGGAGATTCTGGTGTCGAGCTTCTCTCTAAAGGACTGTCTAGTCCCCACTGCAAACTGCAGACATTAAGGTGGGTGGTAGTTACAGTGACAGCAGGACATCCATGCATCTCTAAATCCCTTTAGAAACAGAACTGAACAGTCTGGACAACTTATTCATTTACTTTTGTCTGTCTCTTTGGTTTTTGTTCTATTGAGCTGCTGCATTAACAACAATTACCATTAACAGTGTTGCAATAAGTATATCTATCTGTCTAACAAGCCTACATGTACAGAGAACACAGACTGTCACCACACACACACACACACACACACACACACACACACACACACACACACAGAGAGAGAGAAACAGTTTGCATCATGCCAGGTGACAGATCAACTTTAAGTATATTCTCCCTCTCTCTCTCTCTCTCTCTCTCTCTCTCTCTCTCTCTCTCTCTCTCTCTTTCTTTCTCTCTCTCTCTCTCTCTCTCTTTCTCAGGCTGTCTGGTTGTCTCATCACAGAGAAGGGTTGTACATGTCTGGCCTCAGCTCTGGCATCAAATCCGTCCTTTTTAAGAGAGCTGGACGTGATCAACAATCATGTTGGAAAATCAGGACTGAAGCTGTTATCTGCTAGACTGGAGGATCCTGTTTGTAAACTGGAGATGCTCAAGTAAGTTTAGAAAGAAATCTCACTATTGCACATTAACATCATCTGTCTCCATTGTAGGTCTGTATCAATATGATTCCTCAGTGTAGTGACTTGGGTTTCAAAGTTGTATTTTATACCAAGTTCTATTATGAAAACCACTTTCCACACATGGAACATGTCATCTTTGATGCACCATCCAGGAATGTGAGCAGACAGACAGACAGGGAGACGAACAGACAGACGGACAGTGAGATGGTCAGACAGACAGGAGATGAGCAGACAGACAGAGAGATGGAAACTGTAGGTGTTTAAGAAGGTTTAGACAGTGATTAAATTAAAAAGTGATTTTAGTATGGAAGAAATGGAGATCATATTCCATTCCACAGAGAGGCCATCCTTTGGATGAGATGTTAAACCAACATCCTGACTCACTGTGGTCATAAAAGATTACATTTATGCATTTGTTTTACATGGTACTTGTTGCAAGAGTAGGGGTTTCCCTGGTGTCCAGGCTAAAGTTCCTGTCTGGCTCATTTCAATCTGGCCCCCAAATCATCCCCCATTGTAGTTGACCTATTAATTCATTCCCTCCACCTCAAGCTGGTGTGTGGTGAGTGTTCTGGTGCATAATGGCTGCTGTGCATCACCCAGGTGGGTGCAACACATAGGTGGTGGTTAGTGTGTTCTCCCTTCCACTGTAAAGTGCTTTGGGTGTCTTGAAAAGTGCTAAATGTAAAGTTTAGTAGTAGTAGTAGTAGTAGTAGTTGTAGTAGTAGTAGTAGTAGTAGTAGTAGTAGTTTAGTCCTAGAAGTAGTCGAGTCCTGTTACAGAAATTGATAGAACAGAGAAGACAAGATGGAACAGTGTTGCAGAGACCAACACTCACAGATGGAGCAGGCAGACAAAGTTAATGATGTGAAGGTTTATTCCAGTGTACATCCTACAGGGAGACACCTCAAGAGTAGATCAAGAAGTGACTACCTGACAGATGGGCAGGCAGAGTTTACAAGTCAGGTATGATAGCAGCATAAGTCTATTAGTCATTCAGTGAAGTTTGCACAGATGGTTAGAATGACTCTGGGAACTCTAATCTAAGTATCTAAGTACAGGACAGACAGTGTCAGGGCTGTTTCTCCTTCTGACAACTAGATTGGCCCTTGTGGCAACACCATGGGACAGGAGGAAACCATTTTAGGTATTAAAAACAACTGTGTACGTGTGTGTGTGTGTGTGTGTGTGTGTGTGTGTGTGTACGTGCTTGTGTGTGTTTGTGTGTCTGTGTGTGTACGTGTGTGTGTGTGTGTTTATATGGGTTTGTGTATATGTGTTTGTGTCTCTATATGTTTGTGTGTGTGTGTTGTGTGTGTCTGTGTGTGTGTGTGTGTGTGTGTGTGTGTAAAGACAGCTGGAAAGAGCTTTAGCTCAGTACTTTATAGCAGGGGAAATGTGTACAGCAGCAGACTAGTTTCTGTGGGATAATAAATCACCTCACATTTCACAGGTGACACAAACAGAAAAACAACAGTAATGGACATCTGACAAATTTTCTTACAGGACTGACCAGGGTGTTTTAGTCAGAGCATGGCCATGTTTGCTGAGATGTAAGTATTGATTTATTGTTTACTGTAACTGTAACCATCAGTATGATCATTCACTGATTCACATTTATAGTGCAGTGGTCATGTGCTTGTATGTGTATGTGTGTGTGTGTTTGTATGTTATTGCATGCATGTGTGTGTGTGTATGTCTGTACGTATGTATGCGTGTCTGTGCCTATGTCTCTGTGGTTGGGTGTGTGAGAGAGAGAGCATCACATGTTGATGTGTGTGTTGTAACAATCTCTGCTCTGAAAATGTCAGTTTTTCTCATTTCACATTTGAGTCCATCTATTTGTCAGTCAAAGCTCTTTGTCAGTGTCACCAGATGATTTAGTTTAATACCCCGCTGTGCCACTTGGCTGTATGGCACTAGCTAATTAATTAGCCTCCCCTTTGGATCCAGACATGGATGCCAGTGTGATGGCGTGCACTTATTGTTACCCAGAGTAAACATCTGCAAGTGATGAGGTTAAATAGTTTTTTCTCCTCCTCTTCCCTATACTTCCCTATACTCTGTCTCAAGCACACACACCAGAGGGTGCAGTAGCCTATCTGTCCTGTTGCACATTCTGTCAATCATCTGTAGGCCTACTGCCAAAGCCATGCCATCTCTCCACACAAGGCTTGAACCACTTTCATTCGTACGAGCACTGCTCATGTTAGTGACAATCATTTTACAGATTAGTGTAAGTGTGTGTGTGTGTTTGTGTGTTTGTGTGTGTGTGTTAGAGCATCAAATGTTGGTGTCTGTATGTGTGAGTGTATATGTAGAATGTAGATTGACAGAACGGACAGACAGATAGATAGATAGATAGATAGATAGATAGATAGATAGATAGATAGATACTTTAATGATCCAAAGGAAGTGTAGACATGGTGTAGCTTGTAAGACACATACTTCTACATTCATCACACACAAGGACAGGGAAAAGAACAACACCAATGGAATGGACATTCATGGTGAATGTCTGTTCCACATTCAGTCACTGTGAGAGGGGTGGTGCAAAGTGGACTTCAGATAAATAGAAAGTGTCAGGCAGAACAGGAAAGTACTGATTGCTGCGCTGGTTGGACCTTAAAAATGCAAATCTAGGCATTGAAAACAGATGGTTTGGTGCCTGTAGTGTGTGTGTGTGTGTGTGTGTGTGTGTGTGTAGTTGTGCAAGTGTGTGTTTGTGCGTGCCAGGGTATCACATGTTGGTGTGTGTTTGTGTGTTTTTTGTTTTCGAAGATTATTTTGTGTGTGTGTCTGCATGTGTGTGTTTGTATGTGTATTTTTGTGCGTGTGTGTTTTTTATGCGTGTGTGTTTGTGTGTGTGTGTATGTGTATGCATATGTGTATGCATGTGTGTGTGTATGCTTGTGTTTGTGTGTATGTGTGTGTGTGTTTATTTATGTGTTTTTGTGTGTGCGTGTGTGTGTGTGTATGCATGTGTGTGTGTATGTGTGTGTGTGTGTATCTGTGTGTGTATATGTGTGTGTGTGTGTGCATGCATGTGTTTGTGTGTGTGTGTGTGTGTCAGTGTATTTTTTGTGTGTGTGTGTGTGTGTGAGAATACCAGAGATGGAGAGGGGCATAAAGGAAAGGAAAAGAGAAGGGAGGAGGTGGTGTGTGTGTCTGTGTGTGTGTATGTCTCTCTGGGCTCTATTTTGACGATCATATGCGCATTGTCTAAAGTCAGTCGCGCAAGTTGCTTTGTGGGCGTGCCCGACACAATTTGGTATTTTGACGGCGGGAAAAGCGAACATTGCGCCAGGCGCATGGTTCAAAAGGGTTGGTCTTAAAGTACTTCATTAGTCATGGGTGTGTTTTGGGTGTAACATACAATTAACCAATCAGGATTTATACTCTCATTCCCTTTAAAAGCCAGCCGCGCATTTTCCATGGTGTGTTGCTATTATGATGGCGAATTTACCCGGAAGACTGGAGTGTTTTTCGATGGAGGAGACCGATCTGCTAGTGCGTGAGGTAAAAGCGCGTGAACAGGTTATCTTCGGGGATGGAAAGAATCCCCCCAAACCTCCACGGGTCAAGGAAGTATGGAGGAAATATCCTCAGTTGTGTCCTCCGCCTTTGGCAAAAAAAGAACATCCGAACAGTGCCGAAAGCGTACAATGATGTTAGAAGACGGGGGAAACAAAAGCTTTCAACGGCAATAATATTGTGATATATGTGATGTACATGAAAAACTTTTGTATAAACCCTGCTGCGCGCTCCTGCTGATGAGAGAAGCAG
>PYXC01001719.1:90000-140000 GCA_015244755.2 Tenualosa ilisha | reverse complement strand
GAGCTCCTCATGCTGCAGGAACACCAGAGTCACACACTCCTCTTCATACTGTTCTTGTGTGAGAGACTGAGATGCTCTGAAATTACTGATAGTCTATTTTCTTTATGCTTTTTTAAATCTACTTGGTGTTACAATGGAAATGTTGATTTGCCCCCATATTTAGTGATTGTCATGAATCATACGAGCTGCAGCAACACCAGAGTCACAGACTCCTGTGCACACACACACATAAGATCTAGATAAGATCTTTTGGAATACTCATGTGTGTATTCTGTTAATCCATGACTGATTTGATGATTACTTTGTAAAATTTGATGTTGTATATTGGTATTTTTTCTTTGTTTCCTAAATCCATTGTATTTGCTAAAAACATTGATGATACTTTGAATGAGTCCAGTGTTCAGAGTTCAGGTAAATCTGTGATATGATTGTATCTTTTCATTGTTTGTCATGTTCAATAATGAAAAAAGTAAATTCTGAATTGTGTCATGTGAACAGACATCGTGTTATCACAGTTTCTATAGCACTACTGAGTTAAACAGGCATAGTGTTATCATACAGTTTCTTTAGCACTACTGAGTTAAACAGGCATAGTGTTATCATACAGTTTCTTTATCCCCACTGAGTTAAACAGGCATAGTGTTATCATACAGTTTCTTTAGCACTACTGAGTTAAACAGGCATAGTGTTATCATACAGTTTCTTTATCCCCACTGAGTTAAACAGGCATAGTGTTATCATACAGTTTCTTCAACGTGCTGTTAGCCTCTTAACATGTTTGAGATATCATTACAAGTACCCTAGTCATGTGACCTGATTCCTTCCGAGTGAACACAGTGAATATGACTGCAGTAGACATGAAAGAAATGCATAAAGGTTGTGCTAATTCAGCCAGTGCCCATACCTCTGTTTAGTTCCACTGTTCCAGAGAAGGCCACACAAGTCAACTGTGGAACTCCTACAGTCCAATATTCCAAAACGTATTTTTTCCACCAAAACACGATGGTCATGAATTGCCGTGGTCGTGTCCATAGTAATGACTGTGTGGCAACACAGATAGGCTGTAGCCTGACATCACAATTGATCCTGCACAGCTCCAACAAGGCTAGTGTGTGTGTGTGCTCATGGGTAATCACGCAACAGTGCAGACTGACGGTTTCCCAGGGTCTTAAAGAGTCTTAAAATGTATAAAATGTGAAAATATCAATTTAAGGCCTTAAAAAGTCTTAAATATAGTAAACCATTGTACAGTAGGTCTAAAATACATTTAGTTTGGGTCTTAAATTGGTCTGGGTTGTGAATTAGTGTGGATGCACTGGTGTGGTGCATTTCATGTGGACTATGTCACTTGCTTGAGGTGTGTCTTCCATTTGAGGTTAAATTTATTTTTTTCCTTGTGAATTTGGAAGTTGTAGTCAATAGCATAATTAAAAAAGTCTACCCTATGGATGCAGACTCCTTAAATTTGACTTAGAATCCCACAAACCTTTAAATTTCAATCTCCCTGCTCATCACCTCTCTCCTCTCAGTATAGGGAGAAATCTCACAGCACTCGGATTGTCAAGCCTGAGAAAAATTATCCGCCCCAACCTGAGGAACTACAACACCCACAATTCCCCTCTCTCTGTCTGAGTGGGTTATAATACTAACCACAAGGTTGTTGTGACCTGTATGTGTGTCCCTTCCATAGCCAACCAAGAGGAGGCGCTGTGGCAGCTCTACACAGTGCTGTTGATTTCAATCAATGAAAACAAAACTGTCCTATCATAACCCACATATCATATGGATACAACACAACACATTTGAACCTGCTGTCCACAAACATCAAAGAGGCTTACAAATGATGGTCAGATGTAAAGAAGACAAGAAACTAATCTTCCCAATGTTTGCAAGGAAATAAAGTACTTTGAGCATATTCTTACTGATGACTGATGAGCGATGATAGAGATATGAATCAACAGTGTTGTAAGTTAGCGCTCAGGCTAATATGTTGACTGGCAAGTGTAGTATGTGCTCTGTGTGCACGAAGTGTTCTTTATTTAGAACCTTTTGCACACCCATGTGTACAGCCAATCTTTGGAGTAGTTACAGATAACAGAGTCTGAGGAAGTTGACTGGTTTACAATGATGCCATGAGTCTGCTCCTTCAGGAACCCGTTGGTCCAGTGCCAGTTACTCCAGGTTTGAGGCTCTGAACCAGACACCAGGGGATAACTGTGTGTTTTCATGTTACTTGTTACTGTAAAGTTTATTGTCTATCATTCCCCCTACACCTGCTCTGCACTACTCCACTTACTGTTACTGTTTCTTTAAGGCACTGATCTCAAGGCTGAAGAATGGACTTTAGTTCTGATGGACGTTATCTAAGCTGTAAAACTTTATACAGGAACACAAAGTTCACTCTGAGACAGGTATTAGTCAGAACAGGTGGAATATGTCTTAGGCCGTTAAAAACACCTCAAGGTGAGTGGCTTAAATTATTATTATTATTATTTTGATGTGAAATAGGATTGGATATCATAGTTTATATTCAGCAGAATTCAATTAGATTTCAGGGTTAAAATGAAAATGAAGAAAAATTGTACCTGCTGTTTATAAAAATGAATGCCAAGGTGTGCATGTAGAGAATATTGTCTAGATTTATATAGCCTACATCAAATTGTTAATTCTAGTAGTAAATGTTATTTAGCAGAAACTTTTTTCCCAAAGCAACATAATAAATGGGGACCAGGGACAGAAATCGTTGTGCTGTAGGTGACTGTCCTTGTGCTGACTGCCTGTATATCCAGTATCATGTGACCCCATACTGGAACATGTTCCTAAGACTCTAAACAAGCTGCATAAAATCCATCTGTAATTATAGAGAGCCTTAAGGTGAAGTCGGACTTATTACTAAAGCGCAGGTAGCCCATACTGTGCTGAGGTCAGTGCTGTGTGTCTGTGGGAGTCTAACTAGTTACACCAGAGGATAGAGTCCGATGCCAGATCAGCTTGGTGACTCATGTAGTCTGTCTGGTATCAGTGTGTCCTGTCAGTGAGTTCTATGGTGAGATTATAGGTGCTGGTGGCCAACAGGGTGATCAAGACTGTTAATCAGTTACTAAGCTGCACTGGACCAGTCTCCATTTGAAAGCCATCAGAAATGGAGTCTGAGGACAGATTCTTCCTTGTTTGCATAAAGTTATTAAATCATACAGCGGGATCATTGTAAATACATTTGATTTAGCTGCTATGGCAACAATAAAACAGAAACAGTTACATGACACTTTGGCATAAATGGTTATAGGAAATTGAAAGAGTAGGAAATTATTAAGTGTCAAAAGCTGTAAGACTTTGGACTGTCAGCATGAAGGCTGTTCCATCTAGCTTTACTCTTGACTGACATGTATAACAGCCAATCACAGACCTCTGCTTTTATGCACTCTAGACCAGACGCTTCAACTTTGGGCTCAAGAATATGGGCACCTGTGTGTGTTTCCATCATCTGCGTGATGCTAATTAAAAATGTACATTAGCCTAATCAAGAGACTTGTTCTGACCAGCTGTGGGATCAGAATGTGATGTCACCAGCGCAGATGACAAAAGTACACACTTTGCATTCTCAAGTACATTGGGCTATAGTGTATGTATTACTCTATAGGAGTACAAACTCCTATGCTCATGTGCTTTATTGTGTCTGTTTTCTGTCTGGTTCAGTAGTTTTTGTTTTGTCTGTTGTTTCTGTCCCAGTGGGACACTGGTTCAGTAGTTTTCTGTCTGTTGTTTCTGTCCCAGTGAGACTCTGGTTGTAAAGTGAATTCAGAGGCTGAGGGGGCAGCAGCTCACAGTGAGGATCTGAGACCAGAGTCTGCAGTACACAGCTGTGTTACCATGGAGACTAAGGAGGACATGGATGAGCCTGTGATCAGGAACAAAACATCAACACAGACCACTGCAGGGTGAGTTAGACTTCCAACCCTAGCCCTGTTCTTCAATGCTCCTGTGTCTTTGTGGAAAAATAATGAGAGAATGGTAAAACTGAACAGCAAACGAATAGCTAATACTGATTGAATGGGGCCCAAAGTTCATGTGTTGTGTCTCAGTTCACACACACACACACACACACACACACACACACACACACAGGGATGGACAAAAAATCAGCCCTGGCATTTTTTTTACATGATGATACCATGATAGACTAATCAACTTTTTAAAGAAGTAAAATTCTTATATGCCTACAACAACACCAGACAATGGCATTGCTGAACATTCGCTGGGGACACTCTATATGTGTACTATAGACTATGTCTTTATGGACACAGTGTCTACTATGCCTATGTCTAGTATGCATTAATGGACACAGTGTAAACCACAGTGTCTACTATGCCTATGTCTAGTATGTATTAATGGACACAGTGTAAACAACAGTGTCTACTATGCCTGTGTCTAGTATGTATTAATAGACACAGTGTAAACCAGAAATTGAAAACTGGTAGGTGTTATGATGTAGAGTGTCGAGGGGTCTAAGCGTAGGCACACCAAAGAAGCAAAGAGGCAAAAATGGTCCTTTCTACCATTTATTATGTCCACCACCGTGATAATGTGGGCCACAGACAAAACAAAAGAAAAAGTAGAAAAATATACAACTATACTATTTACACTATTTACAAAAGAAACAGGCTGTGAGAAGCCAGAAGAAACGATACAAAACTCAAAATCAAAATATTCACAAAACTCTAAAGTATTTACCAACTCACAAGACTGAGGGTTTGGGAGCATCAAGACACACGTCATTCCACCAAGAAGCTCTCTCTACAACTGAGAGTTATCCCATTATAACGGGTACCTGGCGCTCTCTGCAGGTGGACCATACCATTGGCAGAACAAGCAGCAGGGGCGTTTCAGGCATAAACAGCAAAATATGCAATAACAACATTTTAAATGGTACCAATAAGTAATAAATGATATCAGGCCTTACACAGAAAATAACTGAACAGGTACATGTACATTGATCACTATTTCAGACATTAAAACAGACGATTAGTTTCACGAGGGTGCAACCATGCACTCTCGTGCACGTAACCAACAATAAAGTACCCTCAGAACAGAGCAACACCCTTTTGGACGAACGCGGAAGCGCTGCCCCAACGGCAAGACTTTAACAATGCTAAGCAAACATTTCTAAGAATACTTAGACATTGGATAACATAGCGATACCACTGAGATGACAGAACACTTTGTAACAGTGATTTTTAAATAAACAATACATGTAAATGAACCGAAGTTCCGTGTCGTGGTTTGTGAGTGCGTAGAATGTTTGTGCATGTGAAATGTTTGTCGTGGTCCTAACGATATGTGTGCACCCATATGTTAGCGGCAGACAACAGTACACAGCAGGAAACAGGCAGATATTAGCACGTAGTGCTTTGATGCAACTCACAGTAACAACGGTAAAGCCAAGCAGATAAAGTTCAGGAAGGGATGGCGTGTTAAAAGTTCATAGCGGCCGCCTTTAGGACGCTGTGGTGGCGTGCTAGCAAGTCGCGTCATGACAGTAGGCCATGCCCATGAATGAAAAATACAACAATGAAAAAAGGCTACTTGCAATATGAAACACCAGCTCAAAGCCTTTCACATTGACCTTAAGACTAGTCAAGGGATTGGGAATCCATTGGGTCTGATTTAACTTTCAGTTGATGTCATGTAGTGTATGGGAGGTGTCTATCTGACATTGAAACGAAAAACTAAAGCTTTTAAAAATGATTTGGATTACTTACCTGAGTAAGGCATGGCATGGCATGGCAATTAATCTGATGATTTTAGGCCTGTACTTTTTTGCACTCACTTTCAGGTCAGAAACTTTCTGGCACTTTTGAAATAGTGTTATGTGGGCCTATCAATTTATCAATGACAGGATTTGAGGCACATGACCCCATTTGACTCTGTTGCAGGCTTGCTGCTCCAGGACATGCTGATGTGGTATTGTGTGTGGATGTGTTGCTGTTTAATTAACTCATCTCAACCAAAAGTTAAACTTCTATTATCAGCCAACTTTGGAAACAGCTAGTTTATCCACCATCAGTTGTGATTTGGGATTTATCAGCGGGTCAACGCTGACATTTTATCTATCATGGTGGTCAACTATGCCTGCGTTTGTAAATGTAACAAGACAAAAGTGGCCGTGAAGCAGACCTTGGACATTCTATGTCAAATGGACCAATTTTGAAGGATTCCCCCCTCAACCCCTTCAGAATTGCTTGATTCTCAGATATTACGTGTCTACTCATCTCAAAGGAAGGTGTGCAAAATTACACCTCAGTATCTCAATAGTCATTGTATGTCATTAATTTCAAGACATTTCAATTTAACAGATTGTGCATATAATGTTTGCAGTAATATTGTCACAAGACTTACAGTAGCCAGCAAAACTCGCTCATTTGCCAGTGCTATGGGGCCTAATTCACAACATTCAGATTTGTAGAAAACAAAAATGCTTCCGGCTTTCCGTAGGGGAGTGACTTTTAAAGTGAAATCAAAAGGAAGCTACTTTAGCCGTCCTGTATAGGTCGGAACTTTTGCCTTACATCGAATATAGTTTAATACTAAACTGAATTGAAATAATATAAATGAAACTAAATTGAATATAGTCAGTTTTTCTTCATGTACGTGAAGGTAAGTGGAATCAGTGCGCCAAATTTATTATTATTTGATGTTGCCAATCACTTTAATATTTTGAGTGACAAGTCCTATCTGAATATCTGTCTGATGTATGTTCTTATATCTTCTGCATCTTGTAGTGTTGTGGTTTAGGCTACAGTGAGCTTCAGTCACAGTATTTTATGCAGTAGTCCTGTAAATTACGCTGGCCTTTGTTACTCTTTCATTAACGTCCCTGTAGTATTTACGAGTTATACTTAGTCTGTATACCACAAATAAAACGGAAATGAACGTTCATGTTGCGTTGCTTTATTCTTTCCGATCTGTAACTACTGAAATGTGCCCCGGGAACCCGTCATATATGGTTGGCCTGGCTGGGTACCTTGCCAACACTGGGACTGTGTCCGGAGTGGCTTCTCCATCCTCTTCTCCCGCTGCCGTTGTGTCGCGCAGGTCAGAGTTGAGCTTCTTGAAGAAAGAGGAGTTTCTTGTCAAACAGTGTCCACTCCGCTCAGCTGTGACCATAGAGCCTTTGACCACGGTCACTCTGTATGGCTTTGGATTGTAGGGTGTAGTAAGTTTATTGTGCCTGGGCTGAGAGCACAACACCATGTCACCAGGTTGGAGAGGGTGAGGTGTAGCGTGTCGGCGGGTATCCGAGTACACCTTTATTTTGGTTTTGGCCTTGCGGTCTCTCCTGCGAAGATCCACGTCTGGTCCGATGGGTGTGCTCACTGAAGGCATCTTTGTATGTATCCTACGTCTGAGCAGCAACTTGGCAGGTGATGATGCTGTCGTGCTGTGTAGGGTTGCACGGTACTCACGCAGGAATGTGTAGAGGTGCTGCTTCCAGGGGCTCTATGTGGGCAACGCGAAGGCACTTTCCAAGTGTTCTCATGAATCTCTCTGCAGTAGCGTTTGCCTGAGGCCACAGTGGCGTGATCCTACGATGGCAGAAGCCCATGTAGGCCGCAAACTTGCCAAACTGCTCACCATTGAAAGGGGGGCCGTTGTCCGTCTTCACTGTTGTGGGTTTGCCAAGCATTGAGATCTTGTCCATGACAGGACAGAATTTGCAGAAATGGAGTGCATTATCTCCACCACAGGGTACCGGGAGTACTCATCCACAATAACCAGCAAGTATTCACCTGTCGGTAGAGGGCCACAGAAGTTCGTCACTGATGTCTTGCCAGACTGTGTCGGGGAGGTCTGACATCTGCAGAGGTTCGTTGTGTGTCTCAGGTGTAGTAGCTTGACACGCCAAACAGTTTCTTACCATCGCCTCGGCTTGTCGATCGATGTGTGGAAACCACACCCTTTCTCTCAGGAGGGCCTTTGTCCTAGTGATTCCCTGATGTGCCTCATGTGTGAACTGGAGGACTCTGTGTTCAAGTGAGGAGGGAATGACGATCCTGGAACCCTTCAATATGATGTCATTTTCATGTGACACAGTAAGTTCGCTTTTTACATGTTCATATTGTCTCAGTACAGTGTCCTTTGTGACTGTGTGCCATGCATTGTTGCGTATGAGAGCACTGACCTTTTGTAGTGTGTCATCTTTGAGCGTCTCGTGCTTGATCTCGTCTACTGTCATTGCTTTTGGTGTGTTGTTGTGTATAATGTTTACATATTCTTCAGCTACTTTTGTTGCACGAGTGTGTGTCTGTGTTGAGATTGGGTGACGGGACATGTAGTCTGCTGGATTGTCACGCCCTTTTCTGTATTCCACCTTGAGGTTGTATGGTTGCAGCCAGAGTCCCCATCTCTCAATGCGGGCGGGCGGCTTGGACCTCGGGTTGTTCCAGATGAGCTCTAGAGGCTTATGGTCTGTCACCATTGTGAACTCTTTGCCGTAAATGTAGAGATGGAAATGTTCGCAGCTCCATACGATGGCGAGTGCTTCACGCTCTGTTTGGGAGTAGCGCCGCTCTACATCACTGAGCACTCGGCTTGCATATGCAATAATGTGTTTCTGTTTTGCTTTGTCCTTTTGCAGCAGTATTGCCCCTAGTCCTACCGGGCTAGCGTCGACTATGAGTTCTGTTTCCATGTTCGGGTCAAAGTATGCCATCGTGGTCTCGCTAGTGAGGCTCTCCTTTCAGTTTGCTCAGCGCTGCGTCCTGTTCTGCACCCCACTGCCAGGGAGTGTTCTTCCTCTTTAGCTTTCTCAGTGGCTCTGTGACTGTAGCAAAGTCGGGAATGAAACGTCGTTATCAGCCTGTGTCGCTCCGTAGATGATGATGTCATCACTTAGGTTTTTCACTCCGGCGATGCCCTGAAGAGCCTGATGGATGACGATTTGGAACACCTCTGCAGCTGAGGAGATGCCTAAGTTGAGGCGCTTGTACCACCTCAGGCCTAGGTGCGTTGTGAACGTAGTAATGTATCGGCTGTCGGAATGTAGTTCCAGCTGGTGGTACCCTGATGTCAGATCTAGCTTTGAAAATACTGTTGCTCCATTGAGTTCGTGGATGACATCATCTATAGTAGGAGTCAGGTGACGCTCTCTTTGGATGGCTGTGTTTGCCTGCCGCATGTCAACGCATATGTGTACCTTGTCAGGATCTTTGGGCTTCGGTGATGTTACGATGGGCGAGACCCAAGGTGTTGGGCCTGTCACTTTCTCAATGATGTCCATGGAAAGGGACTCTGCGGTGTGGCTGGCATGTTGGTTGGACGTCTGGGTTAATGTGTAATGTAACCTGAAAGTCCTTGAGCTTACCGATGCCATCAAACAGCGCGGGATATTTGTTTATAAGCTTAACTGCCACTGTGAGGTTCACCGGGGGAAGGCCGACAGAGTGTATAATTTTGATCAACCCTAGTTCGTCAGCTGTCTGATAGCTGAGTAGTGAGCAGCCATCACCTTTAATCACATAGAATGTTCCATCTGTTTTGTTTTTGTTCCCTGCCTCCACACTGCCTGTGAACTTCCTAGGATGGGCAGTGCATCTTTGGATCCATAGGCTAGTGTCCTGAGATCTGTGTGCATGAGGCGGGGCTGGAGACACAGGTTATTATATGGATGGGCAGTGCATCTTTGGATCCATAGGCTAGTGTCCTGAGATCTGTGTGCATGAGGCGGGGCTGGAGACACAGGTTATTATATGGATGGGCAGTGCATCTTTGGATCCATAGGCTAGTGTCCTGAGATCTGTGTGCATGAGGCGGGGCTGGAGACACAGGTTATTATATGTCTTTTCACTAATTATGTTTACTGCAGCACCAGAGTCGATCAGAGCTGGCACTGTGTCTCCATTCAGTGTGATTTTTGACAGTGGTTGCTTAGTGTCTCTATTGCTTTTAACAGTGTATGCATAACATTCATTACTGCTTGAAAATGACTCACACTGAGCTGGTTCACTTTGTGTTTTTACCTGGCTGACTCTTTTTCTAGCTTTTCTTGTATGTCCATGTCTCTGCTTTCTGCTCTGTGGGTTGTGGTTTTGACCTACACTGCCTAGCAAAGTGGTTTTGCTTCCCACATGCTTTGCACTGTTTGCCTCTTGCAGGGCATTCGTTTATGTGTGGCCACTCACCTCCACAATTTCTGCAGAGGGCATTGCTACCGCTTGGACGTTTTTGGCACATTTTCTTTTGGGGCTGTTTTCGCACTTGATTCACTGCAGCAGTGAGATGCGAACCCTCTTCAATTCCCTTTGATTGCAATTCAGACAGTTCAAGAGTCCTGCCGTATTCAAGAAGTTCTTTTAATGTCTTATTTGTCTCTCTCAAGCCGTATTTGTGCACCCTGGACGACGTGCAGCTTTGAATGATCTGAGATTTTATTTCATTGTCCACATCACCGAACTCTCAGTGTTTAGCTAGCATGCGAAGTCTGGTATTATAAACATCCAGAGTCTCACCAGGCAGTTGTGTAGCTTTCCTGAAGACATAAACCTCGTACTGGACGTTCCTTTTAGGCGAGAAGTAGTTGTTGAGTTTTGTTTTCACGTCTGCATATTTGTCTCCTTCTCCCGCCACTGTGTCGAAGATGTCGTGCACTCTTTCACCGGCTAGATGTAGCAGGAGGGCTTTCAACCTTGCATCACCGGTGATGTTCATAGCCGTGGTGTAGTTTTCGAATCGTTGAAGCCACTTGTTCCACCGCGGTCCAATAGAACTGGGCTCACTTTCCGTATCAAACGGTGGTACGGCTGGGCCGTGCTGTAGCATCATATTGACCGCCTAGCTAATGACTAACTGACACTTACTGTAGGGGTCAACTAGCTGATAAGTCTTGCGCACCGAACTTTCTTCCGCACGTATAGTCTACTCTTTTGGGAAACGGCGGGGTAGTCATTAGTTAGATGACCTGGATCCTTGTCGCCAGTGTAGTATTTACGAGTTATACTTAGTCTGTATACCACAAATAAAACGGGAATGAACGTTCATGTTGCGTTGCTTTATTCTTTCCGAACTGTAACTACTGAAATGTGACACGGGAACCCGTCATATCCGGTTGGCACATACACTGCTGTAATACTGCAAACATACATATAAACTTATTGCAAATATTCACACATATTCAGTCTGCTGGCACAATCTGAATATTACAGTCCCCAAAGTATTTTTTTTCCAGAATGCATCTGTCCATCAGAAAACAAAAGGTTGAAGCAGCCTAATACTCACAGGTTAGCCTCGTCTGTAGCCTACATAACTTAGTGCTAATAGCCTACATGGCAGATGTTCCATATCTGTTCAGTGTTTATAAGTAGCCCGGTGACTTACTGTTATAGGCTAGCGTGTTCATAATCCTTCTATACAATAATTGTCAGATTACTTCCTACAGCAAATTGTAGGGCCAGTTGCCTATAGGTTAGATTATTAGTCCCAGTCCAGGAATCACTGAGATGCAGATTAGCTATATAGCGGCATCCATCATAAACAGGGCAGGTGCCTACGGGGACCTTGGGTTGAGTCTGACCAGTGGTAATTCCCTGATCCCAATCCATATTGAGCTCTCTCTGTGTTTGCCTTCCTGTCCAAATAAAGAAAAAAAGAAAAATAAATAAATAAATAAGTATGTATGTATGTACTGGAATGCATAACGTCCACTGACAAGGTGTTACCATAATATGCCTCTAGACACCAGAGTTTAGGGCTACAATTGTGTCTGTAGAAAAGACACTGTCTCAAGTTAACTACTCCTTCTAGGCCTACCTGTAGATGTTTATATTTAGTGGTGTTCTCTCAAAACCTGTCTCCCCCCCACCCTGGACCCACACCAGTTTGCATATAGGACCAACAGATCGACAGAGGACGCAATAGCCACAGCTCTCCAAGGGACAAGGGAGCTATGTCAGAATGCTCTTCATCGACTACAGCTCAGCTTTCAACACCATCATACCGGACATCCTGATCCCCAAGCTGTTCAGCCTGGGGCTCCCACCATCTACCTGCTCATGGATCAAAGACTTCTTAATCAACCGGCCCCAACAGGTGAAACTGGGCCGCCACCTTTCATCTGCCCGCACCCTCAGCACTGGCTCACCGCAAGGCTGTGTGCTGAGCCCACTCTTGTACTCGCTCTACACATACGACTGCAGGCCCACACACTCAGAGAACATCATCGTCAAATTTGCTGACGACACAACGGTGGTGGGGATGATAACAGGGGGGAATGAGGAGGCCTACAGAGATGAGGTCCTGAACCTGGAGAGGTGGTGCGCAACCAACAACTTAGCACTAAACATCTCCAAGACAAAGGAACTCATCCTGGACTTCCGGAGAAACAGCGCTACCCCTGCCCCCCTGTACATCAATGGTGAATGTGTAGAGCGAGTACAGTCATTCAAATTCCTGGGGGTCCATATCTCTGCAGACTTAACCTGGTCAACCAACACGTCAGCCTTGGTCAAGAAGGCCCAGCAACGACTACACTTCCTCAGAGTGCTCAAAAAGGAACAACTGAGCACAAGTCTGCTGGTGTTCTATCTATCTCTATGGTGGAGTTCTACCGCTCCACCATAGAGAGCCTGCTGACCTACGCTGTGTCAGTGTGGCACTCAAGCTGCACAGTGGCAGACAGGAAGAGGCTGCAGAGGGTGACCAACACTGCACAAAGAATCATTGGCAACCCCCTGCCTTCCTTGACTGACATCTACAGTTCCAGATGTCTGAACAGAGCAAAAGGGATCATAAAGGACATTACTCACCCTGGCTTCCATCTGTTCAACCTGCTACCCTCTGGCAGGCGATACAGGTCCATACCAGCCAGAACAAATCGACTCAGAGACAGCTTTTTCCCTAAAGCTGTCACAATACTCAACTCTAGTCTGCACTGAGAAACTGACATACTTTGCACTGGATGTCACATGCACCTCTTGTCATAGGCCACTTGTAAGCTGTATTTTGCACTATCAACAACCAATATTTATTACTGAATGCTGCTGTCACATGTCACTTTACCTATACCACCAGAGTATCAACAAACCATTTTTATTATTATTACTTATTTTATATTTTATTTTTTATTGATACGGTTTTATCTTTTGTTGTGTAAATATATATATAAATATTTTTCATTTGCATAATGAATTTGTACATACTTTTCAATCCATTTTATGTGTGCACTCTATGGGGCAGCTTTGAATCTCATTACACTCTGTGTAATGACAATAAAGGCGTTCTATTCTATTCTTCTATTCACTGATGTATGACCTGAATGTAGCTAATCACCATCATCTAATAAATGAACAGAAATGACCAGTGGGTCAGGTCTGTTGTGTGATTGTAGTTTGTGCTCTAGTGCTGTAATGATGGTCAGTAGTTTTGTGTGTGTTGTTTGTGTCCTAGTGAGACCCAGTGTCCCTCTGAAATGAGTGAAGAGGCTGAGGAAGCAGCAGGTCTCAGTGAGGCGTTCAGCTGTGTCACCATGGAGACACACAAGGACATGGAGGATCCTGTCAACATGAAAAAATCATCAACACACACCAGTAAAGAGTGAGCACTCTCCCTCTCTCTCTCTCTCTCTCGCTCTCTCCCTCTCTTCCTCTCGCTCTCTCCCTCCCCCTCTCCCGCTCCCGCTCTCGCGGTGAAATTAATATATCAGTATTTAAATGCACGACTGAAAGCATTAATTAGACTTTCTCTTAGTGCATGTAAATGTACTGTATGTTTCATGGTGTTCCAGGCCACACACACACAGACCACCATCTCCAGTGTCCAGCTGTGTGTCCATGAAGAGTAATGTGTCCATGCATGAAGGGCCATATTTCAGCAGAGAACCAGTCCCATCAGGTGGAAAGTGAGTTACCAAATCTCTCTCTCTCTCTCTGTGTATCATACTGATTTCACCCTCTCTCCTGCACGCACGCACACACACACACACACACAGGAGGAAGAAAAGAAGAAACAAAGATGTGCAAAGAAAGAGAGGAGGAGGAGCAGAAAGGAGGTGGATGGAGAAAACACACACGCACACGCACGCACACACACACACACACACACAAAGGTGAAAGTCTAACACACACACACACAGATATACACACACAAACACACCTTCCTCTACACTGTGCTAAAACACACACATACACACACACACACACAGACAAAGCACACACACTCCTGTACACTGTGCTAAAACACACACACACAAAGCACCCCCCCACACACACACACACCACACACACATTTCTCTTGCACACTACGATTAAACACATGCATGCACACACACACACACACTCCTCTACACTGTGCTAAAACACACACGCACAAAGCCCCCCCCCGCCCCACACACACACACACATTTTTTTTTCACATTAGACTTAAACACACACACACACATTTCTTGCACATTAGGCTTGAACACACACACACACACCCCTCTACACTGTGCTAACACACACACACACACACACAAAGGTGATGCTCTAACACACACACACACACACACACAGATTATTTAAATGCATGACTGAAAGCATCAGTTAGACTTTCTCTTAGTGCATGTAAATGTACTGTATGTTTCATGGTGTTCCAGGCCACACACACACAGACCACCATCTCCAGTGTCCAGCTGTGTGTCCATGAAGAGTAATGTGTCCATGCATGAAGGGCCATATTTCAGCAGAGAACCAGTCCCATCAGGTGGAAAGTGAGTTACCAAATCTCTCTCTCTCTCTCTGTGTATCATACTGATTTCACCCTCTCTCCTGCACGCGCACACACACACACACACACACACAGGAGGAAGAAAAGAAGAAACAAAGATGTGCAAAGAAAGAGAGGTGGAGGAGCAGAAAGGAGGTGGATGGAGAAAACACACATGCACACGCACGCACACACACACACACACACAAAGGTGAAAGTCTAATACACACACACACACACACACGGATATACTCACACAAACACACCTTCCTCTACACTGTGCTAAAACACACACATACACACACAAAGCACACACACTCCTGTACACTGTGCTAAAACACACACACACACACACAAAGCACCCTCCCACACACACACACCACACACACACATTTCTCTTGCACACTACGATTAAATACATGCATGCACACACACACACTCCTCTACACTGTGCTAAAACACACATGCACAAAGCCCCCCCCCCCCCCCCCCCCACACACACACACACACACATTTTTCTTTCACATTAGACTTAAACACACACACACACATTTCTTGCACATTAGGCTTGAACACACACACACACTCCTCTACACTGTGCTAACACACACACACACAAAGGTGATGCTCTAACACACACACACACACACACACACAGATTATTTAAATGCTTGACTGAAAGCATCAGTTAGACTTTCTCTTAGTGCATGTAAATGTACTGTATGTTTCATGGTGTTCCAGGCCACACACACACAGACCACCAACTCCAGTGTCCAGCTGTGTGTCCATGAAGAGTAATGTGTCCATGCATGAAGGGCCATATTTCAGCAGAGAACCAGTCCCATCGGGTGGAAAGTGAGTCACCAAATCTCTCTCTCTCTCTCTTTCTCTCTCTGTGTATCATACAGATTTCACCCGCTCTCCTGCACACACACACACACACACACATTTTTCTTGCAATTGGCTTAAACACACACGTGCACACACACACACACACACACACATTTTTCTTGCAATTGGCTTAAACACACACGTGCACACACACACACACACACACACACAACAGACACACACACACAAAGCACCCCACCACACACACACGCCACACACACACATTTCTCTTGCATACTCCGATTAAACACATGCATGCACACACACACACACACAATTTTCTTTACTTTCACATTATTCACACACACACTTATTCCTCTACACTGTGATAACACGCACACACACACCTAAAGCCCCCCCCACAGACGCACTGTTACGGCAGCATTTTAGCTGGAGGATAAGGCAAGTTTTTACTCGTCTTGAGTGTGTGTAACATCAGCTATAACAGCTATAACACACACATAAGTCAAAGTGTATGAATATGTTACGACAAAATAATACAACTATACAAGAAATAATTCCAGGCAGTCCAGAGGGTAACAATGAGGAGGGAGGAGGTAGATGAGATTACAGTAAAGAGCTTTTATTGAACACTTCTGGTCAGCATTGAACAAGGCTGGCAAGCTACTTCTCTTCTCGTCTTGGAGTGTCTGAATGATTTTCTTGTCTTATCATGCAATGATCGTGTTTTCCAAGACCACGCTGTGTATACCTGACTTACTTTATTCCACAAGAGCCACCAGCCTATTGCACCTTCCAGTCAAATATCTCATTTTTGTCTCAGAACTAAACCTACCTCTGACAGTGTCTTGCACAGAAGAGACAGAAAGTAGCCTTGTTCATAGGCTATATAGTATACAGACAAGAGAAGAAATAGTTTTTTAAGCTCAGAGTCAGTGTCAGAAGCCGTTCCATAAGCAAGAGAATTATTTGTTCTTCTGTCTCTGCAGTGTGTTGAGGCCTTCAGACCCTCAGCCTCCTCTGGATGATGATGATGATGATGATGATGAACCCACAGACATGGCAGAGAGCAGCAGACACCTGCAGACTGAACACACACCACACACAAGGAGCACACAAGGTATATAAGGGTTCAGTGTTGTTGTTGTGTCACCTGCAGACTGAACACACACCACACACAAAGAGCACACAAGGTATATAAGGGTTCAGTGTTGTTGTTGTGTGCATTGTACACTGTATGCATGAATAGGAACTAGTGCAGAAATGGACATTATTAGTATCATCATCATTATTATTATTATTATTATTATTATTTTAAAAAGACAATGCTCGACTCTTCTGCTGCACTCTTTTCCCGACTAGATCAAAAATAGTTTGACCGATCTTGGTGAAACTTGTTGGATCAGTGTGCTTGTTTACAAACACCAGCAATACATGCAGGAGTAAAAAGGTACCATCTTTTAATCACGACTGGGAATCTAGACAGAACCATTCCATACAAACATTTGGACAATACCGGACCTCTTGTGGATGAATACACATGACCATCATGTTGGTCCGGCTTGGCGATACTTGGCACTTCAAGCACAAGACATGCATGCATCTTTCAGTCTCCGTGTCATAGTCTACATCGTCTCTACCAGATTCAGCTTGTTAGAATGCATCACAGAACCTTGAACCAGTCTATTAGTCTCTGTGTTTTGGTAGTCATACGAGAATGGAAACAGTGTACAGTGTAAAAAGGCAAACAATGGATTACTCAACATTTTTTGCACCTCAGAAAATTAAGTAACTCTGTTGAGGCATGGCCGAATGAAAATGAGTAGACAAGATCAATGTCATGAAGCCAGTTTGTTGTCAATTTGATATCAAGGTACTGGTTGAACATTGCATTTCCCAGAATGCCACAGTACCAGTCCACATATTGTGATCACATGTTAATCCTCACTGAAATGTGATTTTGAAATATCAATGAGTACTTTAACATTTCAAAGGCTGTACTTTTTACAGCCCTTGTGTTACTTAAATTTTCTAAATTATACTATAAATTATCATTATGGTGGCTTTAGCCCTCAGTATGGCCTATTAACAGATATTGTATGCTTGAGGACTGTCAGTCCTCAACATCATGGTCTTCTTATAATGCCGAAGTACAGGCAACTGGAGTGCTTTCCTAAGATCTCCCATACAACATCATACTTTAGCATGCTACAAGAGTAACATGAACTAATCTGATTAGGTTACACAGAAACGACACTACACAGGGAAGTGTGGTGCAAGTTCAGCATTAACTAATCAGACAAGATTAGTTTATTTGTATCTTCCCTTCCAAAGGAGAGGGGAGACAGGTGTACTATTCAAGTGAGCATGGACTGCCCAAGTCAAGGTGTTCAGTTATATGCACCTTCTTCAAGCTCCAAAAAGAAGTCCAGTTGTATGTGTTACAGCACCCCCGTTCTTGTCTTGGGGTTAGGGAGTTGTAACAAATGAAACTTCAAGTGAACACAAAATGTGCACATTAAATGTATTATTCTTTATATTAAAGAAAGCCAGGAAGCACAACTAAAGTTTCAGGAGGGGGAAAGGCCAAAACAACAAACCGACACAAATCCAACTGTGGGAGTGGAACTCTCTTACCTGTTAAAAGAAAAAAACAAAATGAACAACAGAAATCTACCCTCACTCCCTAACTGTGTCAGACTCAGACAGGCGGAGGCAGTAGATAAACACAAGAGTCTTTAATGAAGCAAAGAACAAAGGGGGTAACAAAAGTCGCGTCCGTTACTATAACGGAGAAACGGAAAAGAACAACGCACAGAGGCTCGGGACAAAACTAACACACAGGAGTTAAGGAGTTAAACACAACAGTACTAATTTCAAGACCAAGATAAACGGAGAGGGACAATGTTAACTGGGGAGTCTAGGCTTACGCGAACGGTGATACGGGAGATCACGGGAGACGAAGGAAGCACACGAGTACGCAGGAAACAAGGTAACATCGACGAGACCAGACACCAAGTGAAGCAGGAGGGAGGCTTAAGTAGAGTGGAGACCAGGTGACACCAATTAGAACTCAGGTGAAGGTGATCGTGCTTGAGGAGGTGAGTGCAAACGAGGAGATGAGCTGTGAGACCGTGGCGTTGAGTGAGGGGGCGTGGCCGTGACCAGGTCCGATGCGGACCTGACATTACCCCCCCCTTCAGGTGCCGCTCCTGGAGCACGACGGCCCGGGCGCCGGGTACGCCGGCTGGGACGACCCCGACCTCGGGGAGCGGGACGGTCCGGATGCTCCGCGTGGAAGGCGGTGAGCAGGTTGGGATCCAGGATGTCCTCCCTCGGGACCCACGAGCGTTCCTCCGGACCGTACCCCTCCCAATCCACCAGATACTCCAGGCGACCTCGACGGCGCCTGGAGTCGAGGACGGAGTCGACCACATAAGCCGGGCCGTCGTCCAACAGGAGCGGCAAAGGAGGCTCAGGCCGCGCATCGGGAGCTGAGGAGAGAGGAGAAACATGGTGAGGTGCGTGATAGGGTTTAAGTAGGGACACATGGAAAGTGGGGTGAAGGCGGTAGTGAGGGGGCAAACGTAACTTATACGTGACCGGATTGACCTGCTGCAGGATGTCGAAGGGACCGATGAACCGGGGGCTGAGCTTCCTAGAGGGCAGTCGGAGGCGGATGTCCCGAGTGGAGAGCCAGACCTTCTGGCCAACCTCATAGGTGGGTGTGGGCCCTCTCCGCGCGTCTGCGTGGTGTCGAAAGCGTTGGACTGCCCTCTGGAGCTGCTGATGTGCTCTTTCCCAGACCCTACCACTCTCCTGGTACCAGTCCTCCACGTTGACCACCGCGGTGGGTTCAGTGTGCCAGGGGAAGAGGGGTGGCTGGTAGCCGAGTGTGCACTGGAAAGGGGTGAGTCCGGTGGCGCGTTGGCGTAAGGAGTTCTGCGCGTATTCGGCCCAGGGTAGGAAGTGGCTCCAACGGTTCTGATGATGAGAGCAGAAGGTGCGTAGGAACCGGCCGATCTCCTGGATCTTACGCTCCGTCTGGCCGTTGGTCTGTGGATGGTACCCCGACGTGAGGCTGACGGCCACACCCAGGCGCCCTAAGAAGGCCCGCCAGAATCTAGATATAAACTGGGGTCCCCGATCGGACACCACGTCCTCGGGTAACCCGAAATGGCGAAAGACATGAGTAAACACTGCCTCGGCGGTCTCCGCCGCCGAGGGGATAGATTTCATGGGAACGAGTTTGCATGACTTTGAGAATCGATCCACCACCACTAAAACACAGGTAAAATCATTAGATTTCGGCAGGTCAGTAATAAAATCAACGCCTAGGTGTGACCATGGCCTCTGGGGTATCGGGAGAGGCTGGAGCTTACCCTCTGGGAGATGTCGGGGAGTCTTTGCCATGGCACACTCAGCACATCCAGCCACATACCTCTGGACGTCGCGGTGCATCTGCGGCCACCAGTACCGATCGCGGAGGAGAGAGAGGGTCTGGGCAGCCCCCGGATGGCCAGTGCCTAGGGAGGTATGGAGGCTTTCGAGCACCTCCTGTTGAAGCCCGGCGGGCACAAACTGACGATCAGCCGGGGTCTCGGGGGGCGCTGGTTCCTGGGCCACCGCCTGGGCGACGCGGTTGTCCAGAGCCCACTGGATCGGGCTCACGATGAGGTGTGCCGGCAGGATAGGTTCGTGGGACTTGGGTGAGTCCGCATCCCCGTGGACTCTGGACAACGCGTCGGCCACGACGTTCTTGGACCCCGGCCTGTAAGACAGAACAAAGTCAAAGCGGGTGAAGAATAGCGCCCACCGGGCCTGACGAGGGTTCAGACGTTTGGCCTCACGGAGGTAGGCCAGGTTCTTGTGGTCAGTGAGGACACGAAAGGGGTGTTGGGCTCCCTCCAGCCAGTGGCGCCACTCCTCCAAGGCAAGTTTGACGGCGAGCAGTTCCCGGTTTCCAATGTCATAGTTCTGTTCGGCCGGGGTAAACTTGCGGGAAAAGTAGGCGCATGGATGTAGTCTGGCTGGAGACCCGCTTTCCTGGGACAGGACCGCACCCGCTCCGGTTGTGGAGGCATCTGCCTCCACGACGAAGGGCTTGGTAGGGTCCGGGAGCGTGAGGAGAGGAGCCGAAGCGAAGGAGGCCTTGAGGTCTTGGAGCGCCCGCGCCGCCTCGGGGGACCACTGGAGGGTCTTGGGCTTGGACCGGAGCAGGTTGGTGAGAGGAGCAACCACTAGGCTGTAGTTCTTGATAAAGCGGCGATAAAAGTTGGCGAAGCCTAACAAACGCTGAAGTTCCTTGACCGTAGTGGGAGACGGCCAGTGGAGTACGGCGTCAACCTTCCCCTGGTCCATCTTAACGCCCTGGGCGGAGATGTTGTACCCCAAGAACTGGACCTGACGCACGTGGAAGACGCACTTCTCCGCCTTGAGGTAGAGGTGGTGTTCACGGAGCTTGCGGAGTACCTGTGCCACGTGCTGTTGATGTTCGGCTTCGTTCCGGGAATAGATCAAAATGTCATCGATGTAGACTAGGACGAACCGGTGGAGATATTCCCGGAACACCTCATTCATGTATGACTGGAATACGGAGGGGGCGTTTGCTAGCCCGTAGGGCATGACCCGATATTCGTAGTGACCGTTGGGGGTGATGAAGG
This sequence comes from Tenualosa ilisha, assembly GCA_015244755.2. NCBI lineage: Eukaryota > Metazoa > Chordata > Actinopteri > Clupeiformes > Clupeidae > Tenualosa > Tenualosa ilisha. The sequence continues at coordinate 118,752 of PYXC01001719.1, read as the reverse complement.
CCGTCTTCCACTCATCCCCCTCTCGTATTCTGATGAGGTTGTAGGCACTCCGCAGGTCTAGCTTCGTGAACACCACCGCCCCACGAAGCTGTTCCAGAGCGGCCGGGACCAGGGGGAGAGGATGGCGGAACTTCACCGTAATCCGATTCAGGGCTCGGTAGTCGATGCAGGGTCGCAGTCCTCCGTCCTTCTTGGCCACAAAGAAGAAGCTGGAGGCGGCGGGCGAGACCGACGGGCGAATGTACCCCTGGCGCAAGGCCTCCCGGATGTATTCCTCCATGGCCGCTTGCTCAGGCAAGGACAGCGGGTAGACCCTACCCCTAGGCACTGGCTCTCCCTGCAGCAGGTCAATGGCGCAATCCCAGGGCCGGTGTGGAGGGAGTTGTGCGGCGCGTGCGGGACAGAACACCTCGGCGAAGTGACGGTAGTCGTGGGGAATGACGGTGCTACGGGCCGAGTGTGGGCTTTCGACTGAGGTTGACCCCACCACCAGGGAGGAGTGACTGTGACGGGACCTAGGAACCGGGAGACAAGACAAACACTGATTACGACAGGAATCACCCCATTTTAAGATCTCTCCGGTGGCCCAATCCACCACCGGAGCATGCTGAACCAACCATGGGCGGCCCAGGATTAGGTCCACGGTGGCCTCCTCGAGGACCAGAAAGTCTATACTGATATCTGGAGTGTCAGGGGGCCCACGGCATGCCGGATGGTCCGTCGGGTCATGGGCCGACCCACTACAGAGTGCACGACGTAGGGGTGGGGGCTCTCCCGACGCGGTAGCTTCAGGCGTCGGCAGAGGGAGCCGGCTATGAAGTTCCCGGCGGAGCCAGAGTCGAGGAGGGCCCGGGCTGAGAGGGAGACATTGGTGGTAGACAGGGTTATGGTGATCAACAAGGGAGATAAAATTGACGGTTGCAGACTGGCTCCACTCACCTGGACGCGAGACGGGCGCACAGGGCAAGCGCGGATGTGGTGTCCTGAGGCCCCACAGTAGAGGCACAGGCCCTGTTCGACCCGCCTGCGTCGTTCGGTGGGAGTGAGCTTGACTGAATCGACCTGCATGGGGGTCTCGGACGCGGAGTCGGCAGGAGCGGGTCGGAGGGGATGCGGAGCGGCACGGGAGACTGGTGGCAGGCAGCCCTCTCTCCGGTGCGCCACCCGAATGGCGAGCTGGATAAAACGCTCCAGGCCGACGGAGTCATCGTATGCCGCCAGGTGGAGGCGCAGGGCAGGTTCCAGGCCCAGGCGGAAGGTGGTGAGCAGGGCTGGTTCGTTCCACCCACTGGCGGCGGCGAGGGTCCGGAAGCGGAGAGCGTATTCGGTGATGCTGGTCCTACCCTGCTTAAGGTGGTGTAGTTGCTCCTGGATGGCGGAGCCGCCGACCGGAGCCTGGAAGACCTCCCGGAAGTGTTTCAGGAAGGCGTCAACAGACTGTGTGGTGGGTCCCGCCTGCTGCCAGACACTCTCTGCCCACTGGAGGGCCCGACCGTCCAGGCGCGAGATGACATACGCCACCTTGCCACGTTCAGTGGGGAAACGGCGCGGGTCCATCTCCAGGGCGAGAGTGCACTGCAGCAGGAACCCACCACAGGCCTCCGGGTCTCCGGAGTAAGGCGGGGGATCCGGAGTGGGCGCGACGACGCTGACTGGCGGCGTCACGTGAGTCAACAAGCTATGGCGCAGTTCGTCGACCAAGGCTCGAAAGGGGTCGGGGTTCTGAGCCTCCATGATTATTTTACGGTCTGGTCTTCTGTCAGACTCAGACAGGCGGAGGCAGTAGATAAACACAAGAGTCTTTAATGAAGCAAAGAACAAAGGGGATAACAAAAGTCGCGTCCGTTACTATAACGGAGAAACGGAAAAGAACAACGCACAGAGGCTCGGGACAAAACTAACACACAGGAGTTAAGGAGTTAAACACAACAGTACTAATTTCAAGACCAAGATAAACGGAGAGGGACAATATTAACTGGGGAGTCTAGGCTTACGCGAACGGTGATACGGGAGATCACGGGAGACGAAGGAAGCACACGAGTACGCAGGAAACAAGGTAACATCGACGAGACCAGACACCAAGTGAAGCAGGAGGGAGGCTTAAGTAGAGTGGAGACCAGGTGACACCAATTAGAACTCAGGTGAAGGTGATCGTGCTTGAGGAGGTGAGTGCAAACGAGGAGATGAGCTGTGAGACCGTGGCGTTGAGTGAGGGGGCGTGGCCGTGACCAGGTCCGATGCGGACCTGACAAACTGGGCCAAAAACAGGAGAAAACAGTAACGTACAAAGAAAATGGCACCCACCTCCCTACAAGGCTTCCACAGTGTATTAATATGAACTACGAAAGAGTGTGTGGTGGTAATAGCAAACAACAATCAAACAGAAAAGACAGAACAACAACTAGTCAGTGGGAACAACACTACCCACTGAGACAACTGAGACAACACAGAGTCAACGTCAACAGGCACGGTGCAAACAACAAAGCACAACAAAGCCAGCACAACTGAACACCTTGACTACCATGACCTAAATGAATGAGAATCTTCACAAATATGGACTGCCCAACTTTGAGTGACACCTTTACACAAGCAGTCAATTTCTCATTGAGCCCAGTTAAAAAAAATTAAAAATAATAAAATAATAAAATAATCAAATTATCCAGTTCCAAATTCTCTGTTCTATTATGAGAACGGGCTTCTCAGTTTCCTTGTCATACTCTGAAAGTCAACTTATGACCTAAACAGTAGGTCATCATTTCTTCAATCTTGCCTACATGTTGAGAAGCCACACTGAAGAGTAAAGAGAACAAACGCATTATGAACGAAATTATAAACGAATTGATGATCACCCATAATCCTTGGAGACAACTCACCAATATCTCTGTTATGGAAGCGTGACTCCAGCAATAAAATGATCACACCTTGACATTAATCTTGTTTACTTAATTTTCTCCATCTTTGAGGATTAAGAAAAAATGCTTTTGATTGAGTGAATATCACAGTTTTTGGAACTGATTGTCGTAAGTATCGTTACTGAAAAATATGTCATAGTAGAATGGCAAAAATATGAAGGATATCTTACAAATGTAATCACCCAAGGGTTTTTAGAAGATACTTTAAGTATACCTACTGAAAAAAATACCTTGCATGATGTTACCTAATTGTATTGTATTAAATTAAAATTATATATAGTTTAATATTTAGTTGATCATATCTGCCTTTTCTATTTTTTCAGATGATGAGGTCCGAAGGAAAGTTAAAAAGAATCACAAAGCCAGTCTGAAGAAGAGGTTTGAGAACATATCTGAAGGCATTATCAAACCAGGAGCTGAGACACTCCTCAGTGAGATCTACACAGAGCTCTACATCACAGAGGGAGAGAGTGAAGGGGTGCATAAGGAACATGAAGTCTGTCAGGTAGAATCAGCATTCAGAGCACAAACCCCAGGAGACACACCAATCAACTGCAATGACATCTTCAGGCCTTTACCAGGACAGGAACACATCAGGACTGTGATGACCAAAGGCGTTGCTGGCATTGGAAAGACAGTCTCAGTACATAAGTTCATTCTTGACTGGATAGATGGGGTAGCCAATCAAGATATAGACTTCATATTTCCCATTCCTTTCCGTGCATTGAATTTGGTCAGGAGTGATATATATAGTCTTCACAGTCTCCTGCTTGCCTTCCATCCTGAGCTGAAGGAGCTAAGAAATGGTGAAGAATACAAAGACTGCCAGATTATATTCATCTTTGATGGTTTGGATGAGAGTCGGTTGAAACTCATTTTTGAACATGATAAGAATTTGTCTGATTTAAACCAAATATCATCTGTGGATGTTCTGATGATCAGTCTCATTCAGGGAAGTTTGCTTCCCTCTGCACTTGTCTGGATAACCTCACGACCAGCAGCAGCCAGTCAAATTCCTGCTCAGTATATCGACCAGCTAACAGAAGTACGAGGGTTTAATGACCCACAGAAGGAGGAGTTCTTCAGGAAGAGAATCAGTGATGAGAATCAGGCCAACAGAATCATCTCCCACATTAAGGCATCCAGGAGTCTCCACATCATGTGCTACATTCCAGTCTTCTGCTGGATTACAGCCACTGTGCTTCAAGAAATGCTGGGAAAAATAAACAATAAAGACATTCCCAAAACTCTAACTGAGATGTTCACACAATTCCTTCTCATCCAGACCGCCAGGAAGGACAAGAAATATCAAAGTGGAACTGAAGCAGATAAAGAGAAACTTCTGGAATCCCAGAAAGATACTCTACTTAAGTTAGCTGAACTAGCTTTTAGGAATCTAGAGAATGGAAACCTCATGTTTTATGAGGAAGACCTGAGAGAGTGTGGTATTGATGTCACTGAAGCCTCAGTATACTCTGGCATATGTACTGAGATTTTCAAAGTCGAATCTGTGTTTCACCAGAAGGTCTACTGCTTTGTGCACCTGAGTATCCAGGAGTTTCTGGCAGCAGTGTTTGTGTTTCACTCTTATGTAAATGAGAGTCTTGACCCACTGAAATCCCTGCTCAGTGATGAGCATAAATCCTTTTTATCTTATCTTCTGTCCACACTAGGATGGAAAACTCAAGACCAACACGCCTTACACGTGTTGCTCAAAAGTGCAGTGGATGAGGCTTTGAAGAGCAAGAATGGACACTTGGATCTTTTCCTACGTTTCCTAACGGGCATCTCTCTGGAGAACAATCAGAGACTTTTACAAGATATCTTCAACAAAATACACAACACATCAAAAAGCATTAAGGAAACATGTCGGTACATTAAGAACCTCAACAGAGAAGATCTCTCTCCTGAAAGATGCATCAATCTTTTCCACTGCTTGTTTGAAATGAACGATCATTCCATGCACAAAGAAATTCAAAAATTTCTGTCATCAAAGAACTTCAAACAGAAGTTGTCTCCTGCTCACTGTTCAGCACTGGCCCACATGCTTCTGATGTCTGAGGAGGTGCTGGATGAGTTTGACCTGAAGAAATACAACACATCAGATGAGGGACGCAGGAGACTGATCCCAGCTGTGAGGTGCTGCAGAAAGGCACGGTGAGTTTCTGATGGAAACATTTCTAATGAGCTTTGTCTCATTGAATTTCTAGACTGTGCTCGATTGATACTTTAGGAAAAGGTCACTAAAATGTGTCAGTTTTCTATGAAATGGAGGACTCCACCATTGATTTGAAAAATTACTGTGTCCAATTCAAATGACAGTCACTTAATCCACATAGGAAAATTATTGATAATGTTGCATCTATAGTTTAGTATATTAATGTATGATTCTGTGTGCACAAAACAATTTTTTAAAGGATTGTTGTATCCTCAGTTGTATATTATTCCAAAGGCTTAGATTATATTCAAACATTAAAGGAGATTTTATAATTGTGCACTAAGATATTTGATGGTGTAGTCCCAAATTTGATCTTCTTCAAAACTTAACCTCCAAGAAAGGTCATGTCGTATAAGAACATGCCTAAATCTCTGAAAATTGCTGTTAATAAAACAATTAACAACAGGTGAGGCAATAATCAGGCTAATTGACTGATTTTGGTGAAGGGTGGGAACATAGGCACATGGAGGTGAGACACATGGCTACATAAACAAAACATCACATGGTGTATGTAAACAAATACCCACAAGCAACTTTTGAACAATCACCATCATATTTTTGGCTGATGATTGTCAAACAACCCATGGTCTCACAAAGCAGTGATCTTGACTTTTCATGAATTACTCTTGAAGCCCCAGTGTAGCAAGGTGTCAAATTTCATTATTCTTGGAAGTGGTGAAAGGTGAACATCTAAAGACCAATTGCCTCATTCATGTGCAAAATGGCTCTAAAAGTGTAAATATTCTGAGAAACAGAGAAGTACACATTTCTCTTTTTTGGCCCATTGATAAATGTCATCTATGGCAAAGTGACAATAAAAAGTGTAAACGTTTTCAGAAATAGAGAATTGTGCGTTTCTGATTTTTGGATATTTGTAAGGATAATAACTTATTTTTACCATATGAAATTTGTAGCTTTGTAACACCTACCCCACATGTCCATTTCAGGTCCCAAAGTTAGGGGCCCTTCTAACTTTGGACATGACTCGAAGAGACTGAAAATTTGTGACGTTAGCTGTACCAGTTCTAAGCTGTATACAGACTGGTGAACTATTGCACAAAATGACAAAAAAAAAGAAAATGGGCTCACAGCCAAAGCTGTTTTCTCAGGGAGTTCATAAATATTGAAATCTTGTTCGGGTCATCAGGATTTCACAGGTGCAACAGATGGCAAGCTTCTGATAGATTGCAGAAACAGTTTAGACCTGGACTGTTTGCATACAAAAGCTTGTGCTTGAATATCAAATATATTTGGTGATATTATTGTCTGAAGTTGCCAGAAATGCTCACGGGCACTTCTTTTTGGAAGAGGGGGTGGGTATATCTAAGGCAGAATTTTCATAGAAATATCTGAGATACTGAGATTTTGCACATCTTCCTTTGAGATGTGTGGGCACATAATATCTGAGAATCAGCCAATTCTGAGGGGGTTGAGTAAGAGGCACTGGTCCATTTTACACTGAATAACCCACAATTCTCTGATAGGAAAACCGTGCGGTGCTGCGTTCCCCTAACTAGAAATTATGTGTACACCATGGCCGGACTTGACGTGGATTTGAGCAAAATACTGCTCACGGTCAGGGGGTCAGATTCCCAAAAGTATCATTGCTAACCTCAGTAGCAACTTTGTAGGTTTGAGCAACATTACTGTTTCTCAACAGTGTTGTTCATACTAAGCAACTGAGGATGCTGATAACTACGTTAGTCTGATCCATCGTTCAACTACACAGGTGTTTCCCAACAACATACCTTGGACCATCCATCATAAATTGCATTGTTAAGTGTCCTTCAGATGATTATCTTGGACCTGCAGGTAGACCATCTTCATCTCTTTGGGGCTTAAATGTCAGATTGGGCACCCTTTGATGCATTACTACCATCTACAGCATGTATGATCTAAGCAATGTTATAACCAAATATGCCTTATATTTCCTGATAAATATGAAGCTTGAAATTGACTAGTACACCTATGGCATTCATAATCTTGTATTGACAATGTCCTCCAATCCTCAATTTGTGTTACGTTTTCAATGCAAACTCATTGATGTTGCTCCTGTTCTATACAAATATAGAACACATTTGTGTCAGTGAATATTATCCACAACTATTTATTAGTTTAACTAACACGACAATGTTTGTGATGTTGCACATGACATTGTTATGCTTTCCGCAGTGAATGCGTTCAAATAGTCTAGAAACTATTCTGAAATATCTGGAAACATTGCAGGACGAGGGAGGTTCAGTAGCATTGTTCAAATTTCCATTGTTCAACAGGGGTTGGTGATTTTTGGGGAAACAGTCAGACTCAGGCCGCTGGGTAGTTCCCCACCTCTGCTGTACTACGGGGGTTAAATGCTAACATACATGGTTATTCAAGAAGCGCATGCCAGACGAGCGATGCACAAACAGCTGTTTTGCAAATATGGGCCATTGTGCATTAGCTGTTTTGGTCTCTTGGAAGTTACTTCGCAGAATAATTTCCGCAGAAGAACTTGTGTCATCGTCCCCCACTGTTGTCTTTGGTCTTTGTTGGAAATTTGTAAAAAAAAGTAAAAAGGCTGTTTTTTTTTGGTTAGAGTTAGAGAGAGGCACACAACATAAACTCCTATTTTAGACTGTGCCACTGTTTCCTACTGTGGTAGAAAGCAGCGAGAAGAAGCCACTTTCCCCGGTCAAGGCGTGAACGCAGAAAGCCAGCATGTAGATCTAGAATGCCATGTAGATCATAAGTGGAAAAGTTTAATTCTTATTCATTTATTCTACTGGCCCTGTAGTCTCCTGATGAATTTATATAGGCATTGCCTTGTGCAACAAGGTTGTGATGGAGATGGTGCTAGTGTTACACACGACCAACTGATGGGTTCAATGCCAGAAATTCACAAAGGTCTTGAATAAGATGCATCAATGTTAAATACAAATTATTGTTTGCATTTTTATTAGATTGTGTTTATGGATGCGATGTGCTAGGTGGTTAAATGTTATATTTCACTTTGACTTTCTAGCACAGAATTGAACAGACTATCATAAGGAATAAAGGCATTAACCTTTTTAACAACAAGGATACAGAGCTTGATTGGGATGCTAGAATTCATCAACTCAAGTAACTATAGTTACAGTCTGCTGATTTATCTTTCTTTCCAACTAAAACTAAGACTAGCCTATTTGTTAGTAAGGGTTGATGCTAGAGTCAAAAACCTGGAGGGCACATCAACTGCACTCAGGTCAATGAGAATTTACTGGAGAGAAAGTAAACACCGCTAAGCATTAGCTCATTAACCTGTGGTCAGCCCAAATCACTTACTCTGAACCCTCAAATCCTGCAGTGCAGTCGCGTTTGTCATCTTTCAGCACACCTGCTCCAGCCATGTAGCTTCAGAGTCATTGATTTATCCACCAGCACGAACAGAGAGAAGAAGAGAGACAGAGACAAACAAACAAAAGAACATAAAGGGCAGCGCTAGTCTCAACAAACATTCTTACTGTGTCACTGCATCAGTGTGTCTCGGAGCTGCCCCAGTTCCCCTGTAACCGAGTCCAGAGTTTCTTTTTATTGGAACAGCCAGCCAATGCAGACATCTCATGTCGATACCCTGCCAGCACTGATTATTCATGTCAGGATGCCATTCAGTCCATCAAGCACAGCGCTGCAAAGCACAGATTATTCAGTACACAAATAACTAAAGCACGATATTTACATTTTTTTTACTCCCTAGGGATGTGAAACTTACATAGCCTGCACCTTATCTTGTATGGTAGTTCTCTATTGATCTTGTTCTCAGATCCTGCTCTGTACTGCCATGATCAGTGCCTTTGTGCTGGCTGTCATCTGCCGGTGGTACATACCATGCAAGGGTGTGTCTTTCCATGGTGGTTCCTCCTCACACTCAAGTTTCTGCTGCCTGAGGTATTCACTAAGTATCCCGTTGCATGGGGCCAACTTTCTATTGTATTCGTAGATCTTGGTTGTTGTTTCACCCTGGATAGTGTCTCTGACACTCACTAGTCCTTGGCCCCATCAGTCCTCTTAGTGTACAGCCTCACGACAGCGAACGCTCCATGCATGTATGTAAGCAATAAGCCATTGTAAACCATTGTAAAATCCTTGTATACCTTAGCATTGAATGGCTTATTGACTCTCTAAAACAGTTACCACACATATCTGAGTATACCACAGTTTCTTTAAACGATTGCACAGCAACAAGAAATATAGCAACGTATTCACAAATCCATCCATTCTTCCACCAAAAAATATATATTTTCTCTAGCTGAATGGTTGTCAAATAGCGCACAACGACTGTGCCTCTTGTGGGGCGCAGTAACATCATATAGAATGAAATGTCAGAGTTGTGAGGTTATGATGGCATTGAACGAGATTCAGCTGGTGTATGGCTCCTCTGGTGTTTCTAGCCAATCCCCTTCTGTGCTCTGCTTATGCATTGAATCATCTACCCACTCATGTTGTCTGCTATGATGCCTGAGAGGAGCTTCCATGTTGTACAGAGGCAGGTTATTGGTATGTTAGGTGGTAGCAGGTAAGGAACCTGGCAAGCGTGCTAGTAGCCTGGAAATTGGCAGTTCAGCTGCCACCATTGTGCTCTTGAGCAAGGCATTTAACCCTAAGTTGCTATAGGGAGACTGGACTTGAGTAAAGTCATTTTTTTTGACAATGTAAGTCACTTTGGATAAAAGCATCCGGTAAATGTAAATGTCCCATTTAAATGTACATTTATGTATCTTATAAATCTATCTATCTATCTATCTATCTATCTATCTATCTATATATATATACCTGTCTGTCTGTCTGTCTGTACACGTGATTCTCTTTTGGACCTGAATCAACAAGGGAATTCAAGACCTACCAATGCTGAAGTGCTAAGCCAGTATTAACATCCATGATCACTGTTAAGAAGTTGAAATACACAATCAAGAAATAATTTGCTGTGTTTATGTTTTCCAAAGCTTGACAGATTTGTGTCTGCTTCACACTAAAATACACTGGCAAGAGTTCCACTAGATAGCATTATTGCTATAGTAGCAGACCCATTTGATCAAAACAATTTAAGACACCGTGTAGGCCCACACTATTAGTTAGACAACATATTATCGCTCTCGTCTGATAGCCTACCCTCCAGATGATAGCTGCAGAATGACGGCGCTATTTCCCTAACCCTTACTAAATGCTGTCAATCACTCATGCTGTCTTTGGCATAAGAGAGAAACACGGACCCGTGTAACTTTTTAGTGATTTTTAATCATACCTAACCAGGCAGTGTTGGCAATAAAACCGGGTACAACCAACACAATGCAACTGAAAGAACGAGACGGCCATGTGCTTTGTCCTAATGATAGGAGGATAACTGTAGGTATTGTAGACCAACCAGTTTCTATTTCAACTGAATCTACATACAGAGTGATTTTTATTTGTTAGGCAAAACTGCAATAATCACATAGATAATGACTTTTAATATTACAAACAGCATTTGTTTATACAGTGCACCATTGTGATTATTTTGTTTTTTTGTTTTTTTAATTGTGTGTTGTTATGCAGACTTTCTGATTGTAAACTCTCAGATAAGTCCTTTGGAATTGTGGCTGCTGTTCTACAATCACCAAACTCCCTGACAGAGCTGGACCTGAGTACCAATGACCTGAGAGATGCTGGAGTTCAGCTTCTTTCTAAGGGACTGTCTAGTCCCCACTGCAAACTGCAGATATTAAGGTGGGTGGTACAGTGTTCCCCACAGAATCTTCTGAGATCATAGAGGTGGTGGTGGTGGTGGTGGTGTGAGAGCTGGTCCTCTCAACAGGAACTCCCCTGGGCATGGAATGAAGATTTGTGTAACTCTGATTTAAGGTGTCAATTACACCCACCTGACCCAAGTTCATTATTTTTATGTGGAGCCACCACTTCAAACACACACACACACACACAAAGCGCACACACACACAAAAAGCTAACATAAGCTGGCATCAAGCTTAACTGCATTCCCTTTCTCTCTCAGGTTGTCTGGTTGTTTCATCACAGAGAAGGGCTGTGCATGTCTGACCTCAGCTCTAACATCAAACTCATCATTTCTAAAAGAACTAGACTTGATCAACAATCATATTGGAGAATCTGGACTGAAGCTGTTATCTGCTAGCCTGGAGGATCCTGTTTGTAAACTGGAAATGCTCAAGTAGGTTTAGAAAGAGATCTCAGTGTTGCACATTTAGATTTTATTTCTCTCCATTGTGGGCCTGGTACATCTGGTCATGTTTTGACATGTTTAAAACCTCTGTGTTTAAACCAGTTGAAAGAAAGAAAATGTGAAGATACATGAAGGGTCAGTATCGAAAAACAGTTTATATCCAGACTAGGGATGGGCATGATTGTTCTAATTGATTATTAAGAATTTTGTCGATCACCTTGACTTTTAATCAGTAAAACAAATGCAGGTTGTGTTGCGTAGTGTCAGTCTTGAAGCAAGGCAAAGCATTTCACTTGTGTGCTGGCAATGCTGTATTTCACTTGTGTACTGGCAATATATGACTACAACGCCACACTCAGTTACTTGCGAGTTTCCATAGATTTCAAAAGTACAGAGGTCACAGCGAAGTGTGGTGTGGGACCATTTTGAATTTAGAATGACTTAGTTCACTGTCATCACTGCAAGTACAACTCGCCCACAACACAAATGATGTACTGCTTGAACATGCATCTGACCTTGGTTAATGTCTGTGGCAATGCATCCTGCTCTGTCTGTCAGTTCCAAGTTATTTTTATGCAGCTTTGGTAAGTAGCCTAATTGTTAGGTAGGCTAATCTCTCTCACCATCTTTTTAAACAAGTTATTGTCTAACACAGGGGTTGGCAACCCTGGCATGTGTGCCACAGTTGGCACACAGAGGGATTGTCACTGGCACGCCAGCGATGGTGTGCAACATTTTTCCATGAGACCAGTCCCAGCACAGCAGTTGCACCAGAGAGTGTTCATCATGTTGTGCAGCAGCTGCCAGAATGGTTTGGGCATTTGGGCATATCCCTCTTGGATATTATGAAGAGAAGTGGTGTGTGCTTGTTGAATTTTGAAAGCTTTGTCTGTATTTGTCCAACCTCTGTTATTCTTATAAGACAGAATACGAAATGACAAGACAATCAAACGTAGTAGTGTTCAAGGCTTTGAACCAGTTCACGTAACAAAAACTTTTATTTTTTGGATTTCCTTGATTTTCATGTTGTAAATGCGGCCCATTATGTGCAGTTTAAACAATGAGTCTGTTGATTGGCACACAAACAAAAAAACATTTCTTTTTGGCACAACATGTCAAAAGGTTGTCGACCCCAATGTGATGATTGTTTTTTAGTGATATTATTATTGTTTCGTAACAAATGAGGGTCAGTTCAGTTGTGTTTAAGAGCACTGGCTCACAGCAGCAGGCATAGCTGCTTTAGAGCACCGCAACGCATATATTCCAGTTTAGCCTAAGCATTGAATGTCCAGTTTAACTGCCACAAGAGTTGCTCTACTCGTAATATAGATCTCATCAAGGAAAAACACACTGTATTTTTGTATTTGCATTACCTTTTTAACATATTACAAGTAAAAAAAAAGAATATTAATGATTAATCAAAAATCAGTCGTTAATTCTCCTGTTCTCCTGACGGATGCCCATTCCTAATCCAGACCCATAAAAATGTAGCTGTGCAACTGTATGTCAGCAGATTTATCAGATTTATTTTCCTTCTTACTCATTCACATTCCTCTTATCATCATGTAGTCCAATGTTTAGTTCTCAGAGTTCTGTTTTAAAAAGAAATGTTGCAAACACCAGCACACACAGATGGACCAGGGGAACAAAGCTTTAAAGGTTTATGTAAGGGATGATGGCCAATGAGTTGTGCTGTTATATAGAATTAATGAACAAGGCAGAGGCGAAGAACTTCAAACCTCCATAAGGTGGATATTATTAGACTTTTTCACTAGATCTGCTTCATAGGTGTGCATTATACAGAATTAACACACATCCTGCCGGCCAATCAGAAATCAGTATTCCATTTCTCCAGGTGATATTCAGTGTACAGCCTGAAGGGAGACAGCTGGAATAGGGAATTTTTTTTGGGGGGGGGGGGGATAATAAACTCACCTCGTCACCTACATTTCACAACTAACACAAACAGGAAAAAAAAAAAAAAAAAATACAACAGTTGACATATGTTATATTTTCTTACAGAGCTGACCAGGGTGTTTTCAGAGCACGGCCATGTTTGCTCAGATGTAAGTAATTAAATTAAATAATTCTTTTTGTTTGTACTATGATTAAATGTTTTGGGTGCCAGTCAAATGCCAGCTATATAAGAGGCATGCTGTGACATTTAGACAATGACCATATGACCAGGCCATACAAGTAGGAAAAACAGCTATGTTATGGTCTGCACATTTAGACTATGACCATATGACCAGGCCATACAAGTAGGAAAAACAGCTATGTTATGGTCTGCACATTTTCAAAAAGAACTGTGAAGTTCTGATTGTAGAGTGGTTTATCTACAGGTGTTATGTCTTATTGACTTTTGAGTAGAGTTTTCACACAATGAGCAAAGTTTATTTATGGAGTCGTCAAAAAGTGTAATACTTGTGTAGAAAACATTCAATGCAATTCATTCATTCTAATTATATTTATACAGTGCCCTTTACAATAGTATTGTCTCATGGCACTTCACAGCAAGGAGCACCCAAGAGCAACAGGGCAAGGAAGATCTCCCTTGTGGCAGTTAGTATAGGAAGAAACCTTGGGCAGATCCGCAGATCAGGGTGCCAACCCAACTGCCAGGGGTCATGCAGGAAAAGTACAACAGTGGTTATTATGATAGACTGCAATTTGTCCATTTAGCTGAACATCATAATAATTCCAAAATATTGTCCCACAGCATTATATGGTAGTCATGCCATAGGTGGTTATCAAAAGTTATGGCTGGACAGTGTAGTAGCAGCCAGGCTTAGTGTTAAAGTTAAGGAGTCAAGAAGTGGGATTGATCATGGGGGTAACATTGGGAGGGGCCATTTTGCAGTGCCATTGTGAGGAGGGGTCAGTCGCAGGGCCTCTGGGAAGGAGAGTCGATCCTGGCAAGGGCGTCAAGGAAGGGCCTCTGGGAAGGAGAGCTGATCCTGGCAAGGGCGTCAAGGAAGGGCCTCTGGGAAGGAGAGTCGATCCTGGCAAGGGCGTCAAGGAAGGGCCTCTGGGAAGGAGAGTCGATCCTGGCAAGGGCGTCAAGGAAGGGCCTCTGGGAAGGAGAGCTGATCCTGGCAAGGGCGTCAAGGAAGGGCCTCTGGGAAGGAGAGCTGATCCTGGCAAGGGCGTCAAGGAAGGGCCTCTGGGAAGGAGAGTCGATCCTGGCAAGGGCGTCAAGGAAGGGCCTCTGGGAAGGAGAGTCGATCCTGGCAAGGGCGTCAAGGAAGGGCCTCTGGGAAGCAGAGCTGATCCTGGCAAGGGCGTCAAGGAAGGGCCTCTGGGAAGGAGAGTCGATCCTGGCAAGGGCGTCAAGGAAGGGCCTCTTGGAAGGAGAGTCGGTCCTGGCATGGGCCTCCCGTTGGTTGCATTGCTCTCAGGGGGGGTATGTGACAGGAGTTAGCCAATTGGAGGCAGGGGTGACACTCAGCAGAGATGATTGTGGTGTAGGTGGACAGAGGAAACACATGAGTCTCATACTTCACTGATGTCATCATTTAAAGCATAAAGCTGGTGGTTTTCTGGATTGGAGGCTTTTCTTCATAGGCTCATTTCAAACATTAAAGAGAAATTTACATCACTAGCAGCCTTGTATATTTTCACCGTTTTTTGCATTTTCAGCCCAATGGCTTTCAATGAGTGAGCCCGAGGCATTTGGGCAGACGCATTGAAAACACTATTTTTAAAACACTTTGAAGTCTCGACACTTTGGGTACAGTATTATCAGGGTCTCTACACATGAACTTGAGCATAAAGAACATTATTGGTGCACAAAGAGTTTAGTAAAACGTATGTTTCTGAAGACAGCACATTACCTATTCTGCAACTTCCTCTTGCCACCATCTTGGAAGAAATGTCAGAAGCAAAGTATTTTTTTCTTTACACCAACGTCTAAATCATGCAGGTAAAAAGCCTCCAATCGAAACATCTCTCCTCTTGTCTGCAGATGCCTGTAAACTCACACTGGACCCAAACACAGCACACAGACGTCTCTCTCTCTCTGAGGGGAACAGAAAGGTGACATGTGTGAGAGAGGAGCAGCCGTATCCTGACCATCCAGGGAGATTTGACGAATGGCAGGTGTTGTGTAGAGAGGGTCTGTCTGGACGCTGCTACTGGGAGGCTGAGTGGAGTGGGGATTATGGGTCTCGTACAGCTGTGGCCTATAAAAGCATCAAGAGGAAAGGGGGGAGTGTTGACATCATAATGGGACACAATGTCAAATCCTGGAGTCTGATCTGCTCTCCTCACAGATACTCTGTCAGTCACAATAATAAAGACACTGTCATACCTGCCCCCTCCTCCGGCTCCAGAAGAGTAGGAGTTTACCTGGACTGGCCGGCCGGCACTCTGTCCTTCTACAGCGTCTCCTCTGACACACTCACACACCTGCACACGTTCCACTCCACATTCACTGAGCCCCTCTATCCAGGGTTTTATGTTCGGATTGACTCCTCAGTGTCCCTGTGCCAGATCACTTGAGTTCCTCCTCCAACAGGAATGTCTACCTGTCACCCGCTTATACAGATTTCATACTTGTCTCTTTCTTTCAATCCCTCTTCCTCTACTCCCTCTCTTTTCATCATACTCCTTCTTCCTTTCTTCATGTTCCATCTCCTACCTTTCTAATCCTTGTATTTTTTTCTACCCTCTCCCATGTCTTCCTCTCTCCATCTCCCTTTTTCAATCCTCCCATCCCCTTTATTTCCTCCCAGTCTCTCTCTCTCTTCTCCTATCTCCCTCTTTCTCATCTCTCTCCTCTCTCTCATACACCTCATTTTCTCTCCTCTCCTGTGTCTATGTCCTCCTCCCCCTAATATATCTCCTCCTTCCCCTCCTCTTTTCTCTCTCCCCTCTTTCCACCTGTCTTTCTTTTCACTCTCTCTTCCTCATCCCTCCATCTGCCCTCAATCCTCCTTTCTTTCTACCCCTTCTCTTCTCTCCCCATTTTCTTCCTTCTCTACATCTAAGCATGTCCTCCTTTTTTTCTTTTTATCCCTTTCTCTCCATCTTTTCTCCCTCGCCTCTATGAGCCTCTATCAGCATCCCTTTTTTCTCTTCCTCCTCCTCCTTTATGTTACTCCTCCTTTATCTCTCTCACTCATCCCCCCATCTTTGACCAACACACACACACACGCGCACACAACAAACAGACACAACACACAATAATAAAGTCTGGTTATCTTGCTTCCTGACTGTCTGGCACGCACACTGTTTTGAGTCTCCTCTGACACACTCACCCACCTGCACACATCCCACTCCACAGTCACTCAGCCTTTCTACCAGGGTTTGGGGTTTATTGTGAATCCTTAGTGTCCCTGTGCCAGATCTCATGAGCTCCTCATACTGTAGGAACACCACACTCATATACTTGTGTGACGCTTAGATGCTATGAAAATACTATATTTTTCTTTATAAATAAATCCTTTGATGATGCAAATGTGACGATATTAGATTTGTATTAGTGGTTGTACTCTATGTACTATGTATACTATGGCATATTACATGTAAATAAAATATGATCTGTATTTCAGTAGTAGATGTGTCATCATTACTTGTCATCTCTTCACTATGACACATTGTCAAGGCTATGTGGATGCTTGTGGGGGTAGAGGATGGGGAGCAGTGGGTTGTGGGTGGGTGTGTGGGAGCATCTCCATCCCCCTGCCATGTGTTCTGAGGGGGCAGATAGTTTATCAGCAGCAGTGGGTCTCACACTGGGCAGCTGCTTCTCTCCCTGCTCATCACTTCTCTCCTCTCAGTATTGGGAGAAATCTCACAGCACTCGGATTCTCAAGCCTGAGAGAAATTATCCACCCCAACCTGAGGAACTACAGCACCCACAATTCCCCTCTCTCTGTCTGAGTGGGTTATAATGGTAATGACAAGGTTGTTGTGAGCTGTATGTGTGTCCCTTCCATAGCCAACCACAAGGAGGCACTGTGGCAGCTCTACACAGTGCCATCAATGAGTTCCAGACTGACCGTCCAGACAGTGTTATTGTGATTGCTGTTGATTTCAATCAATGCAAACAAAACTGTCTTATCATAACTCACATATCATATGGATACAACACAACACATTTGAACCTGCTGTCCACAAACATCAAAGAGGCTTATAAATGGTAGTCAGAAGTAAAGAAACTAATCTTCCCACTGTTTTATCTTTGTAATACTCCACTGGAGTCATGCAAGGAAATAAAGTACCTTGGTCATATTCTTACTGATGACTGATGAGTGATGATAGAGATATGAATCAACAGTGTCGTAAGTTAGCGCTTTTGCACACCCACATGTACAGCCAATCTATGGAGTAGTTACAGTTACTAACTGTATGTACTTACACCAGTGACTTACTAACTGTATGTACTTACACCAGTGACTTACTAACTGTATGTACTTACACCAATGACTTATTAACTGTATGTACTTACACCAGTGACCCCTTCAGAATGCCTGATTCTTGGATATTATGTGCCCAAACATCTCAGAGGAAGGTGTGCAAAATTATACCTCAGTATCTTCAGTATTTCTATGAAAATTATGCCTTCGAATGGACCCAACACTCTTCCAAAAAAGTGCCCGTGAACATTTCTGCCAACAGACTATAATATCACCAAATCTATTTGAGATTCAAACACAGACTTTTGTATGCAAAGTATCTCAAGTATTTCTATGAAAAATATGCCTAATATACAAAAAGGTACCATGAGAAATACATGCCTCTCTGATATGGCCTTTTGACACCTTCTGATGTGAGCAAAATCAGAGGCTGATGCATAAACTTTGTTGTCCATTTTATATTAAACGAATAAAAAGAGAAGATATTTAGTTCAATAAATAATGATTCAAGTTCAAATCTAGACGTTCAACTACAAAAAGACTGCACATCAGGTGCAGACAAACACAAGCCTCTCTGAGGACATATATGTGGCCTTTTTATCCACAAATTCTCATGTGAGCAAACTCAGAGGCTGTTGAACTGCCACTACAAAGCCAGCTTGGGTTCAGAGTGGCGTAACAGTGCACACAAACATCAAAAAAAGACCCGACATGCAACCTGAGTGAAGACCACAACTTAAATTTTGTGTCATTGTCATTTTATTTCTGTACTATACTTCATTATATAAACAGAGAGATGAGTGGGCAGGAAAGAGTTAAACATCCATGATGAGGTATTTTGCTCTTCATAGTATCACACCTCCTGTGAACATACCCAGCCAGCATTGTCCAGGACAAGTCTCAGCTTGACGATCTCAGACAGACTCCAGGAAAGCAAGTGAACAAACCTCCAAAACGGTGAGTTCCTCTGTTTAACGTATTAAAGAGGCCCTATGCAACTATTTAGCTTAATTTACCTTAAATTAGCAGAGTTAAGAGTCATTGTGGTGGTTCTGCAACACTTTATGGGTCCGTTGGTGGTTGTTTTGACTCCCACAAGTGCATCTGGGCAGAGATGTGGAAAATGAAAGGTTCGACTGGTGGGCCACGGCCAAGTCTCTATGGAGTCTCAGATCTCACAAAGTAACGAATTGCTGTACGGCACTACACACAAACAGGTTAGCTGTAAACACAATGTAACAACGGGGCAGCTCTGTAGAGGTAAATGTGAGCACAAACTGGCACAAAGTGAAAAAACAGCGAAGGAATGGACGATCCTTTAAATGTGAGTTGTACGCATTGTTTAGTAAATGATTTTGGAGTTTTTCAAAGTTGTTATGTTAGTATATATTCTGTTAATATAGTGTTTGTCAAGTATTATGCAGTCTTTTTTTTTTTACAGCCAAGAGTTATGTGTCTGAATATCACTGTAGCCGACTGCTCACATTTAACTCAGTAAATCCCTGACATATGAATGTACTTCACAACAGCAGCCTGTGAGACTGTGGACTGTCAGCAGAAAGACATAAAGACGATAGATATTTGATTTATCCTGAAATTCAAGATGAATTCATTATAAATTCATGATTAATTTAAAACAACCAATCACAGGTATTTGCTTTTATGTGGTCTTCACCTGACTTTGAAAAAGTTTGAATCGGCCTCTTCCATCTTCAGTGCTCCTTATTTTACAGTTGCATAATATTATACTTCTACAGTTTGTTTCTTTATGTCTGTAATTCACTTCTACTTCTAACAGGCATAGATAGAAGTGAATATGATGAACTCCTGGAGATTTCCCACAGTATACCACTGATGCATACACACACACACACACACACACACACACACACACACACACACACACACTCTTTCATTCAGGAAATATAGTCTACATACATACAAACAAACAAGCCAATCAATAAATACTAATATTTCTGTTTTTTGTTTCCCTGTACTGTCACATGACTTGAGATGTCCATTGGATTCTGTTTCTGAGATGAGCTCAAACTGCTATTCTAGGTCTAATTATATTTATATATTCTTTACAGGGTACAACAGTGCTTGGAAATCTGTTCAGTAAGGAAGTAGCGCATTAATATTGACTTCAGGCAAAACAAAACTAGAGGTCCCAAAGTTAGGACCCATTTATTTATTATTACCCATTTCATTTTTTCTACCTTTGGACATGACCCTAAGAGACTGTAAAAGAGTTAAGTTAGCTTGACCAGCTGTAAGCCGTCTGCAGACTGGTGGACTATTGCACACAATTGAAAAAATGTGTTTATAGCAAACACTCTTTTCTCAGGGGGCTCATAAATATTCAAACATTTACAAAACAAACCCATGTTTGGATCACTTGGAATTCGCAGGTGTGACAGATGGCAAGCTTCTGATAGATTGCTGTCAGAGTTTAGTATTTGGACTATTTGCATACAAAAGCCTGTGCTTGAATCTCAAACAGTTTCGATAATATTATAGTCTGAAGTTGTCAAAAATGCTCACATTTCTCCCTTTTAAGGCATATTTTTCATAGAAATACTTGAGATACTGAGGTATAATTCTGCACACCTTCCTTTGAGATGTGTTGGCACATATCAGAGTATCAGGCAATTCTGAAGGGTTTGAGCGGAAAAAATACTTTCCAAACTTGGTGCATTTGACACAGAATGACCTTTTGGGGTTTCATATTGTGATTAGATTTTTTTCAATGATGATTTATCATGGCCAACCATTTCTCACAGTTTACACTGAGTCCATAAAGACAGAGGATATAGACATAGTAAACACTGTGGTTTTCACTGAGTCCATATAGACAGAAGATATAGACTCAGTAAACACTGTGGTTTACACTGAGTCCATATAGACAGAAGATATAGACACAGTAAACACTGTGGTTTACACTGAGTCCATATAGACAGAAGATATAGACACAGTAAACACTGTGGTTTACACTGAGTCCATAAAGACACAGAAGATATAGACATAGTAAACACTGTGGTTTACACTGAGTCCATAAAGACACAGAAGATATAGACACAGTAAACACTGTGGTTTACACTGAGTCCATAAAGACACAGAAGATATAGACACAGTAAACACTGTGGTTTACACTGAGTCCATAAAGACACAGAAGATATAGACATAGTAAACACTGTGGTTTACACTGAGTCCATAAAGACAAGATATAGACACAGTAAACACTGTGGTTTACACTGAGTCCATATAGACAGAAGATATAGACACAGTAAACACTGTGGTTTACACTGAGTCCATATAGACAGAAGATATAGACATAGTAAACACTGTGGTTTAAACTGTCCATAAAGACAGAAGATATAGACACAGTAAACACTGTGGTTTACACTGTCCATAAAGACAGCCTATTGTAACCAGCCTATTGTTGGTAACGTAGCGGTTATGGAACCTGGCTAACGTGCAAGTAGCCTGAAGCTTTGTGAGTTCAAATCCCCGCTGCCATCATTGTTCCCTGAGCAAGGCACTTAACCCTAAGTTGCTCTAGGAGAGACTGGCCCTAAACAGTTGATAGTTGACAAATGTAAGTCGCTTTGGATAAAAGCGTATGATAAATGTAAATGTAACCACATGTAGTAAGTTCCCATAATGCAGCAATGCCATTTAATGTCTGCTATTGTCAGACCTATAAGAATTGGGCGATCATGTATGGTTACTACTTTAAAAAATCCAATAGCCTGTCGTAGTCTACAGAATTCATAGCGTGTCCACCTGTGTATACGCATCTTGATGTCTGATCATTATAAGGAATAAAAAAATATATGTTATGGTGGGCTGATTCAGGCCAGAATGACAGGGACGTTTTTTTTTTTTGGTCCCAGTCCATCTCTGAGGAGAACTGATTTGTCTTTATGATGCATGAAGCTGGAAGCTCATGATGTCACACAACATGACAACAGACTTTGCCTAATTTTATTGATTATAAAACATCTTAACGCAATTTTGATACTTGAAGCCAGGGGCGCCGCCAGGGGGAGAAAAGTTAGGATGATTCCAAGGGCCTGGCTCTGATAGGGGGCCCTAGAGAACATTTTAATATTATAATCAATGTTTGGGAGGCCCAAAATAATTTTCTGTCATAGGGCCCCAAATTTTTAGCAGCGCCGCTGCTTGAAGCTAAAAAACTTAGAGGAAGAGGGAGAAATCCAATTCCACCCTCAGTCCAGAGTTGTTGCTTTTAAGGGGAAAATCCAAAATGATTCTTGCTGTAGAAGTTTTTTAATTGATTTTTTAATCTGCTCTATGCCTGATATTTTTAATGTGCTACAACTTCCATGACCTGCCTCTTTGTAATACATAGCCATGGGATACCTGTGATTAGTTATTCTAATAGCATATTTATGTTCTGCCAACGTTGTCTTCAGTTTTTGTTTCGTTTTTCCTATAGGCCTATAGAAGCAACCACATGGACATTCAAGCCAGTGAGCAACATACGTAGTATTACAGCTAATAAAACACAGCATCTTTCCTGACCCAGTTTTATGTCTATAAAAGCGTTTGTCTTTATCATGTGTCCACAATGGTTCCAATTTCCACATTGGTGGTTCCCTGGTATCAGGCCATGTTTTAGTCTGTACTGGAGGCAGGTGGTTCTTTACTAGTTTGTCACTCAGAGTTGGGGCTCTTTTGAAGCTGATAGTAGGAGTGTCAGGAAGTGTTTCCATGAGAGAAACATCACTAGTCAGTATCCCTAGTCTCACACTGGGCAGCTGCTTCTAGTGTCCCTCATCTCTCCCTGCTCATCACCTCTCTCCTCTCTGTATGGGGAGAAATCTCACAGCACTCTGATTCTCAAGCCTGAGAGAAATGATCCCCCAAACTGAGGAACTACAACACCCACAATGCACTAGTCATTTAGAACTGGACTCTTGCACCTTCACTTTCACTTGTTACCATTTACCACTACAGCCAGCCTGCTGCTATGCTGCTATGTGTTCACTGCCTAATATACTACAGTATTGAGCTCTGCTTTTTACACATCATCCTGTGCTGACAGAGTATTGGATTGTTTGTGTTTTGTGTGGTATTGTCATTTGTATCATATATACAAATATACCTTTTTTTTACCATTTATTCCCCTTTTTATTAGTATATTACTATTACACTGTGGGCCTTAGAGAGCACTGCAGTTTCAACTCCTGTGTGCATATGGTTTTGACAATACAGCGGATTTTGACTTTGACACACACACACACACACACACACACACACACACACACACACACACACACATCAAAGAATCATCTCCATAAAGGCAGAGGGGAAGAAAGAGGATAAACTACAATAGTAATTCAAATGTTATTCTCTATTATTTTGTCAGTATCATGTTTGCATATTCAGGTATGGAGACGACCTTGATGAACATGGCTGAAAGAGTTAAACAACCTTGATGAACATGGCTGAAAGAGTTAAACACTGGCTACAGTAGGATGACATATTTGGCCACGCCTGCAACTAATGTGACTGGAAGCTGGAAAACCTTGATGATCAGGTTCTGAAAGAGTTACAGTGAAACACTGACTAGGGTAAGATGACATATTTTGGTTCGTCATCATACAGACACACCTGTAACTCTAAGTCCAACCAGTTCTACACATATGAGCTTCAGTGACATGCATGACTGTAAGTTCTTTTCTATTTTAAATTAGGAGAGCAATAACCTTAAGGCCATTGTAGCAGTGTTGTGTTTTAGTGATTTTCCCATATTGACTCCGTCACTCCGTCCCACCCTACGGCCCTAACTATTATTAGTGTTGTTGTTATGAATTGCTCAGACTTGTGGAAGAAAAGATTTGACACATGTCAATTTCATTCAGTCTCCCTCTATGTGTGTGTGTGTGTGTGTGTGTGTGTGTGTGTGTGTGTAGAAGAAAAGATTTGATACATGGCACTGACAATTTAACCAAATACAGATGCAATGATTATGCATCCAGTACACTTTAATTATTTAGTGCCAATGAAATTATTTCACACACACACACACACACACACATTTTTTTCCATAATTGAAGAGGGGAGAAAAGTAATTCAACAGTCATTTTCATCATTTATTATTTTGTCAGGATCATCACTGCATATTTATATGGAGATTAAAAGAACAGGCTCTGAAAGAGTTAAACAGGAGTGAGATCAGATATGTTGGTCCGTCAGTGAACAGACACACCCATAACTAATTTGACTGAACAAGTCCGGCCAGTTCTGCATGTTCTGAAACAGATTCAAGAATAAGGCAGCTTTTGAAACACGACACACGGTAAGTTCTCTTGTATGTTAAATATGAAAAGCAATAACATTAAGTAGTGTTGTGTTGTAATGATTTACCCATACCTAGTTCCATTCGTTATGAGGCAAATCTCACAACAATCAACTTTCAAGTCTGAGTGAAATGATCCAACTTTCTAAGCTCCTCTCTCTGTCTGAATAGGTTATAAAGATCTGATTCTCTTCTGAGCTCCTCTCTCTGTGTCTGAATAGGTTATAAAGATCTGATTCTCTTCTAAGCTCCTCTCTCGGTGTCTGAATAGGTTATGAAGATCTGATTCTCTTCTAAGATATGACTGAGCAGAAGTCAAATGCAAACAAACAGCATTTTATTGGTGTAGTTGATCTGTTATATTAATGCTTTAGCACTTACAGTTTTTTTTTTTGTTTTTTTTTTTCGCTAACAAGCATTAACTTATACTTAAAACACCTTTTCTAAACTCTTTAAACATATTTTGTTCTGTCATCGTACAGACACACCTGTAACTCTTCAGTCCAACCGGTTCTACACATATGAGCTTCAGTGGCACGCATGACTGTAAGTAATTTTATATGTTAGATTAGGAAAGCAATAACCTAAGGCCATTATAGTAGTGTTGTGTTTTAGTGATTTTCCCGTATTGAGTTTATTATGAGTTCAGATGAGGTCATCTCTTTCTTCTTTGGACTAAACTGATCTTTTTTTTTTTTTTCTCTCTTAGCATGTTCACAGCTATAATTCAGTGAGATCTGATTATTGTGTTTGGGTGTTAAATGAGCAATTCAATGTGAATCAATCCATAGCGATTGTGCAGAGTTCACTGAGTGCTGTTGGTAGGGAAAAGGACAAGAAAATTTGATACACCATAGACCAACTAGCAAATCAGAAGCTAGCGCTACAGGGCAAGAGCGACACTCCGTCCTATCCTACGGCCCCGTGTGTGTGTGTGTGTGTGTGTGTGTGTGTGTGTGTGTGTGTGTGTGTGTGTCTGTCCTACCCTACGGCCCTAACTTTTATTAGTGTTGTTATTAATTGCTCAGACTTGTGGAAGAAAAGATTTGACACATGGCACTGACAATTCAACCAAATACAAAGTATTTATTCAATCTGTCTCTCTCTATGTGTGTGTGTGTGTGTGTGTGTGTGTAAGAAAAGAGTTGACACATGGCACGCGTCCAGTACACTTTAATTTATTTAGTGCCAATAAAAATATTTTGCCTATCTGGAGAGAGAGATGATAATAATGTGAGAATATGTCAGTCATCCTGTGATAATGAAATATGGCAGTGACAGGCTCGACTGAACTCCACCAGAGACGTGTTTGTTTCACAGTGAGAAACACAATGTGTGGAGGGACTGAATGTCACGCTCAGTGTGTGACACTTGAGAGCCCTGACACTAACTGCATGGAGCACAGAAAGTCACTTTCAGTTTCATTTTCTAAAGCCCGATTCAGTCAGTGTCTGTTGTCAGTTTGCTGTTTGGTCTGTGTTGTATTACATTTACTAGTTATTTTTCCTACAGCACTCAGTGACTGTGAACTACAGGGCTGCTCCTTTTAGGACATTTATGAACCCCTGAATTCCTCAAAATGACATTTAGAGCGTCTGGTCCTCTGCCTCATTCCGATTTAAACTCATTTCCTCAGCTGTGACAACAACACAGTCTTTCCCTCCTGGACAGGAGAGCAGGCAGAGCACTCATTACATCACCTACCAACAATTCCAAGAGCTAAACTCTATTCGCTCTATTCCAATCTGGTCATATTGTACATCTTTAGGCAAGGCAGTTTTATTTGTATAGTGCATTTCTTACATCAAGGCATTTCAATGTGCTTTACAGAAAAACATAGTAAAAGACCTTCAATAAAATCAAAGTGCATGCCAACAAAAGATAAAAGACTTTCAATAAAATCACAAATTTAATGAGGGATTAAGATAAAAGACAAAGAAAAGAAAAGTAAATAAATACATTTGGTAAAATAAATATATTTTAAAATAATAATAATAAAAAAATAATAGCTAAGTAGGAAAAAAATAATAGCATAAAAGCAAGACAAAATTAGACCCACAGATAAACAAATGAATAGTATGCCTTTAGTTTGGACTTCAAAATGGAAACTGTGGGTGCATTTTTTATCTCCTCTGGAAGTGGGTTCCAGACTCTAGCTGCACAAACACTAAAGGCTGACTCACCATCTTTTGTCCTAGCAACAGGTTGAATCAGAAGATTTCTGTTTTGTGACCCGAGTGATCTTGCTGGATCACTCAGCCCTGGCACAGTGTCTACTATGCTTATGTCTAGTATTTATTAATGGACACAGTGTCTACTATGCCTATGTCTAGTATGTATTAATGGACACAGTGTCTACTATGCCTATATCTAGTATGTATTAATGGACACAGTGTAAACCACAGTGTCTACTATGCCTATGTCTAGTATGTATTAATGGACACAGTGTCTACTATGCCTATATCTAGTATGTATTAATGGACACAGTATAAACCAGAAACTATGAAAACTGGTAGGTCATGCCTATGAATGAAAAGCTACTTTAGCCGTTCTGTCGAACGAATTTATTATTATTTAGTGTTACCAATCACTTTAATATTTTGAGTGACAAGTCCTATCTGAATATCTGTCTGATGTGTTCTTATATGTTCTGCGTCACGTAGTGTTGTGGTTTAGGCTACAGTGAGCCTCAGTCACAGTATTTTACGCAGTAGTCCTGTAAATTACACTGGCTTTTGTTACTCTTTCATTAACGTCCCCAAAGTATTTTTTTTTTCCAGAATGCATCTGCCAAAAACGAAACAAAAGGTTCAAACAGCCTAATACTCACATGTTAGCCTCGTCTGTAGCCTACATAACTTAGTGCTAATAGCCTAAATGGCAGATGTTCCATATCTGTTCAGTTTTTATAAGTAGCCTGGTGACTTACAGTTATAAGCTAGCTTGTTCATAATCCTTCTATACAATAATTGTCAGATTGTCAATTGTAGGGCCAGTTGCCCATAGGTTAGATTATTAGTCCCAGTCCAAGAGTCACTGAGATGCAGATTAGCTATATAGCGGCGTCCATCATGAACAGGGCAGGTGCCCACGGGGACCTTGGGCTGAGCCTGACCAGTGGTAATTCCCTGATCCCAATCCATATTGAGCTCTCTGTTTGCCTCTCTGTTTGCCTTCCTGTCCAAATAATGTAAGGGTCTCTAGTCTCCTTACCCCTTGACCCCACCTGCTGGACGTTGCTGAGCACTACCCCTGTTTTTTCGTCTGTGTGAGTGTCCGCGTTTCCCTGATGTCTTTTCACCTGTGTGTAATTATTGCCCATTCCCTGCCTATCGTGTCCCTGCCCCTCATTATTTAAACCCTCTGTTCCCCTGTAATCATTCTGTGATTGTCTCTGTGTCCTGAATGCCTGTAGCGAGTCATCTTTGCATGTCAGTTCTTGGACTTCGCCTTGAGATTTATTCTTCGTGTTTCTTTTCCCCTGTGAACTGTTTCTGTTGTATTTTGGATGCTCTTTGCGTTTTTTTTCTACGACATTCTGTGCACCGTGTGTGAGATAATTAAAACATTTGTTTCCTGATTCCTGCGTGTGGGTCCAACCTTTTCAAGCCTCTGACTGTACAATCAGAGGTTCAATGGACCCAGCAGATCCCAACTTCCTCCGCTTAGCCCTGGAGCAACAAGGAGCAACCATCGGCAGGCACCAGACCCAGCTAGATGCCTTATCCCAGACCATCGATTCCCTGGCTGTCAGCGTGACCGACCTTGCGGCTCAAATCCAACAGCTCCGTCTATCCCTACCGGGCAACCCGCCGCTGCCTCCGACTGCTCCTGCCTCTCTGCCGCAGCTCCCTCTCCACACTCCCGAGCCACGCCTGTCGACCCCTGAACGCTACTCTGGTGTTTATGCCTCGCCTTCCTCACCCAATGCAAGCTGGTCATCTCCCTTCAACCGACAACGTTTCCCACAGAGTCGGCCAAAGTGGCCTATATCATCACGCTGCTGTCCGGCAAGGCTAAGGAATGGGGAACTTCCGTCTGGGAGGCGGAACAGCCTTTCTGCGGCACCTTCCAGGGGTTCGTGGACGAGATGATCAAGGTGTTCGACCGGTCCAAATATGGGAGAGGGGCGGCCAGAGAGCTGCTCCACCTACGTCAAGGTACCAGATCTGTTTCGGATTACGCGATCTGAAAGCAATTAGTTTTGTAGTAATAATTGCAGACTGGTGGCAGACTCCGGAACTTCAGGAAACAGGTTTATTTGTTACAATGGCGCATCAAGGGAGACATAAGGGTTTTAGCCCGAAAGCATCCACCATTAAATCTAACTTAAACAATGAAAGTGTTCCACTTAAATACACTTAACTGATGGGAGTTGCATACAGTAAGCATACAGTTGAAGTACAATAGAATGAAAGGTGATTGGTTCTTTACCTGGTGCCATCGTGTCTAATGGCCCAAGGACACACCTACGGCAATTAGCATTATTAAGTGGCTATCCAGTTGTATGCAGACACCAAGACTCAGAAATGTTACTTATGGATTGTCCTGACCAGTCATACACTTTGACTATTGTACTCCTTGTACTGAGACAATAAAGATGATACCAAACATGAATAGATTCACATTTCATAACATACAGATATACATTCCAAATCTATCTGAGGTAAGTTTGTCTTTGCAGTGTAAATATGAGCAAAAGGTTCTCCCCAGCCACAGGGGTACCAGCAGTTAATTTACATTGATCA
>PYXC01001719.1:77500-85000 GCA_015244755.2 Tenualosa ilisha | reverse complement strand
CTACCTTCTATTCCACATAATTTTACCCACGTTATCAAGGATCAAATTAGGTTATCTAAGAAAATTCTTAACTGGAACCAGACATGAAATGTGTGCATGAATACTGTCTGCATGAATACTGTGTGACATTGTTTAAATATACGTTCCACTTTTGGTCATCTGCATAGCTCTGATGAGAAACCCGATGAGTTTAGTTTGTCTACATAAAGCAGTCCAGTTCACCGAATTTGATCATCTCCTGTTGGTCCAGTGTCTTTGTTATGTCATAACTAGAGCCAGCTTAAGTTATAAATACAGTCTTAAAAAAGTGGAGTTGGAGGCAAACTGCTCAGTTAATTCTGGAGTAGCTAAAATATGTGGGGCTGTAGCTGGGCATTCCTCTCTTCCTGTCTCTCATCCACACACAACCTGCAGACTTTGACATGTAATACCTGTGTGAAATTGGCGCCCCCTAAAATCATTTGCAGTTTCTGCATTTTTTTTGCAAGCAAATTAATCAAGGGCAACCAGCACCCCATTTGGACCAAAACCAGTTTAAATGGTTGGAATCGTTTGTGCCTCGTCTGTACATGTTTGTACCACAAAATTAACATTTGTGCATCACCGTGTCTCACGTTATCAATTATTATTATTATTATTATTTATTTATACATATGACATCATCATCAGCCCCACTTATTAACCTTTATTTTGCCTGCTCAAACAAAAAATGTTTTTATATATTTGGGTATTTTATAATGGCAGCATATGGGGTGACATTTTCATACAGGTACTTTTAACCCTATTAGAGTCAGTAATAGTTTAACTGTGTGATTTTAACTGTTGGAATTTTACTATGTATTCTGTATTATTGTTATTAGTATCTATTGATGATGATGATGATGATGATGCTACTTGTCTTTCCTGTATTCTGTTATCAATTCCAAGCAGATAATGAGGTCCTGAGGAGAGTTAAAGAGAATCATAAAGCCAGTCTGAAGAAGAGGTTTGAGAACATATCTGAAGGCATCATCAAACCAGGAGTTGAGACACTCCTCAGAAAGATCTACACAGAGCTCTACATCACAGAGGGAGAGAGTGAAGGGGTGAATAAGGAACATGAGGTTTGGCAGGTAGAGTCAGCATCCAGAGTACAAACCACAGAAGACACACCAATCAACTGCAATGACATCTTCAAGTCCTTACCTGGACAGGACAAGCACATCAGAACTGTGATGACCAAAGGTGTTGCTGGTATTGGAAAGACAGTCTCAGTGCAGAAGTTCATTCTTGACTGGATAGATGGGGTAGCCAATCAGAATGTAGGCTTTATGTTTCCCCTTCCTTTTCGTGAGCTGAATTTAGTCAGGAATGATCAGTATAGTTTTCACAAGCTCCTGGTTGACTTCCATCCAGAACTGAAAGAGCTGAATGATGGTGAATATAAAGACTGTCAGGTTGTGTTCATCTTTGATGGTTTGGATGAGAGCCGGTTCACTCTGAATTTTGAACAGAACATGAACTTATCAGATGTAAAACAAACATCATCTGTGGATGTTCTGATAACAAGCCTCATTCAGGGAACTCTATTTCCCTCTGCACTCATCTGGATAACCTCACGGCCAGCAGCAGCCAGTCAAATTCCTGCTCAGTATATTGATCAAGTAACAGAAGTACGAGGATTCACTGACACGCAGAAGGAAGAGTACTTCAGGAAGAGAATCAGAGATGAGAATGAGGCCAGCAGAATCATCTCTCACATTAAGGCATCCAGGAGTCTCCACATCATGTGTCACATTCCAGTCTTCTGTTGGATTGCAGCCACTGTGCTTCAGGAAATGCTGGGAGAGAAGAACATCAAAGACATTCCCAAAACTCTGACTGAGATGTTTATACACTTTTTGCTCATTCAGACTACAAGGAAGGATCAGAAATATCAGAGTGGAGCTGAAACAGAAAAACAAGAGAATCAAGAGAAACGTCTGAAATCTCAGCAAGAAATTTTACTGAAGTTGGCCAAACTGGCTTTCAAGAATCTGGAAAATGGCAATCTGATGTTTTATAATGAAGACCTGAGAGAGTGTGATATTGATGTCAGTGAAGCCTCAGTGTACTCTGGCATGTGCACTGAGATCTTCAAGGAAGAGTCAGTCTTCCATCAGAAGAAGGTCTACTGCTTTGTGCATCTGAGCATCCAGGAGTTTCTGGCAGCTATTTTCGTATTTAACTCTTACATGACTGAGAACCTCCAGCCATTGACATTCCTCCTACATGAAGAAGATAGACAGGATTCCAGCCCTTCTATTTTATCATCTCTTCAGTCAGCATTGGGCTTGCAATCACAAGATCATCTACACGTGTTGCTGAAGAATGCAGTGGATGAGGCTTTGAAGAGTAAGAATGGACACCTGGATCTTTTCCTTCGCTTCCTAATGGGCATCTCTCTAGAGAGCAATCAGAGACTTCTGCAAGGTCTGCTGAATCAAGTGCACAACACCTCAAAGAGCATTAAAGATACATGTCAGTATATGAAGAAGCTAAACAGTGAAGATCTCTCTCCAGAAAGATGCATCAATCTTTTCCACTGCTTGCTGGAACTGAATGATCGTTCCATGCACAAAGAAATCCAGAAATTCCTGTCATCAAATAACTTCAAACAGAAGTTGTCTCCTGCTCACTGCTCAGCACTGGCCCACATGCTTTTGATGTCTGAGGAGGTGCTAGATGAGTTTGACCTGAAGAAATACAACACATCAGATGAGGGACGCAGGAGACTGATCCCAGCTGTGAGGTGCTGCAGAAAGGCACGGTGAGAGCTTGACAGAAACTTTTTATTAGTATTATTGATCTTGTTATATAGATCTTATTGATATGGATCTTATTGATCTTTGTTTTCATTTATTTATAAATGAGATCATACTTTAGCTCATATACTGAATATTATAGATATAGAATAATATCAGCTATTGTATTTCATCTCAGTCTACATAGAATATGATTTTCATCTGGTAGACGTGTACTTTGGAATAAAAAATAAAGAGTCTGAGCTAAAATTCCTTTGTATCGGCCCCATATAGTAAACCACAACAATCTTTCAGGAAATGTTTCCTCATATTGTAAACAGTATTGCATGTTTATAACACCTTTGGGATAATTCACTTTTGTTTTTTTATAGTATGTAGTTATGTGGACTTGCTGATTGCAAACTCTCAGATAAGTCCCTTGGAACTGTGGCTTCTGTTCTACAATCTCCAAACTCCTTGATAGAGCTGGATTGCAACTGATTGGTTGTTGTAAAATGAAACATGATTATATTTAATGCAAGATAGATATCTGTTCACAGTAAGGGTTTAGGCCACACTTTATAGTATATGAGTATAGGAACAGTAATGGAGATACAGGACAATGATGGGACTCTGGTAGCTTTAATGATGAGTATAGGAACAGTAATGGAGATACAGGACAATGATGAGACTCTGGTAGCTTTAATGATAGTCTGGCCAAAAGGGGAATCACACACAATGAATCTAAATTTAAATCTAGTCGAGTCTACGCCAAATCTAATTCTGGTCAAATCTGTGTCAGAACATTCCACTCTACAGGATTTTGTGATTTTTTTGGACAGCTGTGCTTTTGATATAGTTGAAGGATTAAGGTGTTACTGACTGTCTTCTCTCTCCTTCCCCCTCGCCCTTATTGCTGTGTGCCCTTGTTGGGGATTAATAGATTAGTTTTTGTCTGATATTTTTGTGAGTGTGGGCATTTATATATCTGTTTCTATGTGTGATTTCTGTTTGTACAAGGCATATCAGACTAACAGTGTGCCCTCAGCCTAGTGCAGTGTCCTAACAAGCTTGTGCACCTTGCTTAACAAAAGATATAAATTATTAAACTGCTTTATTTTTGTACACATCCTCTTGTTTCATTCATTCAGTTGAATAGCCATAGTGGGGAATAGTGAATCCGTGTTTCCATTGGTTTAACTGCTTATGACCTAAAGGTAGACTTAAGGCTGTTAAGGTCACATTGTTATGCAGACTGGCTGATTACAAACTCAGAGAAATCCTGTACAAATGTGTCTTCAGTTCAGAAAGGATTCATTTGCTGTGTAGTTTTATGTTTGTGCTTGTTTTATCTTTTTCTGATTTGTATTGTTTTATGGTTTTACCTTCTATTATTTACTGTAGACTACTTTGTGGTTTTAGTTTTGTAGAACACATTGAACTACCTCTCTTAATGAAATATAATATATGAATAAATTTTCTTTGGCTCGCCTGTTTTATTCATGGCATAATGTAATTTTTCACATTATTTTACAGGTTAGATGGCTGTAGAATCACAGATAAGTCCTGTGGAATTGTGGCTTCAGTTCTACAGTCACCAAACTCCCTGATAGAACTGGACCTGAGTCACAATGACCTGGGAGATTCTGGAGTTCAGCTTCTCTCTAAAGGACTGTCAAGTCCCCACTGCAAACTGCAGATATTAAGGTGGGTGGTTGTTTCAGTGGCAGCAGGTCATCCACATATCTCTTAATCCTTTCAGAAACGCAGTTCATTCTTGACTGGACAGATGGTTTAGCCAATCAGGATGTTGATTTTATGTTCCCCCTTTCTTTCCGTAAGTTGAATTTAGTCAAAAGTGATCAGTATAGTCTTCACAAGCTCCTGCTTGACTTCCACCCTGAGCTGAAGGAGCTGAATGATGATGAATATAAAGACTGTCAGGTTGTATTCATCTTTGATGGTTTGGATGAGAGCCGGTTGACTCTGAATTTTGAACAGAACATGAACTGATGTAAAAGAAGATGTAAAAGAAACATCATCCGTGAATGTTCTGATAACAAGCCTCATTCAGGGAACTCTATTTCCCTCTGCACTTATCTGGATAACCTCACGGCCAGCAGCAGCCAGTCAAATTCCTGCTCAGTATATTGACCAAGTTACAGAAGTACGAGGATTTACTGACTCACAGAAGGAGGAGTACTTGAAGAAGAGAATCAGTGATGAAAATCAGGCCAGCAGAATCATCTCTCATATTAAGGCATCCAGGAGTCTCCACATCATGTGCCACATTCCAGTCTTCTGTTGGATTGCAGCCACTGTGCTTCAGGAAATGCTGGGAAAGAAAAACATCAAAGATATTCCCAAAACTCTGACTGAGATGTTCATACACTTCTTGCTTATTCAGACTACAAGGAAGGACCAGATATATCAGAGTGGAACTGAAACAGAAAAACAAGAGCCTTGTGATCACAATCACTTATTGATCGCTTTTTAATTTACTTTCATCTGTCTTTATTTTTTGTTCTATTGAGTTACACACTTTAACAACAATTACCATCACCATTGTTATAATATCTGGCAATAAAGTGTATTCATCTGTCTATCATGCTGACACATTATAGGGTGTCAGATTCACAGATACGAGACTGGAGAATCAAATGCGCTTTCACGAACCACACGTTTATTGAGTTTTGGGGGAAAGGGACGTGGGGGAAAAAGAGGCAATTGAGTCCAGGGAGGGTGGTTGGAGCCGCAAAGCGTGGCAAGCCTTCCCAGTGGATGTAAGCAAGCGGCTGAGAGGAGCGGTGGCTACAGAGTCTCGGAATCAGCAGAGCTTGAGCCGGCACAGACAGAGGCTCCTGGACAGGCTGAAGTGCAAGACAGGCAGACAGACCAAGAGAAGAGACGTAGACAAACAAACCGGGCTACTGGAGCAGTGACGCAAGCGTAACTCACAGACAGCCAACTAACATGTGAACCATGGGTAGCAGACGATCTGACACAGAGCACAGGAGACCTAGGGTTTAAATACACAGACAGAGCAGCAGGTAACAACAAGCAGGTGGCACAGACACTGAGGGAGAGTGAGAACAGGTGAGCTGGGTAATTGAGTGAGTGTAAGTGGGCGTGGCCACTGATTAGTACACGCAGTGAGTTACCAAACCAGCAGGGCAGAGGCAGACTCATGACAATAGGGTTCACTGACTGCTACTTTACACATTCACACAGATACACACACAAACACACACACATACACACACGCACACACAGACCTACACACAGCTCACATCATCACAGTTGTCATATAAACCTTAACTACATTCTCTCTCTCTCTCTCTCTCTCTGTCTCAGACTGTGTGGTTGTCTCATCACAAAGAAAAGTTGTTCATGTCTGGCCTCAGGTCTGACATCAAATCCATCCTTTTTAAGAGAGCTGGATGTGATCAACAATCATCTTGGAGAATCAGGACTGAAGCTGTTATCTGCTAGACTGGAGGATCCTGTTTGTAAACTGGAGATGCTCAAGTAGGTTTAGAAAGAAATCTCACTATTGCACATTAACATCACCTGTCTCCATTGTAGGTCTGTATCAATATGATTCCTCAGTGTAGTGGCTTGGGTTTCAAAGTTGTATTTTATGCCAAATTGTATTTTGAAAACCACTTTCCACACATGGAACATGTCATCTTTGATGCACCATCCAGGAATGTGAGCTGACAGACAGACAGGGAGATGAACAGACAGACGGACAGTGAGATGGTCAGACAGACAGGAGATGAGCAGACAGACAGGGAGATGGAAACTGTGTTTAAGTAGGTTTAGACAGTGATTAAATTGAAAAGTGATTTTAGTATGGAAGAAATGGAGATCATATTCCATTCCACAGAGAGGCCGTCCTTTGGATGAGATGTTAAACCAACATCCTGACTCACAGTGGTCATAAAAGATTACATTCATGCATTTGTTTTTCATGGTACTTGTTGCAAGAGTTGGGGTTTCCCTGGTGTCCAGGCTAAAGTTCCTGTCTGGCTCATTTCAATCTGGCCCCCAAATCATCCCCCATTGTAGTTGACCTATTAATTCATTCCCTCCACCTCAAGCTGGTGTGTGGTGAGAGTTCTGGTGCATAATGGCTGCCGTGCATCACCCAGGTGGGTGCAACACATAGGTGGTGGTTAGTGAGTTCTCCCTTCCACTGTAAAGTGCTTTGGGTGTCTTGAAAAGTGCTAAATGTAAAATATAGTAGTAGTAGTAGTAGTAGTAGTAGTAGTAGTAGTAGTTTAGTCCTAGAAGTAGTCTAGTCCTGTAATGGAAATTAATGGAACAGAGGAGACAAGATGGAACAGTGTTGCAGAGACCAACACTCACAGATGGAGCAGGCAGACAAAGTTAATGATGTGAAGGTTTATTCCAGTGTACATCCTACAGGGAGACACCTCAAGAGTAGATCAAGAAGGGACCACCTGACAGATGGGCAGGCAGAATTTACAAGTCAGGTATGATAGCAGCATAAGTCTATTAGTCATTCAGTGAAGTTTGCACAGATGGTTAGAATGACTCTGGGAACTCTAATCTAAGTATCTAAGTACAGGACAGACAGTGTCAGGGCTGTTTCTCCTTCTGACAACTAGATTGGCCCTTGTGGCAACACCATGGGACAGGAGGAAACCATTTTAGGTTTTAAAAACAAGTGTGTGTGTGTGTGTGTGTGTGTGGTGTGTGTGTGTGTGTGTGT